>CM069595.1:24761817-25361817 GCA_035771175.1 Paratinospora sagittata
ACACCTGGTTAGGACTATTAGCTACTATGACATTTTTGTCTTGTTATCTTTGGAGGTTTCTCTTTAAAAATAGAATTCTTGCAATTCTTTTCATGAGCAAAAAAAAGAAGTGTAAGTTTCTAATGACGTTAAATTGTACATATGGGACTAAGTTTAAGCTTGACATTGGTGTCTACTAATTAAATCCTACTTGATGGACCTAATGACGTGCCATTACTATCAACGAATAATTTAATCTCTACTTTAGATGAGAGTGGGATCTGAAGTTGATTATCCTAGCCGTAATATGCATAAAATAGGATTTATTTCGGGGTTCTCATAGTGGCGGGCAAGAATCCAAAAACGAACAATACCAAGCTTTGAAGTTTGATATTAATATATGTTTTGTTTTATTAAAGTTTAAAACCCTAATTTTTCATGACGAAAACCAAACCTAACCCACCTTAGTGGCGGGCAAGAATCCAAAAACGAACAATACCAAGCTTTGAAGTTTGATATTAATATATGTTTTGTTTTATTAAAGTTTAAAACAGGCTGGCTCTGCCTTCCATTTTACTCTTTGCGCGTGCCTGTGTTTTTTCTTTCCATGTTGAACACAACCACCGACGCTAAAAATAGAAAAGAAATATAAAAAAAATGAAAGAATGAGCTGTGATTAGAAAAAGGGTGAAGAAAGATAATTTTAAAATAGGGCTGAGGTGAGAGCCACTGGTGTAAAATTAAAATTTCATTTACATTTGCGTTTGGGTTTTATTTGAGTTTCATTTAGCGAGAGAGAGAGTGGGTACAACCTTTTTGACCGTTGTTTTAATTTCAGTTCTTGTGCTTACAGCTTGAGGTTTGAGGTTCCTGAGGCCATTTGAAGTTTTGAGATTTTAAGAGATTTGAGATTAAGCATCCATGGCTAAGCGTGCTCTTGCTCGTGTTCACAGCCTTCGTGAACGCTTGGATGAAACTCTTGCCTCTCTGCGAAACGAATTGTTGACCCTTATGTCAAGGTTTTTGATCTCTTCATCTTGATCTATGTAGCAATTTCATCTCAGAAAAAAACATTATTAGTTCGAAGATCGAAGATCGGAGGCACAGAGGTTGAGCGGAAATCATCATGTTTCTTCTTGATTGGTTCTACGGCGTTCTCGCATCGCTAAGTCTATGGCAGAAAGAGACCAAAATCTTGTTTCTAGAGCTCGATATTTCCGATTGATCTCTGGAATTTTCAGGTTTTTGTTTTGTTTGATGTTCCTTTAACGGTGGTTCTGTGGTTTGTTTCTAACTTGATTTTTGTCGAATTTCACCGGATCTTGAAGGCGATTTGTTGAATTTTGGGGAGACTTCTGATTTTATTTCATTTTATGATCTTCGCAGGCCTTTCACGGTGGTTCTGTGGTTTGAATTTTTTGGGGTTTATGTATTTGGTGTTAACTTATTATATCTCTATGTCTATATCTTATTGTTTTTGTTGTTTGTTTGGTTTTAGTTTCGGATCTTGAGACTCCGAAGTTGACGATGTTCGGGACAGATCAACCCGAGATAAGAGAGGTTGAGGTACGGATTTTTGTGTCTTTGAGGTATCTACTCTTTATAACAATAAATCTACTCTTTATAACAATAAATCTTATCCTTCATATGCTTGGCAAGAGAATCAGAAAAAAAAAATTCATAAAGGTTAGCTATGAATGAAAATAGAAAATTTATTAAGCTGACAGGATGATACCTTAGTAGTTTCGTAGCGTCTTTATTTGTTGAAAAACTTTTGTCATACAAATGGAAAGAACATCCTAAACTTTATTTATAGTGAGTTTCAAGAAAAAGATAACACCTGTAACAGTACTTCATGGGCAATAGTCAAGCAAGGCTGCTGCATCTCTCAAAGACAAAATTAGGCAGAGAAGGCTGCGGCATCTCTCAGACTTGACAAAATTAGGCAGAAGGCACCTCTAAGACTTGACAAAATTAGGTAGAAGGCAATTATTATATTATTATAGAGCAAAAATAATGAAAGGAACTCAAACATTATTTCTTTCAATCAACGTCTTTTGTTTTGCAGTACTACTCGCGCGAAGTGATTAAAGTTTCAATTTTTGCCAACTGTAAGTGAAAAATACTGACGTTGCTTCAGTCACCAGCATGCAAACACGCGTGCTATTTAATATATATTATTGATGAAGAGACAATAAATTAATTTATGACTTTCTTTATTATATATATATATATATTTCCACTCTTTTAATCCAAAGTATAACTTTACTGTTCATTCTGGTGACGTTGCTTCAGTCATCAGCATGCAAACACGCGTGCTATTTAATATATATGATTGATGAAGAGACAATTAATTAATTTATGACCTGCTTTATATATATATATATATATATATATTTCCACTCTTTCAATCCAAAGTATAACTTTACTGTTCATTATGGTGACGTTGCTTCATGCAAACACGCATGCTAT
This sequence comes from Paratinospora sagittata, assembly GCA_035771175.1. NCBI lineage: Eukaryota > Viridiplantae > Streptophyta > Magnoliopsida > Ranunculales > Menispermaceae > Paratinospora > Paratinospora sagittata. The sequence goes on from CM069595.1 coordinate 24,764,269, forward strand.
TTAATATATATTATTGATGAAGAGACAATTAATTAATTTATGACCTTTATTATATATATATATTTCCACTCTTTCAATCCAAAGTATAACGTTACTGTTCATTCTAGAGAAATATTTTTTAAGAATGCTGAGGTGGCGCGCTGAGGAGTCTCCTTTGGAGTTAGTTATTAAGTATATAGTATAAATACTATCTATCCTATAATTAAATGCACCTCCCCTATAACAATTTTATATTATTTCAAATGACCCCTACTTGGTTTTATATATAATAATTGAAGAATATATCTAACCTAAAAAGACAAATAAATAACATATTCAACTATATATGTTATGATTTATACTTTAACAAAGATATTGATGCCTTTTTTTTAATTTGATTAAAGAGAGAAACTCAATTTTTTTAGTCTCATGGGATTCCCACAACCTCTTAGAAATTGACGATGGGTTAGATTCGTTAGACAATTGATGGGTTTTGATTGAAGTGAGAAATCGGCTTTTTTTAGTCCCACATGGGAATAATAGGGAGAAGGAAGTCACTTCTCTTCTATAAATTGCTTTACTCCCCAACTTCTTTAATTATCTAACCCATTATCAACTTGTAATAGGAAACCCTACTTTTTTAGTCCCACATGAGAATAATAGGGAGAAGGAAGTCACTTATCTTTTACTTTCCAACTTTTTTAATTTTTTAACCCATTATCAACTTGTAAGAGGTTGTGGGTGTTGGGACCTACTTAAATAAGAGTCCCCATAGTAACATATTTATGCATAATCATAAAAATGTTAGTAAATATTTATATATGTTAAACATATGCAATAGGAGGTCGGGTTGACCCGAAAAGTTTTAGCAAGACCCGAGACTCGACCCGATCATGTTGGGTAAGTTAAAAAATGACTCGACCTACCCAACCTCGCCTGACCCGAAATGGTCGGGTGGTCGAGTTTGGTTATACCCTTACTTGTAAGTAGCGGCCTCACTTAGAATCAACCTTTGAAGTTGTCAGGACGCTGATTGTGAATTAGCTTGCTGAAAGATCTCAGAGAGTCTAAGTTCTTCAAAGATGTTATCTTTGAGGACGCTGATAGTTATAAGTTGGATAAACTATCAGAACGTTACCTGGATAGGGGCGTCCTCATCTTTGGGAACCAACAAAATAACTTTAAGGACGCTGATTGTCCTTTAGCGTACTTAGTGTCGTTTTAAAATGTTCTTAAAATGACAGGACGCTTACATAGTAGTAGCGCCCCTTGTGTTTTATTTTTAAAAGGTAGGACGATTACCCGAAAGTAGCGCCCTCATTCATTTAATTGATTTAAATGGTAAGCAGGACGCTAATTGTGTTTTAGCGCCCTCAAAGTTGAGTCATTTCTGTTGCAAAGAAAGTTAGGACACTTACGAGTTAATAGCGCCCTCACTTCATTGTTCAGCAGGACGCTTATACATAATGAGCGCCCTAAAGGAACAAAACGACAAAGTTGATATTATGCGTCAGGACGTTAATTACGGAATCAAGACGTTAATTCAACAATCGTCACTATTTTGAAAAGGTACACTATATCAGTCTACTTTTTCAGAATGAATATTTGCACAAAATCCTTTTCAAATTTATCAGAGATCTTCTCTGATGCATGAATAGAGTTTTCTAAAACTTTCTTTATTCATGTAATCTGAAAAGAACTAAAATGTTAGTGAAAATTGCAGTTGTCATTTTCATATAACATTTTTGCCGTTGTGTGTAAACATTAACATTGTATTTGAACTTCAAATGTCTAACGACTATTATCTTCTAAGTCTATAAATACCAACACTTTGAATCAAACAACTTGTCGATAATTTTTATCGTGCCAAAAACTTTTTGAACGTTAATCGTTTCTCAATATTTCAAAAATTTTCAAGTGTTCTAAGTTTTCAAAGTATGCTTTATAGATATTTTACTTATTCAAAAGATTTTCATATTGAGCTTAAATTATAATATTCTATCTTTGAAAATCTATTTGAATTGATTTCTACTCAAACTCTCAGCCTGGATCTATACTTAATATTAATCATGATTGTGAAAGAATTTGAGAGATAGTTCATGAGATACAGTTATACTTGATTTCATATCTTAGTACTTTATCGAACTATATTAGTAGTTGTGTTAACTACTGAATACTGAACCAGAAGTTTTCACGCTTATGCATTTTATTTATTTTGAAAACCTTATGTGTTTTGGTTTTTCCACTGGTCCTGCATTTTCAAGTTCAACGTTTTACTGGTATCAAAAGTTTTTAAAGAAGCATTTAATTGATTTACATATCATTCAAGCTTTTTGAAACTGCACTTGAGCAATACCGAACATTGAAAGGTAAATGACTGTAAGTGTATTTTCTCTTAGCATTACATATTCAAACTTGCATAGCTTTGTAATGCTATATAATGAGCTTAATTGTAAAGTGTTCTATTTAGTTGGAACCAACATTATTATGTATTGGCATGTTGGTGTGTTTGAGGAATGAAACAACCAGGACAAGTGAATGTGGTTCACTTGATGATTTCATGGTTGAAATCATGTTAAGGTTTATCCTCACCTGCAAGTAAGATATCGGTTCTTTCTCATCTTGTAAAAAGAACATGGGTTTTTCCTCAGCTCGAAAAAAGGAAATCGGTTGTTCCTAATCCCGTAAAAGGATCATGGTTCTTCCTAAGCCAGTAAAGGGAAGGTTCGTCCTCAACCTATAAAATGATAGGTTATATCTGAACATGTAAAAGGAAAACGGTTCTTCCTTATCCCGTAAAAGGAAAACGGTTCTTCCTGATCCCGTAAAAGGAACATAAGTTTTTCTTCATCCCGATAAAAGGAAATGCGGTTAATCCTTATCCCGCAAAAGAATAGGTTTTCCTTGAACCTGTAAAAGGGCAGTTGTAATGGTTTGGTTCTCACCTGTAAGAGAATCAGTTAGTGAATTAAGAAAATCCTAATCGGAAGATTAGGTAGTGGAAGTAGGCTTGGCCGGACCACTATAAATATTAGTGTGCTTTACGTTATGCATTTTACTTTATGATTAGTTCCAATGTATCAAAGTATATCACTATATATATATATATAATGCTTTGCAAAAACAAATGGGCCTTTTAAGCGATAAATCACCGGCTGCTTCTACTTGGTGATTTGGATAAACATAGCCAGAAGAAGTGGGGCAGGGCGGCCGCTGCAATGATTTGGATGAACACAAGCAGCTAGAAGAAGTGGGGCAGGGCGGTCGCTGCAATGATTTGGATGAACACCGCTAGTGGACGAACACAGCTAGAAGAAGCAGCTAGAAGAAGTGGGGCAGGGCGGCCGCTGCAATGATTTGGATGAACACAGCTAGTGGATGAACTCAGCTAGAAGAAGTGGGGCAGGGCGGCCGCTGCTATGAAGAAGTGAAGTACGTTTCTTAACGGAAAACAAAAAAAAAAAAAAAGGAAAGAAAGAGGGGAAATGGAAGGAAACAAAGCGAGCGTTGTGAGCGAGCTCCTTGCCGAGAAAAGGCATTCAGGGAAGACGTTCAACGAGATTGCAAGAGAGACTGGGTTAACGAATGTGTACGTAGCACAGCTACTGCGAAGGCAGGCTCAGCTCAAGCCTGAGACTGCCCCCAAGTTACTAGCAGCGTTGCCCTCCTTGTCAGAGCGTCTATTGGACGAGATGAAGCTTCCACCCATGAGGTCCTACGACCCCAATCTCATTCTAGATCCCACTGTTTACAGGTGTGTGGGTCTCAAGGTTCTTATTTAATTATTATGTTTTTTTGGGTTTTGATTGTTAAAGCGCGGTGTTATGGTGTTTAGATTGAATGAAGCGATTATGCATTTTGGGGAGAGCATTAAGGACATCATCAACGAAGACTTCGGTGATGGCATGTAAGTTTCTTCCAATAGCAATTGTTTTGAATACGGAGAACAACGTAACAACTACAAAACTTATTATTACACTTTCTTCTTGTGGTTGGCTACAATTTCTGTTATTTCAATATGATTCCTCTGTGAATAGGGGTTCTTTGTACAAACATCACTGGCCGGAGAGCAAATTAACAATACAATTTCTGCCCGCGAATTAACAACAGCAATCAAGACTTTCAAAACACTTGAAGTTGAACATGGGTTTGTCAATAGACCATATTTTTAGGGCTCTTATATAACACCCGAAATGGACTCTCAAAACGACTTTGGCTTTTCCTTCTGAACATACTATTAATAAAAAGAAAAATACTATGGAGATTGAGATTTCCACACCATTTGCTATAAATATCATGTGTCTTGGTTCCACATCATATTTGTAGTTTTCTTGAAAAGTGTGTTGTATTGATGAGTTAATGTTAAAATCTGATGTGACAGTGATTTGTGGCAATTGGTGCATTAGTTTCAATCCCTCTACCATTGCTCTATTCCAAAATGACTTGCCTAGGAACCTGATAGATATTTGAACTTTGTAATAACCCTTCAAATTACCCAAAAGCATCAACTCTTTTTCTTATTGTTATGGTAATTGATAGTATGATACTAAAGTAATTTCAAATTTTATTGCCAACGTTTCTGTTAATTTATAATTACTAGCACTAGTAGCACAGGCTAAGGCTTTTTCTGTTTGATTAACTAGTGGCTACAATGCTCAGGTCATTTTCGTGTCTTTACTCATGTCACAAGTCTAAGATTTCACTTTAAATTTTCTTCTTCTATTTGCTCAATTTATTATTCCATTGAGCCATAATTCTTGTAGTCATCAGATGCCTTGTGGAAATGGATTTTGGCAAGGATGAAACTAATGTAGGAGTAGTAGGTGAAGAAAACATAAAATCTTTTGGTGATGCTGAGACAAAAACCAAAGATTAAAATTATTCAGGGATGCCAATCCCTAATGTCATCTGATGCTTAAAACATAGTTTGGTTATCCCAAGGAGCAAATGACACATACTTGGAGGACTTGGGTTAAAGCACCCGATGCTACTTTTGTTCATACTAGCCACTTCTAAGGTGGCCTTGCTAACTTAAATAGTGGAAGGCTGATATAGCGCCCAACAATGCATGATGTGGTTGAGACCACACATTATTGACCAACACAGTTTGACATCCCATCGTTGATCTTGTCAAATGCTAGGTGTTGGCCCCATTGGTCATGGAGGTTATATCATCCCATTAATGATTGTAGGAATCCCTATTTGAATTTATGAATTTACAGTTCATGATTCGTTTTTGACTAAATGTTCAAATACCTAACTTGAATCCCATAGGAAAGCATATAGAAACTAGACTTGAGTATTATGATTTGAGTGTTTAACCCAGCTCTTTCAAAATGTTCATCACGTGTCTTGTACGTGCCAATATCATGCCTCAACCTCAAAAGTTTTTTTTTTTTTCTGAGAGGAAACAAAGTATATTGTATTAAGTATAAAGTTAAAAAGATATTTACAACAGAACATATGAACAATTGGAAAAAAAGACCAAAATTTCAGCCAAAAACCAACCCCCACCCTGCAACACACATAGCTGCTACAACATACAAGAGGACCAACTACAGTACCACTCCACCACCAAAAGACCACCAGAAAATTTGGAAGATGCAGCCCACCCTGCTACCAAGAGAAGAGCGTCATTCCACAAGCTCCACCAATCTTTCATTTTATTTTGGAATGATCTCCTAATACTTTCTAACGAAATCACCCATAAAGTGGCCAAAGATATCATTCTACCAATCTCCAAATTCTTCCTAAAATGATGAGGGAACCGAGACCTTGCAACGCACTCCTCAATCGTATGAGGAGTAATGAAAGAACCCCCACACACTTGGCCCCAATGTTGCCACAAGAAAGATACCCATTCACATTGAGCAAACAAATGGTGAACACTTTCCCCATCCTTCTGACAGAAAACGCAACAGTTAGGACATAAATACCGGTAAGGAAAGCGCTTTTGCATAACATCCATAGAGTTAATCTTCCTATTCAAAAGGGACCACCCAAAAGAATTAATTTTGAAAGGAACATGTGCAGCCCAAAGTGATGATACAAAAGGTGAAAAATTGGAAGGAGGACAATCAACTAAAGCGTCAAAGAAAGAGCTACAAGTGAACCGAGTGGAAGGAGATAATGACCATTTTAAACAATCCACCTCTTGAGACAACCTTACATTATCTAAGAGGGTGGAGAGAGCATCCAACTGATCAATGGCCTTAGAGGATGGGGGCGGGGCCTAGAAAAATGAAAATTCTAATAAGAGGATGAATTACCATTAGATTGATTGACAAAGGGAGCAATTGGTTTGTTATGAAGGCGCGACAATTGATATAAACGCGGGAAACGAGTTGCCAAAGAAGAATCAACGCACCAAATATCTTCCCCAAAACGAAAGGACAGACCATTGCCTAAAACTCGCGACAAAATTGGTGAAGAACGAGGGAAAAGGGAATGAATGTATTTCCAGGAACTTCTACACTTAATAGAGGAGGATGTTCCAATGTCCCATCATGAGCGTGCGGAATCGTGCATGCTTCTGATAACTCTAACCTATAGGGTGCGTTTGGTATGCGGTAATCTTTAGATGAGAATGAGAATTAGATTCCTAGCAAAGTGATTGATGAGAATGTTATATTACTGTGTTTGGTTATGCATGAGAATTTTACACAACTTTTCTTGGAATATTACATTACTGTGTTTGGTAGCATATTGAAATCTTAGATAATGAAAAAAGTTTTATTATAAAATATTAATTTTATTAAAAATAATAAAATTGATTTTATTAAAAAGAATAAAATTAATTTGTATTAATATAATAAATAATGAAAATTCATTACTAAACATATTAAAAAAATAATTTTTAAATAATAAAGTATTTTTTATCAAAATAATCAAGTTAATTTTTATTAAAACAGTAAAATTGGTTTTTATTAAATATAATAAAATTAGTTGGATTGAAAAGTAATAATTAAATTATTTAAAAAATAAAATGGATATTTCATAAAAATATAAAAATAATTATTATTAATGGAAAATTATAATAAAATTAATTTAAAAATTAATAAAATAAATATTTCATAAAATATAAAAATTATTATTATCAATATAAAGTTAGAATAAAAAAAATTCAAATAATAAAGTATTTTTTATTAAAATAATAAACTTAATTTTAATAAAAAATAGTTAAAATTGGTTTTTTATTAAAAATAATAAAATTAATTTTAAAAATAATAAAATGAATGTTTTGTAAAATATAAAAATTATTATTATAAATATAAAGTTAGAATAAAAATTAATTTTCAAATAATAAAGTATTTTTATTAAAATAATAAACTTTATTTTAATTTAAAAATAGTAAAATTAGTTTTTATTTAAAATAATAAAATTATTTGTGGTGAAAAAAAAATAATAAAATTGTTTTTTAAAAATAATAAAATTAATATTTCATAAAAATATAAAAAATATTATTACTAATATTAAGTTAATAAAATCAATATATTTTATTAAAATATTATTTTTAATAAAAAATTATCATATTATTTTAAAATATTAGCATAGGTGAAATAAAAGAAGCGGTTTTTTTTTTCTTTTTTTGCCTTTTTAAAAAAAAAATAAAAACTTTCTCATGGTAATCACTTTCCCAAGAAAGTGAATACTACCTATTTCCATAGGGGAATCACTTTCCTATCTTGGGTGGGAATCCTTCTTTTCCGGGAATCACTTTCTCACTCCTAAAAAAATGCAAATAGTGAAACAAACATGATAATCCTCAAGATTCTCATTCCCATCCCATAGATTACCCCATACCAAACGCCCCCATAACGAATTTTCCCCTTGAGAGAGCCTTCACAACCATTTTGCAGCTAGAACCTTATTTTTCTTCACTAAATTCCCAATCCCCAAGCCTTCTTTACCCATTGTTTTTTGCCCCACCTTTCAATTTACCAAGTGACAATTGCTCTGATCATCCACCCCTTTCCATAAAAAGACCGAAATCTGTTTTCAAGGATTTTAGCCACTCCACCAGGAATCCTAAAGAGAGAGGGAAAATATGTAGGTAGAGCAAAAAACACTAATCTGATGAGTGATAGTTTGCCTTCTTTTGAGGGAAAACACCTCTTCCATCCATCTAATCTCTTAGCTATCTTTTCTGACACCGAATCCCAAAAATTAAGAGAATTTGGATTCCCACCTAAAGGCAATCCAAGGTAAGTCATGGGCCATGAGCAAATCGCACATCACGCCTTATTTGCAATCAAAGTAAGAACACTTCCATCCACATTAATACAAGCCACTTGGCTTTTTGACATGCTAATTCTCAAACCCGACATTCTGCAAAACAACTCCAGTACTCCCATAGCTCCCAAAGCACTCTCTTCATCCCCATAAAGTAAAAATAAAGTGTCATCCGCATATTGCAAATGGGATATCTCGATATTGTCTTTGCCCACAATGAAGCCTCTGGTAATCGACACCTCGCAGGCTCGATCCATCAATCTTCTCAAAACATCGGCAACAATAATGAAAAGAAAGAGCAGAAGTGGATCCCCCTGTCTTAACCCTCTATTCCTGTTGAAGCTTGACTTGATGCATAATGCTCCCAAACTATTGATAACTATGAACCTCTCCATTTCTTGTTTCCCTTATTTAATACCATGATCATAGAGTTGATCATTTCAATGAGCAACTTCCTAAAAGAATATGCTAAGCCTTGGTTCATATAATCAAAGCAATTAATCACACCCTATGCTACCTGGACTCGGGTATGGGTGTCGAATACGGGTACATATCTAGAGGTCCAACTTGTTCATTTTCAAATTCTAGGACACGGGGACTCGACTATATTATAAGTTATTTCCTTTTTTTTTTTTTCTTTTCACTCATTTATTGTTCGTTTTGTTCTCTCACTTGAGGGAATTTTACCTATTAGTCATTATCTTCTTTCATACTTTCTCTTCTTTTCATTATAGAACTTACATAGTAATATTCTAAAATCTAAAGTGTCGGACATATATCTCATATCCATGTCGTATCATGACGTGTTAGACACAGGTACGTCGGACTAAAGTAAGGAGTCCGGGTATCATAGATCACAGAAAGGGCATATCACATTATGGCTAGTTGAATTAGTAGTTGTGGACATTCAAATATCCACAAAAAATTCCTAGAGACAATTATTTAAAGATTTGATTCTCATTGCAATATAGTCTCCTCATATGCTTTTTAACACTCTTAACTTAATTTCTTAATTTTGATATTCCACAAAGTTTTGAGTGATATCTTGTCATTTAAAGGGCCCAAATTTATCGTGACTGCTATTGAAGTTTACAATTGAGAATGAATTTATTATATGTTGATATGCTATTTTTGTTACCCTCTACACTGCTATCAAATGCTATTTAGCTTAAGAATTTTCATTGATACAAATATATAACAAATTGTACTATTCAATAATGAACAATATTCTTAGAAAAAGTAACTTTTGTTAATGAAAAGGTCACTAATGGCTTTAGGGCATAAGGCCTAAAATAGTGAAGATCCATGGTAAATTCTTAGAAGCACGGCAAGAAAATATGAGCATATTGTTTCAATGATAAAGATTGATTTACAAGATTTGTCTACTTCTATCCTTGGGAAGGTTGTTGGTTTGTTTTTATGCCCCATGGCCCATAAATTAAGGTATTTGATTATTCAATTCCATAGAAAGCCTTTGAATCTTTGTTTTGATAATTCCCACAATCTTTGGTTGCTAAATTTTTCACTGCAAAAGGCATTGTTTATCAAACCACTTGGGCATGCACTTCACCGAATGATGAAGTGGCTGAAAGGAAACATCGCTAGATTCTTGTTATTGATGTGCTATTTCATGTGTTATCCACAAAACTTTGTTATGGTGATGCAGTTCCGATAACTTGCTTTCTTGTTAATCTTTTGCGTTGGGTATTTTAACTGTCCATTCTGTGTGTGTTGTTTCCTACTAGAGCCCCATTTCTTTCAGAACATGGAATGGGCTTCTGAAGGTTTTCTTGTGAGCAATTTTTCGCTTGCTATTGCACTCAAGAATGTATATACACGAGCTATTGTCCCAATAGTTGGTGGTGGTTACCACTTTGTAGGTGGAAGGATGACCTTTAAAAAGGTTGCATATTTTTAAGCTTGCGGATAGATGATAGAAACAGATTTTATTGTGGTTGGGGAAAGACATCTTTTGCCTTTTCCATCACCACCTCTTTTATTCTTTATACCTTCTTCGTATGGTTCTTTTTCTTATTTTTTCACCACCTTCTTTACCAAATTGATGTAGAATATGTACATAGAAGAAATAGGAAAGAGAACCGTGAGAAGAAAAATGAGATTAGACTAAAGAAAACAGACAAGAAGAGAAAACAAGAATCTCATTCAATTCACAATTCATAGTCTTCATAGGATTTACGACTAGATCAATGTTAATAGAATCCTATTAAAAATAAACAACAATAGTGCTACGAAATTTAAATGACTAGAATTTATTATAATCAACAACGCAAATCCTAGTTCCTACTAAAATATATGTCTACTAGTTACTCTTCATTACTACATATTTTACGTTATGATTTTATACGCGGGTAGTATTACTCTTTTTTTTTTTTGACAAGAAACGAAATTTGTATTGTATTAACTATAAGTGCTATACAAGAATATACACATGGACCGAAGTCCGGTTCTAAAAATCAAAACTCTGCAAAATTGGTTTCCATTCCCTTAACCACTTCCCCAAGGGAAAGCCCCTTGCTAGCTTACTAGCATTAACCCAAAGAGAAGCCAAAAAAAAGGAATTTTCCTAAACAATCCCTATTTCCTTCTCTTGGTCATAAAAAATGTGAGAGTTCGAATGAGGACTTATGCCACCCACCACTATGTTGGCCAACGGTTCTAAGGGTGTTTGTGGTCGTGCCCCGGAGGGATTAGAAGGAAACCAAAGAATCCTGATACCCGCCGATCTCCAAAAAAAAAAAGAAAAAGAAAAAGAAAAGTGAGTTCTGTTCTTTTCATGTAGACCAGACTACTGTGAAGACAACAACAACAATTGATAGGAACTCAAAATCCACCTTCAGTATCAAATTTAAATCAATGATTCTTTCATGATTCGCTTCTTATTGGGCATTTAAGTTGCTTGTATGGCCAATGACTTCACTTTTTCTCAATGTTATCATATTATTGGCTTCCTATATTAGATGGGGATGCTTTTGGCCAAAGTAATAACACACCTATGGAGGCCTCTATGAAACTTGATCTCAAACATGATGAATTAGTTCAAGTAGTAGACATGTATTATCACCCAATAGGGAAGTTCATTTATTTGTACTTGTGTATAGATCACCTTTCTCATTAATGTTGCTTATAATTTATAGATGCTCCTTGATAACCAAACTGAGAAGCTATCCTCTATTTTATGTTACTTGAAGTGTGCTTGTGGTTGATGTTTACTTTATCAACCACCCAAGGAGATTAAAATCAGTTGGTATTGATGCAAATTGGGCAAGTAGTGGATTGGATAGGCGATCTTTGAAATATGGTAATGCATCTTTGTTGGCAACAATTTTTGACACAGGAGTGTCTATGTGTATGGATTATGATAATTATGGGTCAAAGGAATATCAGATTCTAACTCTAGTTCAGTAAACCATAGTTGAGTTGAGAGAAATTTGATTTGAATTTGGTAGTATTGATTGGTCTTTATGACAATCAACATGGGAGAATTCAATCTTTATTCTCTAGCATATTTTACAACCTGGATTTTGTAAGTTCCTAGAGGAAAGAATTACATATTCCTGTAATTAATGATATGGTCAAACGTGCACAACAACTTAGGAGCTTTTGTGTTGGGACTTTGGAGCATCTTATTGAAAACAGGCTAGCATTTATTTCTATTCCTTGGAACTTATAATCATATACCTTTCTTGAACCCATATTGCCCATTTGAATTAGTGTTTTCAAGGCGCCAAGGCAATGTCTAGGCAATTTGTCCTATCTAGGCGAGGCGTAGCCTAGGCGAAGCCTAGACGTGGCCTAGGCAATAAGAAAAATATTTATTTATAGGTCCTTAGATAATTAATTAATTATTTACATGTCCTTGGATAGTTCATATACAAAATTATATATAACTATATTCTATAATAAATGTTAAATTTTCATAAAATGATAAAAAACACTTCATATTAATTAAAATCATGTCCACAAAACATTAATTCATGCCATAATACATATTATCCAAAATGTTCAAAAGTACAAAACTAAAATATCTATCGTCGAAGGGTTGACGGTTGCTGGAGATTTCGACGACGTTTCTTGGTCGGAGCAAATAGAAAGGATAGGCTTAGAGAGAGAGATTCGAGGGTTTACTATAGAAAATGGGCGTTTATGTTTTTCAAGCTTTTTTTTAAATTAGAGAGACCCCCCTAAACTTTTTAAATATTTGTACAAACCCCCATTGCCTGCCTAGCACAGAGCCTAGGCGAAGCCTTGAAAACACTGATTTGAATGCTATTGAAAAATGTGCATGATTGATGTAAAAGTTGAAGCTCCAAAATCTAAACGATGATTTTTCTCATTTAAATGCTCTCTCCAGGTGTTTTGAAAATGAGAAGAGATGGAGGGTAAATGTTAAAGCTCATTCTCTCATTTTCTCACAAAGTAGGGAATTTTTGGATTTAAAATCAAACACTCATTTTCCTTAAGAAATCAAAGAGGTTTCTCTCAAAGAAGATTTTAAATTGAGTTTGACGAGAAAACCCAAAAGAGAGAGAGAACACACAAATGCTTAAAATCAAATATATGTTTCTCAAAATCTAGGAAATCTCTAAGTATGATTTCTCTCAAGAATGAAAGATTAAAAGCTCTGGAGATTTCACAAGATAGGAAAAACAATTTGTAAAACCTTTTCTTTCAAAATGAATCAAAATGATTTTTGAAGAAACTTGATGTTTTCTTTGAAAATGAGGAGAACAAAACAATAGCACAAGTTTCAAAAGCTTTTGCAAAAATTGCTCACATTGAGCTAAGACATGTATTTATGGTGAAAACCACTTTGCAAAAGTAGTAAACGTTTGCATAAAGTGGAAACTTGTTTCCGTTCAAAATAGACACAAATTTTCATGAAAACACTGAAACACAGTTGAATGCCAATTTTCAGAAAACGTGTTTCCTAACGGGAAACGTGTTGCTGTGCTAATTCCACCATTCTGCCAGAAATGACGGAAACACCTTTCTTAAGCGGAAACACATTTCTGTGCTTGCATTTCAGAAAACACAATTTTGGACAAAATGGAGGAAACGCTTTTCTGTGCAGGAAACGCGTTTTTGCCTGTCCAAAGTGAAAACTTTACTTTGGATCAGTGGAAACACGTTTTCCGTATAGGGAACGTGTTTCTGCTATGCATAGAACACTGAAACATGTTTTTCTCCGAAAATTCCAAGTTTAAAATATGTTTTCTCGATAAATCAAGTTTAAAGACATTTGAATACGCTTGAAATCAATCAAATTGAAGTTCATGCAAGTTTTTAAACCATTTTGAGTGAAAGTCAAAAAGTTTGACTAAATTGATAACCAGTTTGACTTTTAAAACTTAGATGATTTAAAAGATTTTAAATGCATGCAATGCTTTGGAAATAAATGAGCAATATGGAATTAGGAAAGATTACAACCTAATTCTAAATAAACATGTAAACTCTCATCCTTTACCTTCAAGTAAACTCGTCCAAGCTTTTGACTTTGACCTTGTTTATTCCAATTTGATTTGACTTGAGATCACTTGAATCTTGTATTGGCCTTTTAACTTATTCTTGGTGTTGAAACATACTAGATGAACACATTAGCACTATTCATTATATTGTTTGTAACCATCAAACACTAGGAAAAATCTAAGTGAAAATCACTAAGGTTAACAAAACAATCAATACCCATAATTATATATCTCCCATACCAACTTTTATTAAATTACGAATATTAAAGAACAAATTTTTAATATGTTGTCTAGAAGTACCTCATCCTCACCAAGAGTTAGCTAGTTCAAAGACTTATCTAGGCCAAATGCTCAAAAATCACGTTCAAAAGCTCTAAACTTTGTCTACATGTTCTTTAGATTTGCATAACAAATATTAGAAAGAAGAAAATAACTTTATTTGGAGTTTAGACCGTTGCAGTACTCTGCTTTTGAGATTTTATTGCAAAATGTTTGGTTGTTTGGTGGCAAACTTCTCAAGTCCTTTCTTCACCTTCCATTTGGAAATCATTACATATTCAAGATATTGACACTGTTAGTTACATTGAAAGAAATATATGTTAAGTCATCTTCCTTTTCGAAAAAGGGCATCCTGGTGCATGAAGCTCCTACCTATGCGGGGTCTTGGGAAAGGGTCAGACCACTTTTGGTCTATTGTATGCAACCTTACCCTGTGTCATAGAATTTTGTTTCCCAGAATTGAACCCATGACCATTTGGTCACACGGTGACAACTCTTACTGTTGCATAAAGGCTCCCCTTCGATCTCCTTTTTAGTCAGCACTAAATTACTCTTGTTAGAGGAACCAATCTAATATTCCATTGTCTTACATTTTCCCTTACTTCCTATGCTGAATGCAAAGAATTGCTGACTGCATAGCTTTTTAGGACCTTGACTTGAATTGGGTTTTTTAGGAATTTGCTCCTGGTGGGAAAACTATTTTTAAATATACCTATTGGTACATACAATTTTGAGATCTACCTTGCTTGGATTGGTCAATGGATGTTGACCAAGTCCAAGAGAAGTAGGCCCTCTTTTTTAAAAGCCCTACCTATGCCTTCTCCAAAGGCGCCTCTAAGAAGCACCCCCGAGAAGATGCTTCTCAGGCTTTCTTTTGACCAAGTCCAAGAGAAGTAGGCCCTCTTTTTTAAAAGCCCTACCTATGCCTTCTCCAAAGGCGCCTCTAAGAAGCACCCCCGAGAAGATGCTTCTCAAGCTTCCTTAAAAAAAGAAAGATACTGTATACATGTTAGCACGATTTAAATTTCATATTAATGCTCTGGTAAAAAAAAAAAATTCATATTAATGCAGCCTTGGCGCAACAGTAAGAGGTGCTGCCGTGTGACCTTATGGTCACAGGTTCGAGGTGTGAAAACAACCTTTTGCAAAGCAAGATAAGGCTGCTTACAATAGATCTAAATGTGGTCTAACCCTTCCTAGGACCTTGCATAGGCAGGAGATTTGTGCATCAGGCTGCCCTGTTTTTTAATTAATAAAAACACAATGTAACCAATAAAAAACAATAAATAAATGACATGACATTATGCTTTAGTATGGGTGTTAAAACCACAATACAGATTGGTATCCAATGATCCCACAACCCCTTTGTGACCAGAATCCTAATTAGAATCTTTTGGGAAGAGAGTCAAAGCAGGGTCCCAATTTGATTTTATTGATTGATGTTAGGTTATGAAATGGGAGCCTACAAACTAATAATTTATGTGGGTTGATGGGGCCTAAAGTCTAAAGTGGATAAAACAAAGGCCTTAACTTGCCTAAATAAAAAAATTGATTGCTTAAACTAACCCAAAGCCAATTAGATTGATTTATGCATGTTAGTTGGGATGATGGAGACTGCAACTTGCTAGTACCAAGGGATGAAATTAATTAACTTCTACTTGAAATGAGGAGTCCCAAGGGTAGATGATTAACTAACATTTTTCTTCTTTCATTTTCTCCTTGCCAATCTCTTATGTATTTTTTGTTTCATATGTTGTCTCTTCTTGACAATTTATTAACATAATGTGCGATGTCAAGAGTTTGAACCATAAACACCTTTAAAATGTAAACTAGGGACTGTTTGGGGCATATTTGTTTTTTCAATTTTGGATTTTATTGTGCTCGTTTTTTAGTTATTTGATTTTTATTGTTTAGATATATGTTCAACATTATTTTTCATAGTTAGAATTTTCTCACTCATAATCTAATCCTATGATCCAAGTTTTAATGTCACCTCAATGATCCTATGTGGGATATTGATTTTAACAACATTGCTAATGTTGTCGGCAATCATCCTTGATAGCCTAGTTGATGCCTTGGCAACATTGCTTGCAATTGTCATCGGTTCGGCTTGGGTCGGTTTAGACAACAAACTGAAATCGAACTGAAGGTTATTGGTTTTGCTTTTCTGTAACCCAAACTGAATTGATTACAAAGCACAAATCGAATCAAACCAAATAAATTCAGTTTGGTTCGGTTTGGATTAATCGTTTAGACTATGAGGGGTCTTGCACAGTCGGCACAGGCTGCTGCTAAAGAAAACGAAATCAGAAATACAAGAGAGAAGAAAAAAAGGGGAGTTGTTGTCGCACAGTCGCAGACTGCGACTACGACATCCCCGCAGAGACGCACCTCCAGATCACTGTCGTTGGTTGTCGTTTGTCTTGCCATTGCTAGCTGCCATTCATCTTTGCTCCAAATACAAATCGCAACCCTACTGAAAAACATAAGGGTTACTACTCTCACAACTTGTGATTTATTTTTGGGATGTGAAAGGTGAGTTAAAAATAGGTTAAATAACTTAAAAATACAGAAAATTGACAAAAAAATTAAGATTTATTTTTGGAATCTAAAATGTGAGTTAAAATAGTGATGTGAAAAATAAAAAATGAAAAAAATACTCATAATAATCCTTCAAAATTTTGGAAAACAAATAGGCTTCAGTTACTATCAGTTTTCAAGCCTTCAACTCGCAACCCAAATTGAACTGATCGATTTTTCAAAAATCCAAACCGAAGTCAAACCTACAGTGAAAAAAAAACCGAATCAAACCGAACCAAATGCACCGGTTCGGTTTGGTTTCGCTGTTTGAACCAACCATCAACACCCCTAGCAATCGGACAAGATCAGAAACAAGCAACAATAAACACAAGCTTACTCCTATTGATTAACAAAAAGGATTAATCTTAGCTTGCTGTGATTGATCTTGACCATTTCTATTCTAGCTCATGAGTTGGAATGAAGTAGTCAAATGGCAAAAATCAACCAAGGTTTATTATACGAGACGAAAAAAAGGATTCTAAGGCACAAATTCTAATTTGGAACTCTTTCGAAGATGGTGGAACTACTTGTGGCGCTTTATAGATCACCTCATCAATGAAGTTGTAGCAATCAAAGAGTTGGTCAAGAAGAAAGTCAAAGATTTGGTTCTTTCATCACGGGAGTATCAAGTGTCCTTCGTTTACCTAGATAAAATAAATACTAGTCATAATTATTTTTAGTATTCCTATGGAGTTCTTAGATTTTCTATGACAACTTAGAATTCCTAGGGGTTTTTAAATTTCATAGAGTTTTAATGCATGTTTTCTCTAAGAATGATTGATGATTCTTTATTTTTTGTGTTGTAAGAGTCTATAAATAGGCTTGCAACCTTCTTTTTTGGAGCATTGAACAAAGTTTCAAATTTTAGTTCTCTCCTTCGGGTTTTTGTAGTACAATCCAGCTTTAGGTGTGATGCCAAGGATTTTTATGAGTGATTCCTAGATCTTCTAACTCATTTTCTATTCCATTCCTTCTAACTTTATTTCTCACAAGCATTTTCAACTCAAATCTGCCAATCCGGCAACTTTCTTTCAACTCAATTCCCCTTTTGTCCTACATCGTGGAAGACACTTAAAAGACTGCTGATGTTGTTGGCAATCATCATCCATGATAGTTTTGTAATGATTGTAAAGAAGAAGAATGAAAAGAAAGGAAAGTTTCCTTTGTTTTGTTGGAAAAACGTGATTGATAAGTGACATGACTATACTCCCTTTCTTAACAACTAAAGAAATATAACTTGTACATCGGCATCGATTTCATTTTATAGATTGAGAATATATTAACAAATGGTCTAATTTCATCCAATCTATACCTGTATTGTACTTCCCGTATAATGAAAGCTTGCTGTTGGAGTTGGCAAACTCTCTAAATCTGTGACCTTATACTTGTTTTTTGCCAATTTTAAGGAATAAAGATGATTTTTTTTGTTGTTGTTTGTATGTTACACTGCAGAGCTGCACTCCTATTTATCCTTGTCTACAGTTGGTTTTCTTGTTTTTTGTTTTTTTGCAATGACAAGTTACAACCTTTACATCATTTTGCCATTTCATTGTCAATACATTTATATGATTGACTCGTGCACCCAAATTTTAGCTTTCATCTTGGCCTGAAAAATTGTTTACTTTGTTATTGTGCCACCTAGAATGTCAGCTATAGACTTCTACTGCTCAGTTGACAAAGTCAAGGGTGTTGACGGGAAGGATCGTGTTGTTTTGACATTTGATGGGAAGTACTTGCCTCACACTGAACAGGTTAGATGTCCTCGTCCATTGTATAGTTATAGTAAAGTACCCAACAGAATACCCTTTTCTTTCTTTCTTTATTTATTTATTTTACATCATTTTTTTCTTTATTTGCATGGACTTGATTTATGTTTAATGAAATTATGAATCTAATGGCATATGTGGGGAAGCCTCCTAAGATTCTGAGGCCTTAGTGCTGCATTCCCTTGAATTTTCTGCAATGGTATTTGGATATTCATTATGCTGGGGATATATTATACTTGAACATTATGAGTTTTTATTCTTTCCTGATTCTCAAATTAAGTAGATAATATTGCTGTTAATAATTCTTTGTTGTTTGTTTGGCAGAAAACTGAGCACATGGTCTCAAGATCGAAAATGGCAGACGGTGAACACTCTTAAAAGGCTCCCAAGGTATGGTATACTTAGTTGTAAGTCATAATAGGTTTTCGTTTAATTTAACATCAGTATCATACTTTTGGTGCTCTATTTCAAGTTCCATATGCTTGGGATCCTTCTTGCAGCTTACCATCAATGTTGTCTCAAAATTGTTCACAAATGTGTTAAATGTACCATGGCTTTTATGGGAGTAATAAAATTTATATAAATAAATACAAATCTATATTGAAAATGCAAATTCTATACCAAAGTATTTGATTAGTAAACTTCAGAGGTAATTGTTATACTTATTTGGATAGATACTATTCTGCAATGCCAAGTGATCTAATCTAGTTACAGATATAGTTGTCCGAGTTAACATATAGCTTTGAATGCCTAATGATTCCTGGAATGGGAATCTGCTTCCTAATTATCTTGTTTAATCCCTTGCAGGCCACAAAAAAAAAACTTGTTTAATCACTAGAGATGAACAATAAAGTATAGGTATTATATATAATAAAAAATATTGGACGGGGCATTGTGTGGTTATTTTTGTTACAGTTTCAAACTTAGCTCATTAATTATTTTTTTTTTGAAAAAATAAAATAAAAAACTGGTTACATGATTAATATGGCAATTCAACCAATACTTAATTCATTTCAAGTCTTTAGG
Organism: Paratinospora sagittata; assembly: GCA_035771175.1. Taxonomy (NCBI): domain Eukaryota; kingdom Viridiplantae; phylum Streptophyta; class Magnoliopsida; order Ranunculales; family Menispermaceae; genus Paratinospora; species Paratinospora sagittata. Next base: position 24,783,617 of record CM069595.1, read on the forward strand.
GTTATTTCACTAGTGATTTAATCCTTCTAGGTATTTCAATCCATTTTTAATTGTCCAATTGAAGAAGACATTCTTTTTCTGCTATTTGCAATCAACATTAATAATTTATTAAAAAGATAATAATTTTAGTTAAATTCATAATTTAAAATTATTTTTTTTAGCTACAAACTTAAAATTCTTAATTAACAAAATTGTAAATAGGAGCAATATAGATGCACACACACTAATACAAATATATATATAATGTAAATGCTTGGAGAAGTCACCGAGGAAATATTATAAAAGTTCAAGGTAGATACATTTAATTGATAATAATCATTAAAGTTTAAGGGCATAGTGGTAAATTCAATTGACTTGTAATCATCACAAAAGTTAAGGATACAATAGTCAATTTACTTAGTGGTAAATAAGAAAAACATATGAGGATAAATAGTAAATTTACCTTTGAGGGCAAAATGGTAAATTTGCCTACTTGTAATTATGAAATAATAAGGGCAAAATGAAAACATAAATTTTTGGGCTCTTATAAATAGGGGCTAGGGGTTAAGTTAAATTTTGTTTTAGTTTCACTATCTGAGAAAAAAAGTTTTAGTAAAAAGACTGGAGAAATTTTAACAGTGGGGTAATATTAGCAAAATTGAGGTGGGAATGATTTTTTAAGTTTTTGTTCTTTATATATTTCTTTAGTTTATGTATTTTTGCATTCTCTTATATTTAAGCATGAGTACTGGGTGTCGGTTGGCCCACATTGAGAGTCAAATGCAACCAGTGGGTGATGGTTGGCCCACACCAAATGCAACCAGAAAAAAATATATCTTATGTGGAAATATCCTTAGGACAATGTTGAAAAAAATCATTATCATTGTGATCGTACTATTGAATTGATTGTTTTGCTTGTGATACTGTGATGAATAATTAATTATATGTACTAACGTTTTGTATAAAGTGTGAGAACTTCAAGAAGACCCACTAGAATTTTAGCTCATCCTCTCTATTATATCTCAGGAAATTAGTCTTGGGGGATGCGAACGTGCCGAAATAAAGAAAGGAGGAATGAGTTGGTCTTGTAGGATGTTGTGTTGCACGCGGTGACGAAGATTGTAGGAAGTGATCGAGTTATGTAGTTCTTATAAACGCAGAATGACTATTATTATAATAAAAGGTGTGAGGGGTTGTATAATAAAATGGCTTTAACAGCCATCTGCATATATTGTGTATATATATATGCTTGATATTTAATAAAGAAATTTGGTATAATTGTGCATCTAATTTGTGTATGTTTTAGCATAATTTTAGCATTATAACTGTTTACATTTGGAATAAAGTGTAAAAAATAAAAATAAAAAGAATATAAATTGGGGTATTACACCCTTTGCTATGCTTAAGTTCTAAAGTTAACCCTTTAAACTTTTATGATTTTTTGTGTGTTTGGTATTAGTAATGTGAGTGATGGGACAAAGAAAGTTGACGATTTTTCTGTTTGTTTTTCACTTTTAAAAAAAACATTTAAGTGGAAAAGTGATTTTGGATTTTCATTTACCATAGAAAAGTAATTTTCATCCAAATAAGTGATTAACAAGGAAAGGTTTACAAAAAAAAAAAAAAAGGTTGCTGGAGTAATTGAATGTGACTTTCATTTGAGAAAGCCACGTAAGCCACTTTAGTAGACGAGAAATAAGGATCTATTCGCCCTTTTCATCTTTGAAAGAGATGTAGGAATCTAAACACTCGGTGAGATTGAACGAGATAACAAAGAGATTAAGGCGTGCAGAGCACTAGCCTAAAGCCAAACATCACCTTTGTTCAGTACCATAGTTCAATAGACATTCACTTTTTAGGCTACAACAATCCAACCGATCCGAGGGGTATTCCAAGCGGATCGTCAACAGTGAACTTAAGTAACAATATTGCTTTCTTGGAAAACTTAGAGAATTTGATAAAAAGAGAGTAGAAAGACAGAAAAAGTCTTAGCAAAAAGTTGATATAATTTGAAAAGATTGGTGGATTTAAATAATTAGAATCACACCTCTGCCATAAGAGACGAAGTCCCATTTGCGCAGAAGCATTCCTACAAATAGGCATGAAGAAAAGTAGCGTTACAACAAAAAAAATAAAACGATCATCAAATTTATTGTACTAGAGTCGCAACACTCATTTTCCAGCGTTACGACGCTTGTTTCTTGTAGCCTTAGTACTAAATTCTTGCTAGTTTAGAGCCACGACACATACTTTATAGAGCTGTGACACTTGACTTAATGAATTCTTTTTTTTCTAGTGTCGAGCCGTGACGCTCACTTTATAGATCTACGACCTTCGATTTGTTAGAATTTTCACATTCAATGACAAATGTTTCAACAATCCCCCACATTAATGTGAAAATTTAAAAAATGATAGAGAGAAAAATCAAGAAATTAAATCAAGAGAGCAAAATTAGATTAGCTATGCTTCTATAAAGGTGTCTTTTGGACTTGAACCTTACGTAGTATAAACCTGTCGATCTTTTGAGTTAGATAGTGGTCTTGATGCCTTGAACTATCTAATCGTAGATCGAAAACCAAAACAAGTAGTTATACACAGAGCTTATCAACAGTTATCAAGTTTTATCGGTGGTGTTCATTTTGGCCTTGAATGATAACTTGGGTTCATGAGGGATTTAGAGAGATAAGCATAATTCTTTCATAGAAGCGACCCACTTCGATACTCATATAGGTGTGCCTATGAGAAATATGTTGTTATACCTCACTTGTATAAGAACAAGTATAGGCAACATTAAGAAGATATTCTTCAACCTTCTGTGGATGTAAGGAACATTGTTATTATATGGAAAGGGACCAAAGCTAGTTGGCTTTATCAGTGCTTTTCTTGGAGTTATGCACAACTAGTTGTCCCATTGAACCTAGATCTTGAGATCTCCAGTCAACTAGGTTGGGTTACCATTGAGATAATTTAGTACTAAATAGGCTTGAATCCCATTTCCTTAGATGTTAACAAAACTAATACTCTAGATAATCCTTTAGTGAAAGGATCCACTAAATTATTTTTTGATCGTACAAAATCAATGGATATGATCCCATTAGAGAGTAGTTGTTTCACATAATTGTGTCTCCTTTTAATATGTCGAGACTTCCCATTATACACTTTATTTTGAACTCTAGCAATAGCTGCTTAGTTGTCACAATGAATAAATATAGCAGATAGTGATTTTGGCCAAATTGGTAAATGTACCAAGAAGTTTCTAAGCCATTCAACTTCTTTGCTGGTTTTACCCATTGCAATAAACCCTAATTCCTTAGTGGAACGAGCTATGCAAGTTTGTTTGGTGGATTTTCATGAGATAGCTTCCCGTCCAAGAGTAAGTATGTAACCACTAGTAGATTCAAACTCTTTCGAGTCAAAAATCTAGTTAGCATCACTGTATCCTTCTAAAACAACAAGGTATTTATAATAACATAATGAATAATTCATAGAATCCTTTAAATATCTTAAAACACGTATCAGAGCATCTCAATGATCATGCCCTAGATTACTAGTATATCTACTCAATCTATTCATGGAATATGTAAGATCCGGTATAATACAATTTATTATATTCATCAAACAACCAATAACACGAGAATATTCCAATTGTGAAACACCTTTTCCAATATTTTTCTTCAATTTATAATTTGAATCAAAAAGTGTTTTAGCAGGAGCACAATCAACATGACTAAATCTATGTAAAATATTATAATGTTTTTGAGATAAAGCATAACCATCTTTATTTCTAGAAATTTTAATACCAAGAATAACATCTATAGGACCTAAGTCCTTGATTTCAAAACTTCTAAATAATTGTTGAACACCCAAGAGCGAAGTGAATTGGGTGTTATGGCCGATTATGAAAAATTCTAAGTCATTAGTCGAAATCCTTGATTAAATTAAGTTATGTACTCAAATTAATTCAAAGTGCTGATATTAAAATACAAATGCACATAAGGATTTTTTACCTAGTTCAAAAAACCTTTTCGTACTCCATGCCTAGAGAAATCTTCTCTAGGATTCCACTATATCGGGTTCATTTCAAGGGTGTGAAGAAAACCGTTATAGTGTCTTTTTTTAAGGCTCAAGACAAACTTATCCTTTTCACGGGCTAAGGAAAAACCACTTGTTCCTTTTTTGAGGGCAAAGGAAAGCCAAAATCGTTTTCGCGGGCTAAGGATGAACCACTTGATCATTTTCAAGATAAAAGGTGAAACTAGATTTGATTCTAACCTTAGAATCACAAGTAATATTACAATCACTTGACTTTGAAACAAACCAAATACTTATGAAATTAAAAGAATAATGTTTGGTCTATGTAAATACAACAATTACAATGAAGATCAAATCAAATATACAACCAATTACAAGATATGAAAAATTAAGCTCAAAAGAGAAACCTTACAATCATGGATTTTACCTTCCTTGCTTCAATGTTGCTCAAGTATGCATTTGAAAACACTTTGAATGATGCACAACAAGAAAGCTTGAGAAAAACCTTTTCTTCAAATCATTTTTTCTATTCTAGGGTTTTTGAAATGATACAAATCCTTAGATTTTGAAGAACACTCCTTAGATTCACATTTGTGTCTCTCTTGTGTTTAAAATGGCCTAAGTACATGTATTTATAGTTTGGAAGTGAGCACTAGTCGTTAGATACAAGTTACTAGCCGTTAGACACAAGTTACTACCCGTTAGGGGCTCAAGAATAAAGTTTTTGACCGTTGGAATCACACCTAGAAGTCACTAGCGTGCTACTCAAAGGTAGGTGCGCGCTGTTTCTTAAAATCGCAAGCCCAAAACCAAGAAATAGGGCACCAACGCGCTGCTCCAAGTGACAACAGTTTTGCGAATTTGTTTTGTTTAGTTACTGTTGTGTGCAAAACAACAAGCGCACAGTGTCAAGTTATAATATATACCGATAAGTAAATCGGGTTGTCGTCCTCTAGGATTGTTACTAACACTAGCTATCACGTTCCTAACACTAACTTTATCTAGACAATCGAAATCGAGTGATTGAGTGAATTAAACAAAGCAAATTAAACAACTAGACGTAAAGTAAATCAATGCAACATAAAATTAGAGAAATCAATAATAAAAATGCCTAGAGGTCCAATCTCACCGCCCTCTCAACTATGCCTAAATATGGGATTATCATCAATGCACTTTTGTCTTCTATAAGTCAAAAATCCTAACTTCTCTAACTGCCTTTCTCGAGCACCAATTTGAACATGGTATTAGAACCCTAGGTTTTACTCTTTCGATGAAAACCCAAAACTCTAACAACTCATTAAGATCTATGATTCTCTTCAATGGCTTCAAGGGATATTTCGATCTCTTCTCGGTCTCACGATCACCCAAGTTATACCTTCCTTGTTCCCAATCCAAAATACCCCCTCCGGGGCACCTATTTCAAGTCTAAAATCATCTAATCCTTGGCCAAGGGATTAAAAACATTAAACTCAGAAAAACATAAATAAACTAGCAACTTTATTGATAATAATCAAACAATAAAACTTATAGCATAATATCAAGTTTAGATCAATCTACACCTCTAGATAAAGGATTTAGTTCATAACTAAGGATATAAAAGCATGAAATAACATGATGAGCATAAATCTAAACCCAGAAAACAAAGTAGAAATAAGAGAAAGTGTAGGACAAATCTTCAATGTCTTTAATCTTGATTTTCTTCTCTGCTTCAAACCCTAGCCGTCTTGCCTTGCCTTTGTTCTCCACTCTATGATCCTTTCAAAACCCTTTCATAATGTTTTATTTATAATGAGTCAATAGAAACAAACCACGTCCAATTCGGATCTAAATTGGCCAAGTTACAAGCAAAAAATCAAAAATAGCAGCTTTCTAAAAATCTGTCGAACCCCGGTGCCACGGCGCCCAGTTGCTGGTCCCTTGTTCTCTTTCTTTCATCACTGGGCGTCGTGGCACCCATTCATTGGATTTTTTGGTTGTGTTTCTCTTGTAGACTTAGCCAATTTTTCACTCCTTTGGCTAGCATGCTCCATATACTTGCATTCTAACTTCTTGTTCCATGTTTTCATCATCCAAATCCATGTTCAACACATCTAAACACCTACAAAACAAACCAAAACAAATGAGTAACACACTTATATAATCAAATCAATTAGCTTATAAATTTCAAAATCGAAATAAAGCAACATAAACTAAAATGTGCTTAAACTAACAAATAAATCAAAACTAACATAAACCAACCAAACTAATGAATAAAACATCTTAAAACTCATCTAAAACATACTCTGAAACACATCTAAATGTCAACTTTGCAGTTACCCGGCCTGTCTTACACCAAATATAGGCGATTATACCTTAAAATCCATGGAAAGATCACTCTGCATCCATTAGAACCATTTCCAAACCCATCAGAGAAAGCTAACAAACACTTTTGACTTGTTTTGAGCTTATTTGGGCATAATTTGAGTGTAAACACTTGGGTTGCCATAATTTTCATAATTTTTTGAAATTCTAAATTTATAGGCTTATTTGAGCATCTAAATATGATTGAAATATATTGAGTTCGATGCTTAAAACACTTTGAAAACATTTGAAACAAAGAGAACAAGTCCAAGTTCAAAACAAGTTGAACTTGAAAACTTAAACCAATTAGTTTTTGGAAAACTTTGTAGAAATATGATTTTGATTAAAACAAGTGCAAATATGATTCAAATAAGTTTGAAATACTTTAAGAACATAAACCAAATATGTTTGAAATACTTTAAGAACATAAATCAAATATGTTTGAACACTTGAAAATCATTTTTTTTTAAAGAAAACTTAATGCATGAATGATTTTTAAAGAATGATTGAACAGTATGAAAGGCAAGAAGGTTACATCCTAATTCTAGACACATAGACCTCTTAACCTCTTGTTTCTTCTTTTATTCAAGATGTTCAATTGTCTATGCTTTAAGTGTACTAGATCCTTTCTTTTGATTCTTTGCTTGAGGGGCTTCTTGACCTTGAAGACTTGGATCTTGCATTGACTCTTCTTCATTTTAGGTGTTGAAATATACTAGATGAAATCATTAGCACCATGAGTTATATTGTTTGTTAGTATCAAAGCACTTAGGAGAAAACTAAGTAGAAAATCACTTAGATCAGCAATAATAACTTCTTAGTTTGGTTGACAATTTGAGTATTAGAAGCCAATAATAGCATATCATTAACATACAAGCATATCATAACTTAAAAATTATTTATGATCTATGATAAACACATTTATCAACCTCATTTATTTTAAAATCATTTGAAATGATAACACTATCAAATTCCTCATGCCATTGCTTAGGTGCTTGCTTTAGACCATATAGAGATTTAACTAGTTTACAAACTTTATGTTCTTGGTTTTTAACTACAAAGCCCTGCAGTTGTTCTATATAAATCTCTTCATCAAGCTCACCATTTAAAAATGCAATTTTTAACATCCATTTGATGAATTTTAAGATTATATATAAAAGCTATAGCAATAACCAAGCAAATTAATAAATGTAATTCTTGTAACAGGAGAAAAAAAAAAAAAAACTTAAAACCATGTTTTTGTTTATACCCTTTAGCTACTAATTTAGCTTTATATTTATCTATAATACCATCAGGTTTTAACTTTTCTTTTAAAGTCCACTTGCAACCAATAGGTTTGCAACTTGGAGGTAGAGTTGCTAACTCCCATGTATGATTGCTCATAATGGAGTCAAATCTCACTATTAATAGCTTCCTTCCAATAAGGTGCCTCAATAGAATTTATTGCTTCTTGGTAAGTTTGAGGATCACCTTCTATAAGAAAACTAATAAAATCTGGTCCAACGTAGTTTTAGACCTTTTACTTCTTCTATGTTCAACATCAATATTCTGTTTTACATTATCACTAGTTTTTTTTTTTTTGGAAAGGAAAAGAGGGGGAATACCCAGCAAGAACAACTAGCACACTACATCTCGAACTCTCCTAGGCCAAGTAACCCCAGTTGCATCTTCCCACAAAATATTGAATAACCCACGGGGAGGGGAAGACAGGATACACACTCCCCGATTGAACTTCAAAGCCTCAGTAGCCAAATAGTCTGCTGCTCTATTACCTTCTCTGTAAATGTGCTCAACTTGAACTATCCAATCTCTCTGAAGGAGTCTTCTACACTCATTTACCAAGTTGGAAAGGCTAAGCTGCGGCATACTGTTGCCTTTTAACCAACCAGCCACCATAGCCGAATCTGTTTCGAAAACTATAGAACGATGGCCCTCCTCCCAAGCAAGACGTAAGCCATGAACAGCAGCCCATAATTCAGCTTCAGTTGCAGTACAAGAACCAATATTAGCCACAAACCCCCTCAACCACATACCACGATAGTCACGGAGAAGACCGCCACCCCCTGTTCGCGATGAAGCATTCTTAAGACATCCATCAGTATTAAGCTTAGTCCAACCATGGTTGGGAGCACACCAGCCTACCATCTTCACCCTCTCTATCAGTCCATCATCATGGACCGCCACTTTGGCTCGAAAAGCATGAATGATTTCAGCCACTTTCCCTTTAAGCCAAGCCATGTTATACTCGAAGTGAAAACGAAGATTGCGAAATACTAAATCATTCCTCCATTTCCAAAGAGCCCACACGGCAACTGTAAAGTAGGAAGCCCAGTCATAGTCAACATTACAATCATTAACGCCAGCAAGATTATGAGCAAGCCAGCTTTGGAAATCCAAATTGCTCTGAAGATGATACTCAACTGGCTGCAATAGACCCTTTTAATAGGTCTATCACAATTATCTTTGTGAGGATAAATATCTTCAAAAAATTATGCATCTCTAGACACAAATACAGTGTTATTGCTACTACTACTAATACTATTTATATAAGATTTAAACACAAGAAATCTGTATGCACTACTATTATTAGCATATCCAATAAAAATGCAATCAATTGTTTTTAAGGCCAAATTTTGTTCTTTTTTGGTAATGAAACTTGTACTTTAGCCAAACACCTCCATATTTTAAAGTATTTAAAAGTAGGTTTTCTCCGTTTCCAAAGTTTATATGAGGTTTTATTATTATTTTTAAAAGGTACTTTATTAAGAATATAACATGCTGTTAGTAAAGCTTTCCCCCACAATGACCGAGGAACCCTTAAACTAATAAGCAAATCATTTACCATATGCCATTTTGTTGTGGGAAACATGGTGCAGTGGTTTGATGAATTATTTCATTTAATTGACAATATTCAGCAAGTAAAATAGATTCATATTCTCTGCCCCTATCTGATTTTAAAATCTTAATTTTCTTTTCTGGTTTTCAACTTTTGTTTTAAATAACTTAAATTTATCTTGTGTCTCATCTTCACTACTAAGGAGATGCGCAACACAATACGTAGTACAATCATCAATAAAAGTTATAAAATATTTTTTTCCTTCTTTAGTAAGAATATATTTAAGATCATATAGGTTAGAATGAATTAACTCAAGGGGTTGGGTTGACCTTTCAATATTTTTAAAAGGTTTTTTGGCATATTTGGACTCCACACATTCTTCACATTTCTGGGTGTTATCAATAGGTAGTTTAGGAATCATACTCATGTTCATCATTCTAGAAATTGATTTTTTATTTACATGGCCTAATCGATCATGCCATAAATTAAAACACTCAATAATATAAGCATAAGAAGAATTTTATTAATATCAAAGGTTATATTGAGCTTAAAAAGCCCATCATCCAAAATATCCTTTCCCCACGAACATCCTGTTCTTTGTAATAACACTCTTATCAAATTTAAAGACCATTTCGAAGCATTTCTTACTCAAAAGTGACCACGAAACAAATATAAAATTGCTAGAAGTAACTATGTAGATGCTCGAAGTTCAATTTTTTTTGTGTGCAATCCTAGGATATTACACTCTACCCCCCTTAAAAGGATTTTACCCTCGAAATTCAGTCCGTGTAGTGATGATTGATGCCAGCGTGAGATTCACCATCGGCGTCATCACTTGCTAGTTTAGGGTGGTGCGTGTAAGGTCCGGTCCCTGAATAGCATTGTTGTCGGTGGAATCTTCAACATCATCAAACAATGGTGAGCAAATAGAGTCAGACTTGTCCTCAAAAGGTGGTGGTGCAGGGCTCTGCAGGTGGCATCGTTTCAGAAGCGGTAAGTTGAGCGGCTGAATGCTTTTTCGTGCTGTTGTTCGAATCCGGCCGCCTGTAAATTTTGGTAGAAGATCCTGCCAGGGTGAGGGCACAGGATTGTTTCGGGCAAAACTGTTATGAAAAAGCCATGCACGCTCTGGCGATAAGGATCGTTGTCTGTGGGGTGATGGAGTTGGTGATGCAAAGTAGTTGTGGCTTGACTCAGATCCTGAAGGAGTCGCCACAGGTTGCCAAAGAGGCCATTGCGTGTGTGCATCACTACTTCCACCGATACTATTTTCAGACATCTGCATAGTTATTTAAGTGAAACGATGTTATTGTAAACAAGGTTCCATTATTTTATTGATAAGTGAAAAAGTATAATGTGTCACATCATCAATTATTGACTAGAAAACAATTCAGGGTATTTTAATTTAATTGTTTCTTCTAGTTCCCATGTTGCTTCCTCAACTTCGTGGTGATCCTAGAGCACCTTCACAAGTGATATGCTACGTCGCTTTAGTTCTTGAGTTTTTCTATCCATAATCTGTATCGCTCTCTCCTGATACTTGTTTCCTTCTTCAACCCAAACCTCGACCAGAGGGATGATATGCGAAGGATCAGGACGATACTTTCGAAGCATAGATACGTGAAAAAAGTCATGAACCTTAGACATGGACGATGGAAGGGATAGACGATAGGTTAGTTTGCCAATATGTTCAATGATCTGAAATGGACTGATATACCGTGGGGAGAGCTTTCCTTTGATCCTAAAGCGTTTGACTCCTCTTGTAGGTTGAACTTTTAGAAAAACCAAGTCCCCCTTATCAAATTCTAGAAGCCGTCTTCGCTTGTCAGCATAGCTCTTCTGTCAACTTTGTGCAACACGAAGTCGCTCGTTTACTAGTGTGACCTTCTCAGAAGTCTCTTGAACTAGTTGAGGCCCCAATTGCGGTCAATCTGCCATATCTAACCAACATACCAGAGATCTGCAAGGGCGACCATAAAGAGCCTCATATGGTGCCATGCCGATACTTGTTTGGTAGCTGTTGTTGTATGCAAACTCAGCCAAATATAAGTGCTTTGCCCATCCGTCATGAAAGTCCAAAATGCAGCACGGTAACATATCCTCCAAGATCTGGATAAGACGCTCTGACTGCCCATCAGTCCGAGGGTGAAAGGCTGTGCTCATAGTGATCCTAGAACCTATTATACTCTGGAAACTGTGCCAAATTTTTTGATGTGAATCGAGGATCTCGATCAAAGACGATCGTAAGTGGTATGCCATGGAGGTGTACGATATCTCTCTCAGACAATTCGGCAAGCTTGGTGGGGTTATCCGTGAACAATATAGGTAAAAAGTGTGTTGACTTTGTAAGTCTGTCAATGATAACCCAGATAGCATTTTGCCCTTTATTATTTCGAGGCAAGGCTGTAACAAAATCCATTGCAATGTTCTCCCACTTCCATTCTCCAGTAGGTAAAGGCTGAAGAAGTCCAGAGGGAAGTTTTCATTCTGCCTTAACTTGCTGACAAATGAGACATTGAGCAACGAAGTCTGCAATAGCCTTCTTCATTCCAGAAAACCAGAATTGTCGCTTGACATCCTTGTACATCTTGTCTCCCCCAGGGTGAATAGCGAACCTCGAACAGTACATTTTAGTGAGCACTTCTTTCTGAACCTCAGGATCGTTCGGCAGACAGACGTTTTTTTTGTAAAACACGGCCTCGTCTTCAGAAACTGACCAGTGAGGAAGGTCCTGTCTGCTGAGTAGAAGTTCTCGTTTCTCCATTAACATAGGGTTGTTGGCTTGAGCTGCTGAAATCTTTCGAACAAGCTCAGAATTGGCTGATATTTGAGAGAGTCGTGATCTTGCTCCCTCCTCAATCAATTGTAGGTTAAAATTCTCCATCTCTGTAGCCAACTTTCCCATCTCGAAGTTAAGTGTGCAAGCAACATAAGATTTTCTACCCAGGGCATCTGCGACAACATTGGCCTTACTGGGATGGTACTAGAGTTGAAAGTCACAATCTTTCAAGAATTTCAACCATCGTCTTTGGCGGAGGTTTAGGTCTCTCTGAGTGTAGATGTACTTGAGGCTCTTGTGATTCGAGAAGACTTTAAACCGTTCACCGTATAGGTAGTGACGCCATAACTTCAGTGCGAATATGACAACTGCAAGTTTCAAGTCATGCGTTGGGTAATTACCCTCCTGAATCTTTAGTTGCCTCGAAGCATAATCAACAACTTGGTCTTCTTGTATTAGTACTGCACCTAAGCCTTGGAGAGAGGCATCGATGTATAGTGAAAACCCAACTCCATTTCGTGGAGTGATTAGTACCGGTGCTGTCGTGAGGCGCTTTTTCAATTTTTGAAGTGATGATTCACAGGCGGGATTCCAAATGAATCGTACGTCTTTCTGAGTGAGCTTGGTCATAGGTTAAACAATCTTTGAGAAATCCTTGATGAAACATCTATAATAGCCAGCCAAACCAACAAAACTCCAAATTTGAGTAACGGTGGTACGCTGTTTCCAGTTTAAAACCGCTTCAACCTTTGAAGGATCCACCTCAATGCCATTGCCTAAAACCACATGACCTAGAAATTGAACTCGCTTCGCCCAAAATTTGCATTTACTCAATTTTGCATACAACTGGTGGCTTCTCAAGGTGTGGAGGACAATCCTCAGATGTATCTTATGGTCTTCCTCGGTTGAGGAATATCTTAAGATATCATCCACGAAGACCACCACGAATCGATCTAAATATAACCTGAAAATGAGGTTCATCAAATCCATGAACGCAACAGGTGCATTTGTTAAACAGAACGACATGACCAAGAACTCGTAATGACCGTACAGAGTTCTGAAAGCTGTTTAAGTAATGTCCAACTCTCTGATCTGGAGTTGATGATAACCGGATCGTAAATCAATCTTAGAGAAGTACTTGGCATCTCTAAGTTGGTCGAACAAGTCATCGATCCTGGGTAACGAGCATTTGTTCTTAATGGTGACGTTATTCAACTTGCGATAGTCGATGCAAAGTAGTAACAAACCATCTTTTTGCGAACAAACAGAATCGGAGCGCCCCAGGGTGATGAACTTTTTTCTAATGAAGCCCTTACTTTCGAATTGCTTAAGTTGCTTGTAAAACTCAACCGGCTTGCGTTGGACATTTTGTATGGTGGAATTGAGATAGGCTCAGTCCCAGGTATGAGTTTGATCTCAAAATAGAATTCCCTAACCTGAGGTAGACTAGGAAGGTCATTTAGAAAAATCGTTTCGAATTCAGATATTACTGGGACATCATGTACTTCGAGAGGGTACAGTGTTGGTGATTTATTGTCACCACCAAGGGATAGAGCTTGGAGCTGTGCCTTGAGAAGTGCAATACTCGAGTTGTGTATCCATTTTCTCGTTCCCGAAATCTTGACAAACTCCCCCCGTGGGCAAGGTTAACTGAACTTGCTTCTTCATACAATCGATCTTTGCATTCAGAGGTGCGAGCCAGTTATTGCTGAGGATGATGTCAAAGTCTTCAATATCCATTACAAAGAGATCTGCATATATTATCTGTTCTGACATTTGAAGTTCACATCGAGAACACCGCAAATTCACGTCAGTACCGGATCCTAATGGTGATGTGACATGGATTGTGATCTCTGTGGGTTCAGGATGCAACCCTAAACGCCTTGCCAATGGAGAAGATATAAAGGAATGCGTAGCACTCGAATCGAACAAGACATGCACCATTGTATTGAATAAGGAAAATGTACCTTTGACTACATTGTTATCTGGGAGGGGTTGCTGAGCGATAGCAAATGCTCTGCCCTGGTTCCGTCGCCTTTGGTTCTGCTGGTTCTGCCTGGGTTGGGCATTAGAAGTAGATGAGGCTTGTTGGACTGGAATAACAGGAATAGGTTGTCGCGGTTACTGAGGGTGGGGGCAGGCATTTCTCACATAGCCCTGCTGGCCGCAGTTATAACAAGTCGGCCTTTGCTGCTGAGGTGCCTGTTGCTTGTTCTGATGGCCATGCTGATTGTGGTGCTGATCACCACCCCTGCCATTGCCGTTCTGACGACCACCCTTATAGTACGACGTCCACGGCCTTGATTGCGAAAACCCGGATGGCCAAGGTTAGACGATTCGGCTGGAGGTGTCGTGGCCTCATTCTTCTGAACAGGGGATGGGAGGGCTGGGTTTTGATTATAGTAGGGCTTCTTCTTGTTCCCCTCCTGTGAGCCCTGTTGGGAAAACATTGCAGGCCATTTTTTCCTATTCATTCTCTGCTCCTGCTCAATATTTTTCTGCTTAAAGCTCATGGCCTTGTCAACCACCTCCCTATAAATCTTGAGATCTAAGATCGACAAGGCTTGTCGGATGTTAGGACGAAGGCCGTTGTAGAATTTTTTGGTCTTATCTTGCTCCGTTGAGATGGTGGAGAGGGAGTAGACCGATAATTCTTTAAACTTGACACCATATTCTCTGACTGTCATGTTGCCTTGGTATAGCCTGGCAAACTCTTGGTGCTTCTGCCTCTTCACAGTGCCAGGGAAGTACTCATCGATGAACAATGACTTGAACTGCTGCCAAGTCATGTTTGCGGTATTGACCCTTGGGTCTTCGTTCACCGTTATCCACCAGGTATTTGCTCCGCTAACAAGTTGGTAGGACGCAAATGGAATCTTTCGAGCCTCGTCAACTCCTTAGCATCGAGAGCCTTCTTCGACTCATCCAGCCATTTTTGCACCTGCTCTGCATCAATGGTGCCAGCAAAAGTAAGAGGTTGTAGCCTCTTATACTTCATAATCGGGTCGGTTTGAGTCTCTGACCCAGATCTAACAGGTGCCTGAACAGTGACAACCTGATTGGCCGCTCCTGAATAGTTACCTTCATTGCCTCGATACATCCGGCGAAAAAGACTTCCATACTTGAAGGCATGGCAAAGGATGTGGGCCGAGTTGGCATTGCCTGCCCAGACGTAGTAGCAGTGTCATGTGTGGCCGGCTCTGTCCTCGGAGGCGACAGTTCCTAATTTTAAACTACAGCAGGTGCCTCATCTGCTGGACGAACTGTACATGGCCTTCCTCTCTTCCTGGTTTGCATTTTCACACTGGTAAGGAGAAAATAAAACCATGATTTAGGAACTGTAGCCAAGTATAATGTTATGATATTCTTAGCAACAAGTTCGAGAATACTGCAATAGAAAATCACCTATTTTTTTTAGGTATGGTGTAAGGTTTTTGTTGAAGAATCAAAAAATCTTATGTGCCTCGTATGTTTGGCCATGGTGTAAAACAAGGTTAGAATGTTCATATAATAAGTATAAAACTTTGCAAGTATTTTAAATGTTTTGGTTCTGGTTTTTGTGAACATACATATATATTTCTTTGAAAATATATACAGGTCATAAAAGTTCTAAGATTTGCCTCGGTAAATATCCTGAGCTAACGTTCTATCGCAATCTTATGTATTCAAACTCTTTCGCTTAGTCTTTTTGACTATTATCCAAATTCGTGGTCCCATACCTCATGAATTTGGTAATAAGGGTTCCAACCAAGTTAAGTTGTAAGAACACGGTCTCTACAAAACATTGACGGGAGAGGAGTTCACTAATAGTATTGTCGAAGTGTATTCATCCCATACCGTTTAAACTTGGTGATAATGCTAGTAATTCAACTTTCCCCAGATGTTTCTTTTCACACAAGGTCGTGGGTTTTCTTAGTTCCACCTTTTATTTAGTATCTTCCAATTTTGTTGTGTCCCATACCACTCTAAAGTTTGTTATACAAAAGAAAGAATGGTTGTAAGTCGGCCTACCAAAGATAGTCTCAAACAAAAACATTTCATTCATTTAAACAATAGTTCCAATGCCAGTAATCATTCCTTATTTTTTTGCCTACTACCGCTCCTCCTGGACTTCTTGCTAGGTACAAAAAGGCTACTAGAAGAACATTGAGAAGTTGCTCGCTGTTCTTCGACGTTTTGCATACGTGTTAACAAAGCATTTTGAGTCTCCTCCATCCGAGCAATACTAGATGCAATCACATTTAACTGCTCGAATGGGTTAGTCGATTGCCTCATCGATGGTTGATAGGTTGACTGTCCCATAGGTTGAGGGTAGGCTGTAGGCATTGGTGGAAAGTATTAGCCATATGGTTGACTCACAGGTGGAGGGTAGTTGGTTTGATTGTACGGGAATTCCCTAACTGGAACTTCTTGGATGTTTGGGTATGCTTGAGTCGAAAAGTTTTGAAACAATAGACTCATTGGGATATCCTGTCTTTCGAAGTTTAGTGCCGCACAATTTGGTTGTCGTTGGTTCACAAGAACTTGTGGAACTGGCTGATACGGTACCTCAGGAGTTGGAAACCCTTGGTATGTCGTATTGCCTTGGCTTGGGAGATTTCAAGAAGGTGGATTCGCTGGAATTCCCTGTCCATCCTAACTTGTTTGATGTTGACCCAGGTTGGCAAAGAAATCATCCTCAGAGAATAAATGATCGAGTTGACCATTATTTGGGGTCGGGTATGTTGTTGGGTTCTGGTTTGGCTCATTATTTGGTGCCTCCCTAACAGGAATCTTCTGTCGACTATTTTCGCTAATTCTTTCGCTATTTCCCCCAGAAGTCACGCCGAATATCTCCTCGTCAGTCACCCCTCCCCTTGAGACGAATGTTTTGAATATAGAGGATACTGTAACCGCATTAGTGATCTGTTTCGAAGACTCATCAAAAGTGTTGACGTTTGTCTCGTATAACATCCTCATGATCAAGACTCCCTAGTCGAGAAGCTCATTTTTTGTAGGATTTTGAATCACCCGCAACATTTGCCGGATGATGATGTGAGGTAGGGAGACTTTAATTTCCTTCTCTATGCAGTATAGCACAAGAAGTTGAGCTCTTGTCATAGATCCTCTAGTCACCATTTTCGGCAAGATGTTGCCGAATACGATCTTCCCAAGGCCGGCAAGAGGTGGTTTAAGAAGATTGTTTGGGAGGTGGGCGTAGGTCATTTTGGTGTACGGTTGTTGGCGAGGGAATTGAACAATTGTTCATTGGATGCTGCAATCTCTGCAACCGTTTGGGGTTCGTGTGGGTCAATGATTCTATCTTCAATCGGGATCTCCAAAAGTCGAGAAATAATTTCGACGTTGATAGAAATCTTTGCTCCCTTGCCCGTTGTCTCCAAAACAGGGCTGATCCCATCTTCTTGAAGTCCCACGCAATTCATGGTTTTGTAGAAAGACTTCACCAAGTTGAAGGAAACATAACCCTCAACTTTTGTTATATTCAACCACCCCAGCGTTGTGAGTTTTTCGTGAAAGATAGGACGGAGGCAGAGATTTCTATTGTCGATACTCCTCATAGTCATAACCTTCCGTTTAGACAGTTCCGTAAGTCTGGTGGGAATCAGTTCCCGACTACTGGAAGTCGTTCCTTCACTTGTGGCCATTATCTTTCTGAAAGGAAGATAAAACTTGTGAAATACACAAAATATATTTCTAACATTTTTAAGATTTATACCTTGTCCTTTGGACAGTATTTTCTATTTTTCCTCTTGATGTTTATGCCATCATGAATCCGAGATTTTTCATTAGCAACATGTTATATATATATATGTTTTATCATAAATATATATATAGTTTTCATAAATCATAACTATATATATATATATATATATATATATATATATATATATATATATATTTTAAATCTAAACTATATAAAAACTAGATAGTTATCTAGATATATATAATATAAATCTTAACTATATATATAATTCATATATATATATATATATATCTAATAAAATTTTCTTCACCTAATTTGGTGGACTTGGGCGGGCCGTGGACCTTTCTTTCTAATACCATTAAATGTCACACCCCGCCCGGACGCGCCTAAACCGGCGGAACTCAAGGACAGGGACGCGAATGTATTATAACAATAACTGAGTGCGCAGGAATACAATAATGTACAAGCCCGATTTCATTAATTTAAGAATATATTTTTGTACATGAAATAGAAAAGAGAACATCCTCAGAAAATCCCCCAATGAATAAACAAAGGGGTACAAAATATGGGCCCAAAAACCTGCACCTAGTCCACCCTAATCTCCCGTGAAAAATTGGATAACAACAGGGTGAGCTAATGCCCAGTGGGTAAAATAGTTCGTGAATACGAAAATTAATAAAGCAAACTTCATAATCAAATATCATAAATACACATCAGAGCATCATAATCAATACAACATGTATGTATGCATGACACTGTCTCGTATTGGTTTCATGATTGTACGTCGCCTGAGTTCATGTACAGATGTCCCTCCCCAAGAGTAGCCTGGTTCTCATTGTACGTCCCTCCTCAGGAACGACGCCCTGGATTCACGTACATATGTCCCTCCCAAAGTAAATCCAGGTTCTCATTCTACGTCCATCTCCAGAGAAATATCAATAATAGTGAACATTGCTTCTAACTATTTTGTGGATCATAAACCAAATACGTCCCTAGGTGGTGCTTATGTATGATGCTAATGCATGAACAGATCCAATCTTTACTAACATTAGACAGGATTTGGCAACGTCTGGTGATCCTTATCAGGGTCGGTATCACTTCGTGCACAATTAGGACATTCAGTATTACTTGTACAAGCTGATAGCTTTCAAATAAGACCAACCAGATCAGTTTCCAGCTTGAGAGGTGAGATACGAGGTCTACTTAAATACCAATCGTCTAGAGCAGCATGCTGCCCCCGTTCACTATTTAAAGTTACTGAAGACAAGACTGAGTCTGGTTGAGCCAGATTGACCACTAATTGGGCATTGCATTGGTATAATACATGAACTCCAAATATACAGGCATAAGTATGGTAGGTATGAACATTATACGAAATAATGCAGTATAAATGAACAGTAGACATAATGATAAATGAATGTAAACTTTAATAAAAGTCATAAGACACACAAACCTATGTTTCGTTTCCCACCTTCAGATAATAACTCCTTCGAGAACTGGTGCCTTCCCCCGGGCAAAATCGTGTTGCACCGCAAAGAGAGTCTCAAGAGAGAGAGAGAGAGAGAGAGAAATTTTTCAACAAGAGGAGAGAGTTGGATTGGTGTGAAAATGAGGGGGGGAACCCTCTTTTTATAGAAAAAGGGATGCCCGAACGTTCAGGCAGGTGCCTGAAGTTAAAATATTTATTTATTTTTTGTGCAATCCTAGGGTATTACAAGTGTTCTATACCGAGGCAATCTTCTGCTCCTGCTATTTCTGCAGTGTCTGGTACAAGGGAGCAAGCCAAGGCGGTTACTGAACCGGATCCTGATGCCAACAAGAATCTGATAGAGGGTATGATTTATATCTGTGATATAATGATGCATGTATTGATTGATTCTTAATCCACTTTATCATTCATATCTAGTCATGTGATAGATGGACTTAAATTGCTTGTTGTTAGAGCTTGTACACACTTGATATTGTGTACGACTGTAGGAGAGAGAATCTGCCCAGATATGATTTGTATAAATTGTGTTGTGATGTGTGAGAGACTTAGATGTTTGTGAACCTTAGGGTGATAAAGTTCCTTGATTTTGATGCTAATTTGGGAATGGACTACTACTTGACCACCTACACGAGGTAGGCTAACTACTGATGTAGAAGTCGTATTTACGGTTGTTGGCCCAGACGTGTCTGAGAGGGGGGGTTAAATTAGACACTTAGTAGATTTTAACCTTTCTTTTGAATGTATGAAATATTGAAAGTAGATTAAACAAGTATGGTAATTGAGCACGATAACAATAAGACACACAAGATTTAGAGTGGTTCAGCCTCGCCTTCATCCACTACCAAACCCCCTCAGCTAGGATTTGTCCAAACTTGACTAAAGATCTTCTTACGGGAGAAGACCAAACTGTTACTCCTTCTTAATTTATGGGCTTGAGAATAATCATTTCTCAACTTTCGGGTGTGAGAATGACCATTACAACTCGAGCAACACTTGCTCTAAACCATTGACTATCCAGTCACAAAAATCAAGGTACAAGATGAGATATGATTCCCTTTACTCAGAATCAAAGTGATACTTACAAAGCTTTGGATTGAACCTTCTGTTACGACAGATTCAACAAAATATATATGATGAAGTTCAGCTGAAAACTGGTTCAAAAAACTTTCGTCTTCTTCAATAGATTTTTAAAAAGATATAGATGAAGATCAATTAATCTAGAAAACTTAATGTATTTCAAAAAGATTGTGTGATTAAAAGACTAACTTCTAAAATTTTTGCACAAGTGAAAAATGTTAAACGTTTTGAATGATTTTCAGTTTTCGTATTTAATAGATCGATGTTTTTTGATCTGCTCTAAGACAACATATATATAGAAACAACAATAGTGTAATGAACTTGGTAATTTTGGTGCACAAAGTTATTTAAAAAACAACGAACACAATCTTTCCCGAAATAGATCGATTCAGCTCTGTACAATTACGACGACAGCACCTGAATCTTCTGATCATTCATGAAAAAACAGTTCTAATAAAGTATTAGAACATTCTGAAAAGATTCAAAAAGTCCTGAAAAGTTTTGCTCAATTACGAAAAGTTTCTTCTAAAAAGTGCAGGTGTTAGCTTTGTGATAGTGTTTGATTAGCGTCCTGATAGGTCAATCAGTGTCCTGGCGTATAATGTCAACTTTGTCGTTTTATTCCTTTGAGGGTGCTTATGGATCATAAGCGTTCTGTTGAACTGAGAAGTGACGGTGCTACAAAGAATGTAAGCGTCCCGACTTACTCATTGATTAAAGACGATAAAAACTATGAGGGCGCTAATCAAAAGTTAGCGTCCTGACTCGTTTAAAATAATTAAAGCATAAGGATGTTGCTAAGGTTATGAGCGTCATGATGTTTTTAACGTGTTTGAATTCATAAAACGATAAGTACGCTGAAGAATGATCAGTGTCTTGAGAGTTATTAAGTTGGCTCTTAAATGAGGGTGTTTCTGCTCAAGAAGCGTACTAAACGTTTTTCAACTTATAACTGTCAGCGTAATACCCCCGATTTAGACAAAAAAAAATGGGGCTCTCACAAACATTCAAGCATACATTTTTCTATAAAACGGCCCCTTTCCCCCTCATTTTCACACCTCAACTCACTCTTCTTTCTTGCTCTCTTTGGTTGGTTCATCACTCTCATTGTGATTTTCTCTCTCCTCTTTTTAAGACTCTCTCTCTGAGACTCTCTTCGTGGTGCAAGGCGGTTCTGCTCGGGAAGAAGCCAGTTTTGGAAAGAAGTTTTATCTGAAAGCGGGGAACAAAACATACGTTTGCGTGTCTTATGACTTTTATTAAAGTTTTCATTCATTTATCACTACGTCTATTATCCATTTACACTGCATTATTGCATATAATGTTCATACCTGTCATACTTATGCCTATATATTTGGAGTTCATGTATTACACTATTTCTACGCCGGATTAGTGGTCAATTTGACTAAACTAGATTTAGTCTTGTCCTCAGTAACTTTGAATAGCGAACGGGAGGCAGCTTGCAGTTCTAGAAGATTGGTATTTAAGTGGACCTCACGTCCCACTTCTCGACTGGAGACTGGTCCGGTTGGTCTTATTTGAAAGCTATCTGCTTGTACAAGTGATACTGGACATCTTAACAATGCACGTGGTGATGCTGACCCTGATAAGTATCACTAGTCGTTGTCAAATCCTGACTAATATTACTAAAGATTGGACCTGCTCATGCATAGTCATCATACATAACCACCTGGGGATGTAAGTGGTTTGTGATCCACAAAATAGTTAATGGAGCAATGCTCACTATTTTAATTTTATGGAATAGTTATTGGAGCAATGCTCACTATTCTTGATGTTTCCCCTTAAGAGGGACATACAATGTGAATCCGGGATTACCTGGAGATGGACATCTGTACGTGAATCTAGGGCTATGCACGATCACAGAACCATTACGAGACAGTGTCATGCATGCATACATGTTGTACTGTTTATGATGCTATGTTGTGTATATGTGATGTTTGATTATGAAGTCTTCTTTATTAATTGTCGTATTTGCGAACTATTTTACCCGCTGGGCAATAGCTCACCCCATTGTTAACCATTTTTATAGGAGACTAGGGTGGATTGGGTGGAGGTTTTGGGCCCACATTTTGTACCCCTTGTTATTTATAGGGAGATTTTGGGAGGACGTTGCCTCAATTATATTTTGTACAAAAATACATTCTGAAATTAATGAAATCAGATTTGTACTCAACTGTGTACCTGCGCACTAGGTAACTGTTATAATGCATTCGCGCCCCGCCTGTTAGTGTTCGGTTGGTTTAGGCGCATCCGGGCGGGGTGTGACATTTAATGGTACCAGAGCGAAAGGTCAACGGCCGGCCCAAATCCACCACTTAAGAGAAGAAATAAAATAAAATTATAACTATATATATCTATGTATATATGAGATATATATATATATATATATATCTATGTATATATGAGATATATATATATATCTATGTATATATATATATATATATATACATAGATATATATATATATATATATATATATATATATATATATATATAACCTGTTGCTAATGAAAAATTTGGATTCAATGGTGGCATAATCATCAAGAGGAAAATAGAAAATATTGTCCAACGGACAAGGCATAAATCTTAAAAATGTTAGGAATATATTTTGTGTACTTAACAAGTTTTATCTTCCTTTCAGCAAGATAATGGCCTATAGTGAAAGAACGAATTCTAGTAATCGGGAACAAGTTTTCATAAGACTTATGAAACTTTACACACAAAAGGTTGTATTAAAGAGGAGTATCGACATGAAGTATCCTCTCCTCTGTCCCAATCTTCAAGACAAACTCGCAAAACTGGGGTGGTTGAATATAACAAAAGTTGGGGGTTTTGTTTTCCTCAACTTGGTGAAGTTATTCTACAAAAAACATGAATATTGTGGGGACTCTAGGAGAAAGGAATCTGCCCTGTCTTGGAGACATTGATTAGGGCAGTAAAAATCTCTATTAGCGTTGAAACTATTTCGCGACTAATGGAAATCCCAATTAGAGACAAGATCATTGATCCACATGAACCCAAGACTGTGGCAGAAACTGCTGAATCCAAGGAAAAGCTATTCAATTCCCTCACCTATAAGGCATACACCCAAAAGACGTACGCCCACCTCCGAAATAATCTCCTAAAACCACCCCTTGCAGGCCTTGAGAAGATTGTAGTCAACAACATCTTGCCGGAAGTCGTGACCAGAGGTTCTATGTCAAGAGCTCAACTACTTGTCCTATACTGCTTAGAGGTGAGAATTTCTGTCACACCCTGGGTTGCACAGCGTGCCCCCTACCCAGGTGTGGGCGCACCCCCTCGGGGCGAACGCCAGCCATTATGGATCCATAATATTGTCATATCGCCATGTAGCAACCCAACCGCAGCTGGTCTACATCGAAATGATTATTTGTCTGCCACTATTCATAAATAGTGCAGGGCCTCCCCCAAGTTTGAACTCGCAACCTCCCTTAAGGAGTTAGAATTCGCAACTTGAGTAACCACTAAGCCAATGGTTCAGTGGCTACTCGGTTGCGACGGAGGACTCCCTGAGGGGGAGGTCCTAGGTTCGAACCGGGGGAGGCCCTCCCTGTGCGCTACCCTGTGCAGGGGGACAAATAATCGTTTCGATGTAGACCAGCTGCGGTTGGGTTGCTACATGGCGATATGACAATATTATGTATACGAAGTCCTGACAAAAAGGCCTTATGTATACATAAGGCCTTTTTGTCACACCCTGGGTTGCACAGCGTGCCCCCGACCTAGGTGCGGGCGCACCCCCTCGGGGTGAACGCCTAGCCATAGTACCACATAATATTGTCCCATCCCGGTACAGCCACCGCCACACAAGGACGTCTCTTGTACCCGGGATCATTTGTCCACAAAGGGGGCCTCCCCCGGGATCGAACTCGAGACCTCCCCTCCAAGGAGTCTGAATTCGCATCATAGGTAGCCACTGAACCATTGGCTCAGTGGTTACTCAAGTTGCGAATTCTAACTCCTCAAGGGAGGTTGCGAGTTCGAACTTGGGGGAGGCCCTTTACTATTCATGAGGGAATAGTGGGGACAAATAATCGTTTCGATGTAGACCAGCTGCGGTTAGGTTGCTACATGGCGATAGGACAATATTATGGATCCATAATGGCTAGGCGTTCGCCCCGAGGGGGTGCGCCCGCACCTGGGTAGGGGGAGGTCCTAGGTTCAGTGGCCACTCGGTTGCGATGGAGGACTCCCTGAGGGGGAGGTCCTAGGTTCGAACTGGGGGAGGCCCTCCCTGTGCGTTGCGGTGTGCAAGGGGACAAATAATCATTTCGATGTAGACCAGCTGTGGTTGGGTTGTTACATGGCGATATGACAATATTATGTATACGAAGTCCTGACAAAAAGGCCTTATGTATACATAAGGCTTTTTTGTCACACCCTGGGTTGCACAGCGTGCCCCTACCCAGGTGCGGGCGCACCCCCTCGGGGCGAACGCCTAGCCATAGTACCACATAATATTGTCCCATCCCGGTACAGCCACCGCCACACAAGGACGTCTCTTGTACCCAGAATTATTTGTCCACAAAGGGGGCCTCCCCCGGTTCGAACCCAGGACCTCGCCCTCAGGGAGTCCTCCGTCGCAACCGAGTAACCACTGAGCCAATGGTTCAGTGGCTACCTAGGATGCGAATTCAGACTCCTTGGAGGGGAGGTCTCGAGTTCGATCCCGGGGGAGGCCCCCTTTGTGGACAAATGATCCCGGGTACAAGAGACGTCCTTGTGTGGCGGTGGCTGTACCGGGATGGGACAATATTATGTGGTACTATGGCTAGGCGTTCACCCCGAGGGGGTGTGCCCGCACCTGGGTAGGGGGCACGCTATGCAACCCAGGGTGTGACAATTTCACTCTCCCTACCTCACATCATTGTCCAGTAAATGTCAAGGGTAATTTAAAACCCTACAAAAAAAGAATACCTTGGCTATGGAGCCTTAATTATGAAGATACTAAACGAGGCAACCATCAATACCTTTGATGAATCTTTAACACAGATTACTAAAGCCGTTGCACTATCCTCCTATTCCAAAACCTTCATCACAAAAGGAGGGGTGACGGATGAGGAATTATTTGCCGCCACTTCAGAGAAAAATAGCGGAAAGGCTAGTGATAACAATGAAGGTTATCAATGAAAAAGTCGGCGCAAGATTCCTATCAGGGAAACGCCAAATAATGAACCAAGTTAGAACACTGAAAGAGACCCAGACCCAACCAATGATCAACACAATCATCATTTCACCGAGAAAGAACTCTTTGAGAATCTAGAAGGAAACTTTGATCAACCCCAACCAAATATGTATGGACAGGGGGTTCTGGCAAATCCACCTTCCTGGAACCTCTCGACCCAAGGCAATACGACGTCACAAAGGTTTCCAACTACTAAGGTACCCTACCAACCGATTCCACAATTTCTTTTGAACCAACCTCAACAAAATTGGGCGTCACCAAACTTCGAAAGACAGGATATCCCGATGAGTCCACTTTTTCAAACTTTTTTAACTTAAGCATACCCAACCGTCCAAGAAGTCCCATATAGGGAATCCTCGTATAATCAAACCAACTACCCTCCACCTATGGGTCAATCATACAACCAACATGTTCCACCAATGCCTACAGCCTACCCTCCACCTATGGGACAGACAGCCTACCATCCATCGATGGGACAACCGACTAACCCATTTGACCAGTTACAATTTTTAGTGTCTGATTTTGTTGAGATGCGGGAGGACTAGAAAGCTTTGATGATGCCTATGCAAACCATAGAAGAACGACAAAACGCCTCTCAACATTCTTCTAGTAGTCGCTTCGCATCTACCAGGAGATCTAGGCGGAGTAGTTGGCGGGAAAATTAGAAAAATTACTGGCATTGTAAATATTTTCTTTTTATGAATAAAATGCTTGTTTGAGACTATGTTTGGTGGGCGGATTTACAACCATTTTTTCTTTCGTATCACTAACTTTGGAGTGGTATGGGACACAAGAAAATTGAAAGATACTAAATAAAACGTGGAAGTAAGAAAACGCACGACCTTGTGTGAAAAAAGACATCTAGGGAAAGCTGAATTACTAACATTATAACTAAGTTTACACGGTATGGGACGAGTAAACTTAGACGATACTGTTAGTGAAATCCTCTCCAGCCGATGTTTTGTAGAGGCCGTGTTCATACAACTTAACTTGGTTAAACCCGTTATTACCAAATTCATGTGGTATGGGACACACGAATTTGAATAATAGTCGAAAAGACTAAGGAAAAGTGTTTGAACACATAAGAATGTGATAGAACGTTAGACCAGGATATTTACCAAGGCTAATCTTGGAATCTCTATAACTCGTATGGATTTTCAAAAATGTATGTATGTTCACAAAATCAAAACCAAAACATTTGAAATACTATCAAAACTTTACTTATTATATGAACACTCTAACCTTGTTTTATACCATGGCCAAACATACGAGGCACATAAGATTTTTTGATTCCTTACCAAAACCTTACACCATACCTAGAAAAATAGGTGGTTTTATATTGCAGAACTCTCAAACTTATTGCTGAGAATATCATATCACTATATTTGGTTACGGTTCCTAAAACAAAGCTTTATTTTTCTCCTTGCCAGTGAGAAAATGCAAACCAAAAAGAGAGGAAGGCTACGCATAGTCTGTCCAGAAGAGGAGGCACCTCCTGAGATACAAAATCAGGAACCACCGCCTCCGAGGACAGAGCAGGCCACACACGACACTGCCACTACTTCTGGGCAGACAGTGCCACCTCAGCCCACACCCTTCGTCATGCCTCCTGGCATGGAACACTTTTTCGCCAGATTTATTGAGGCGATAAAAGTGACAATTCAAATAGTCGTCCGTGAGACCACGCCCAACCAGGTGATCACTGTACAGACACCTGTACGATCTGGGTCGGAGAGCCAAACTGACCAAATCAGGAAGTTTAAGAGGCTGTAGCCCCTTACTTTTGCTGGCACCATTGATGCGGATGAAGCGTAGAAATGGCTTGACGAGTCGAAGAAGGCTCTCGAGGCTAGGGGAGTTGACGAGGGTCGAAAAATTCCACTAGCTTCCTACCAACTTGTTGGTGGAGCTAACACTTGGTGGATAATGGTAAAGGAAGACCCAAAGGTCAATGTAACAGACATGACTTAGCAGGAGTTTGATTCACTGTTCATTGATGAGTACTTTCCTGGCTCAGTGAAGAGGCAGAAACACCAAGAGTTTGCCACGCTTTACCAGGGCAACATGATAGTCTGCGAGTATGCTGCCAGGTTCAAGGAATTGTTGGTCTTCTCTCTCTCCACCATCTCAACGGAGTGAGATAAGGCTTAGAAATTCTATAATGGCCTACGTCCAGACATCCGACAGGCCCTGTCGATCTTAGATCTCAAGAATTAGAGGGAGCTTGTCAATATGGCCATGAACTTTGAGCAGGAGAAAACTGAGAAAGAATAGAGAAAGAATAGGAGAAAATGGTCTGCAACGTTTTCCCAACAGGACACTCAACAACGCAACAAGAAGAAAACCTATTTTAATCAAAACCCAGCCCTCCCAGCCCTCGTGCAAAAATATGAGGCCACGACAGCTACTGCTGAAACTTCTAACCCTGGCCATTAGGGTTTTCATCATCATAATAGAGGAGGCCAGAATGGCAATGACAGAGGTGATGGCTAGCAACACCACAATCAACACGGTCAACATAACCAACAACAAACGCCTCAGCAACAGAGGCTAACTTGTTTCAACTGCGGCCAACGAGGACATGTAAAAAGTGTCTGTCCCTACCTTCCACAACCACGACAGCCAGCTCTTGTAGTCCCAATCCAACAAGTCCCACCTGCTGCTAACGCCCAACCTAGGTAGAACCAGCAGAACCTGGGACAACGGCAACAGGGCAGAGCGTATGCCGTCACTCAACAACCCCTCCCAGATACCAATGTAGTTGAAGGTACATTTTTCTTGTTCAATACAATGGTGCATGTCTTGTTTGATTCAGGTGCTATGCACTCCTTTATATCTTCTGCATTGGTAAGGCATTTAGGGTTGCAACCTGAACCCACAAACATCACAATCTATGTCTCAACACCATTAGAATCTGCTACTGAAGTGAAATTGAAGTGTTCTAGATGTGAACTTCGAATGTCAGAACAGATAATT
This sequence comes from Paratinospora sagittata, assembly GCA_035771175.1. Classification (NCBI taxonomy): domain Eukaryota; kingdom Viridiplantae; phylum Streptophyta; class Magnoliopsida; order Ranunculales; family Menispermaceae; genus Paratinospora; species Paratinospora sagittata. The sequence goes on from CM069595.1 coordinate 24,812,055, forward strand.
TATGCAGATCTCCTAGTGATGGACATTGAAGACTTTGACATCATCCTCGGTATGGATTGGCTCGTACCACTGAATGCAAATATCGATTGTTTGAAGAAGCAAGTTCAGTTAACCTTGCCCATGGGGGAGTTTGTCAAAATTCAGGGAACGCAGAAATGGAGACACAACTCGACTGTCGCACTCCTCAAGGCACAACTTCGAGCCCTATACCTTGGTGATGACAATGAATCATCATCACTGTACCCTCTTAAAGTACACGATGTATTGGTTATATCTGAATTCCCAATGGTTTTTCTAAATGACCTTCCTAGTCTACCTTTAGTTCGGGAGTTCGATTTTGAAATCAAACTCATACCAGGGACTGGACCCATCTCAATTCCACTATACATAATGTCCAATGTCGAGTTGGTTGAGTTGGACAAACAACTGAAGGAATTGGAGAGTTTTGGCTTCACCAGAAAAAATTCATCACCCTGGGGTGCTCCAGTTCTATTTGTTCACAAAAAGGATGGTTTATTACAACTTTGCATCAACTATCGCAAGTTGAATAACGCAACCATCAAGAACATATACCCATTGCCCATGATCGATGACTTGTTCAACCAACTTAGAGATGCCATATACTTATCTAAGATTGATTTACGATCCGACTATCATCAACTTCGGATAAGAGAGTCGGACATAAATAAAATGACTTTCAAAACTCGGTACTGTCATTACGAGTTCTTGGTCATGTCGTTTGGTCTAACAAATGCACCTGCAACGTTCATGGATTTGGTGAACTGCATCTTCAGACCATATTTTGACCAATTTGTAGTGGTCTTTGTGGGATATCTTGATATATTCTTCAACTGAGGAGGACCATAAGATACATCTGAGGATTGTCCTCCATACCTTAAGAAGCCATCAGTTATATGCAAAGTTGAGTAAGTGCGAATTTTGGGCGAAGTGAGTTCAATTCCTCATGTGGTTTCAGATAATGGCATTGAAGTGGATCCTTCAAAGGTTGAAGCAGTTTTAAACTGGAAGCAGCCTACCACAGCTACTCAAATATGGAGTTTTCTTGGTTTGGCTGGCTACTACAGACGCTTTATCAAAGACTTCTCAAAGATTGCTGAACCTATGACCAAGCTCACTCGGAAAGACGTACGATTCATCTGGAATCCTGCATGTGAATCATCATTTCAGGAATCGAAGAAGCGCTTCACGACAACACCAATATTAATCACTCCAAGAAATGGAGTTGGGTTTTCACTATACACCGACGCCTCTCTCCAAGGTTTAGGTGCAGTACTAATGCAAGAAGGCCAAGTTGTTGCATATGCTTCTAGGCAACTAAAGATTCATGAGGGTAATTACCCAATGCATGACTTGGAACTTGCAGCCGTTGTATTCGCACTGAAGTTATGGCGTCACTACCTATACGGTGAACTGTTTGAGGTATTCTCGGATCACAAGATTCTCAAGTACATCTACACTCAGAGAGACGTAAACCTTCGCCAAAGACGATGGTTGGAATTTTTGAAAGATTATGACTTTTAGCTCCAATACCATCTCGAAAAAGCCAACGTTGTGGCTGATGCCCTGAGTAGAAAATCTTATGTTGCTGTTTGTACTCTTAACTTTGAAATGGGGAAGTTGGCTACGGATATGGAGAATTTTAACTTACAGCTCATTGAGGAGGGAGGAAGATCACGACTCTCTCAATTATCAGCCAACACTAAGCTTATTCAAAAAATTTCAGCAGCTCAAGCCAACGACCCTATGTTAATGGAGAAAAAAGAACTTCTACTTAGCGGACATGACCTTTCTCACTGGTCGGTCTCCGATGACAGGGCAGTTTTTTACATAAAACGTCTCTGCCTACCGAATGATCCTGAAATTCGAAAATAAGTGCTCACAGAAATGCATTGCTCGAGGTTTGTTATGCATCCTTGGGGAGACAAGATGTACAAAGATGCCAAGCGACAATTCTAGTTCTCTGGTATGAAGAAGGCTATTGCAGACTTCGTTGCTCGATGTCTCATTTGCCAACAAGTTAAGGCAGAACATAAACTTCCTTTGGGACTTCTCCAGCCTTTACCTATTGGAGAATGAAAATGGGAGAACATTGTAATGGATTTTGTTATGACCTTGCCTCGAAATAATAAAGGGCAAGATGCAATCTGGGTTATCATTGACAGATTTAGAAAGCCTGCACACTTTTTACAAATAAAGTTCACGGATAACCCCGCTAAGCTAGCCGAATTGTATGAAAGAGAGATCGTATGCCTCCATGGCATACCACTCACGATCGTCTCTGATTGGGATCCTCGATTCACATCAAAATTTTGGCAAAGCTTTCAAAGTAGAATGGGCTCCAAGATCACCATGAGCACAATTTTTCACCCACAGAATGACGGGTAGTTAGAGCGTTTAATCCAAATCTTGAAAAACATGTTACGATGTTGCATTTTGGACTTTCATGATGGATGGGAAAAACACTTACATTTGGTTGAGTTTGCATACAACAATAGCTACCAAACCAGCATCGGCATGGCACCATACGAGGCTCTCTATGGTCGCCCTTGCAGATCTTCGGTATGTTTGTTAGATATGGCAGATTGACCTCAATTGGGGCCAGAACTAGTTCAAGAGATTTTTAAGAAGATCACACTAGTAAAGGAGCGACTCCGTGTAGCACAAAGTCGACAAAAGAGCTATGCCGACAAGCAGAGACAACTTCTAGAATTTGACAAGGGGGACTTTGTTTTTCTAAAAGTTCAGCCTACAAGAGGTGTCAAACGCTTCAGGATCAAAGAAAAGCTCTCTCCACGATATTTTGGCCCACTTCATATCATCGAACGTATTGGAAAACTAGCTTATCGACTATTCCTTCCGTCATCCATGTCTAAGGTTCATGACGTTTTTCATGTATCCATGCTTCGAAAGTATCGTCCTGATCTTTCACATATCACCCCTCTGGTCGAAGTGCGGGTTGAAGAAGGAAACAAATATCGGGAGAGAGCATACAGATTTTTGATAGGAAAACTCAAGAACTGAGGTGACTTAGCATTCCACTTGTAAAAGTACTCTGGGATCACCATGGAGTAGAGGAAGCAACTTGGGAACTAGAAGAAATAATTAAATAGAAATACCCTAAATTATTTTCTAGTAATACTTTATGATGTGATACATTATACTATTTCACTAATCAATGAATTTATGGAACTTTCTTTACAATATCTTAATATATTGTTTCATTTAATTAACCATGCAGATGTCTGAAAATAACACAGACGGGAGTAATGAATCACATACTCCATGGCCTGCTTGGCAACCAGTGGAGACTTCTTCAACTTCTGAGACAAACCACAACTTCTTTGCCTCACCAACTCCCTCGCCCAAGCTGCAACGATCCTTATCGCCAGAGCGTGTATGGCTATATAGTAACAATATTGCCCGAAACAATTCAGTGCCCTCATCTTGGCAAGATCTCCTACCAAAATTGTCAGGCGGCTGAATTCTGGCAACTGCATGAAAAAGCATTCCGTCGCTCAACCTACCTCCCCTGAAACGCTGCAACTTGCAGTGCCCTACACCACCATCTGTAAGGCAAATGTCGGAACCTTCTAAGGACGAATCCGGTTCCATTTGCTCTCCATTGTTTGATGATGTTGAGGATTTCACCGGCCACAGTATTATTTAGGGACCTTACCAGCATTACCCTGATCTTGTGAATGATGACGAAGGCGGTGAATCTCACGATGATAGCAATCATCGCAACATGGACTGAAATTTTGAGGGCGAAATTCTTTTAAGGGGGTAGAGTGTAATACCCCCAGTTTAGACAAAAAAAAGGTTCGCCCGAACATTCGGGCATGCATTTTTCTATAAAAGTCCCCCTCCCCTCATTTTCACACCTCTACTCACTCTTCTCTCTTGCTCTCTTTGGATGGTTCATCATTCTTATTGTGATTTTTTTTCCTCGTTTTAAGACCCACTCGTAGAGACACTTTTCGCGGTGCAGGGCGGGTCTGCTCGGGAAGAAGCGCCAGTTCTGGCAAGAGTTTTATCTGAATGTGGGGAACAAAACATAGGTTTGCGTGTCTTATAACTTTTATTAAAGTTTTCATTCATTTATTATTATGTCTATTATCCATTTACACTGCATTATTACGTATAATGTTCATACCTGTCATACTTATGCCTGTATATTTAGAGTTCATGTATTACACTGTTACTACACTGGATTAGTGGTCAATTTGATTAAACCAGATTTAGTCTTGTCCTCAGTAACTTTGAATAGCGAACGGGAGGCAGCTTGCTATTCTAGAAGATTGGTATTTAAGCGGACCTCGTGTCCCATCTCTCGACTGGAGACTGGTCTGGTTGGTCTTATTTGAAAGCTATCTGCTTGATGTTTCCTCTGGAGAGAGACATACAATGTAAATTTGGGATTACCTGGAGATGGACATCTGTATGTGAATCCAGCATTATGTACGATCACAGAACCATTACGAGACGGTGTCATGCATTCATACATGTTGTACTGTTTATGATGCTATGTTGTGCATATGTGATGTTTGATTATGAAGTCTTATTTATTAATTGTCGTATTCATGAACTATTTTACCCACTGGGCAATAGCTCACCCCGTTGTTAACCATTTTTACAGGAGACTAGGGTGGATTGGGTGGAGGTTTTGGGCCAACATTTTGTACCCCTTGTTATTTATAGGGAGATTTTGGGAGGACGTTGCCTCAATTATATTTTGTACAAAAATACATTCTGAAATTAATGAAATCAGATTTGTACTCAATTGTGTACCTGTGCAATCGGTAACTGTTATAATATGCATTTGCGCCCTGAACGTTCGAGTGAGCCCGATTTTTTTTTTTAAACTGGGGTTATTATAGTCAGCGTCCTTAAAGATTTAAATGATTAAAAACTCAAAAAACAGTTAGCGAGCTGATATTGAATCAACGTCCTGACAAGTTCATTGGTTGACTCAATGAGGGCGCTACTAAAGAAGTAAGCGTCCTGATGAATATAAACGTTTCGACCTTGAACTCTATCAGTGTCCTAATGTTTCATCAGCGTCTTGACATACCAAATCCTAGAGGGCGCTGCTAAGACATTAGCGTCCTGAAAGACGTATTAGCGTCCTAATGGACACTTAAAAACAATTTTTATTTTTCATTTAAAACTCCATAAACACGATTAAAGTCTTGGTACTTTCGGATCAAATCAAACATAGAAAATTCAATGTAAATGTTCGAAAATCAACTCGACTAAATCATGCAATCATGCATATTGCTGAATCATATGACAAAAGATGTTCTACAACCTAAACACACTCTAATCCTATAAAATATATCTTCAATCGATCATGACCTTCAAGTAGATCTTAATAGCACTTTCACCATGCATCATTGAATCTTCGAAACCTTCATCTAAGATTAGATGTGTTTTGCAAACAATATTATTATAAACAAAATGTGGTTTGTAACCATCAAAATATCGTTCATATATATAAGGGACATACTCTTGTAAGGGACATGAGGATGATTGGTTCAACAATGGGTAGTATTAGGCCATTGGAGGAAAAGGTTCATAAGAAAATTATTGATTTTGGAATATGAATTTTTTTGGGATTGGATACTTTATTAGGTATGATTGGCTGGACACCTATTATTCTCAGGAGTGTCTTTCGAAGGAGAAGTAAAATTTCTAAATAACAGGAAAATCCCCTCATTTATTTTTGCGTATTGAGGACTAAATTCCTCTAAGCCTTCTACTTAAGTTAGAATGGCTACTGATGAGGAGATGGGAAATATGACTAGTGCAAAGCCATTTGGAGAAAGGAAATAAGGCATTCAGTTGATTAAAATTCTTGTGGTGGACACGTATGCTAATGTGCTTTCTGATGATGTATTGGGATTGCCACCTAGATAGGAAATTGATAACATTATTAAACTGATGCCAGTATATGTAACCCCAGAGGTATTTGAGGAAATGTGAAAATGATGTATGGTAGATTTTGATTGTGTGTGGATTACCGTTAAGCGATCAGGGAAACAACAAAGAGTAAATACATTATACCATGAATATGTAGGTGAATTCGATTAACTAAATGGAGCCAAAATTTCTTTGGGATCACTCTGTGATCTAGGCACCATCAGTTGAGAATTCAGGATGAAAACGTAATGAAGACGACGTTTGAGACAAGATATGCGCATTTTGAATTTCGGGCAATACCCTTTGGTTAATTTAATGCATCAGCCATGTTCATGGGTTGATGCCATGGGTATTAGAACCATATCTTGGTCATTTCATAATCTTTAATAATGAAGTACTCGATAAGTAAGAACTTTTGGATTTTCGAAATGAAATCTTTGGGTCACGTGGTTGGTGCAAATGGTATTTCTGTGGATTCTGCAAAGGTTGAGGCAGGTGTTAACTAGCTAGGACTGACCACAGCGACCAAGATTAAGAATTTTTTTTGGGTTTGACAAAGTACTATAGGAAATTGGTATAGGGCTTTTCGAAGCCAGTTGCCCCACTTACTAGATTAACCCAGAAGAAAGTTTCTTTTGAGTGGATTGAAGCCTGTGAAGAAGTTTTTGCAGAGTTGAAGAAAAAGCTTACTACCGCACATGTTTTGATACTTCTGGAAGGTGGGAAAGAGTTGGTGATCTATACCGATGCATCTCATGCTGGATTGGGTTGTGTTTTGATGCAGGGTGGTAGAGTTGTTGTGTATGCATCCAGACAGTTGAAAGTGCATGAGAAGAATTACCCCGTTCATGATTTGGAGTTGGCGGCAGTAGTATTTGCTCTGAAGCTTTGGAGACATTATTTGTATGGCGAGGTTTACACTGTATTTTGATCTTAAGAGTCTGAAGTACTTATTTGATAAGAAGGAATTGAATATGAGATAGCGTACATAGCCTTAAGTTCTTAAGGATTATGACTTCGCACTAGAGTATCATCCTGGGAAGGCAAATGTTGCTGACGCATTGAGTAGAAAGCAAGTTGAAATGGGTGTTGTTGCTTATCAAATGGCCCGTGAGTGGCGATTATTGGATAGGATCTCGATGATGAATATATGTTCCGTTGAACCATCTTTGGATATATGTGCTCAAATGTAGGCACAACTGTCGGACACTCATATTCTAAAGGTCAGGTATCTGCAGCAGCACAATCCATACTTTAGGATGTATGGTGCTTGGGCAGTCAATACTGATCAAGTTGACTAACTTAGAGTTACAAATGGCATTAAGAGGTTTTGGGGTAGATATGATGCCATTTGGTTATTGTTAATAGGCTTACGGAATCTGCGCATTTCTTTCCGAGGAATGCCAGAGATTCCATCGATCGATTGAATTGATTATTCCTTTGAGAGAGTGTGAGATTTTTTGGAGTTTCCTTTTTGATGATGTCAGATAGAGATCCGCATTTTTATTTCAAGCTTCAGGGGGGATCCAAAAGCGGATGAGAACTCATCTAGACCCCTCAAAGGTTGAAGCGATATTTAATTTGAAACAGCTAACGACTGTCACTCAGATACGAAGCTTCATTGGCTTAACTGGTTACTAGAGACGTTTCATCAGAGATTTCTCAAAAATTGTCGAACCAATGACCAAACTTACACGGAAGGATGGACGATTCATTTGGAATGAAGCCTGTGAATCGCCATTTCAGGAATTGAAGGAGCGTCTCACAACAACACCAATATTAATCACTCCAAAAAACAGAGTTGGATTCACATTATACACCGACACCTCGCTTTAGGGCTCAGGTGCAGTACTAATGCAAGATGGCTAGGTCGTTGCTTATGCTTCTCGACAATTGAAAATTCATGAGGTTAATTACCCCACACACGACTTGGAACTTGCAGCTGTTGTGTTTGCATTAAAAATATGGCGACACTAACTATACGGTGAATGGTTCGAGGTTTTCTCAGATCACAAGAGCCTCAAGTATATCTATACTCAGAGAGACCTCAACCTATGCCAAAGGCGATGGCTAGAGTTTCTGAAGGACTATGACTTTAACTTATCATATCATCTAGGAAAAGCCAACGTGGTGGATGATGGTCTGAGCAAGAAGTCATATGTCACAGCCTGTATCCTCAACTTCGAAATAGGGAAGTTGGCTACTGAGATTGAGAACTATAACTTACAGCTCATTGAGGAGGAAAGGTCACCACGACTTGCCCAACTGACAGCGAACTCTGAGCTTATTTGAAAGATCTCAGCAGCACAAGCCAACGATCCTGAATTGATGGATAAACGAGTACTCATTCGAAACGGACAAGACATTCCACATTGGTCTGTTTCTAATGAAGGAGTAGTTTTCTACAAGAAATGCTTGTGCATAGCAAACGACTTTGAAGTTCGAAAGGAAGTGCTCACCGAAATGCATTGCTCTATATTTGCTATGCATCCCGGGGGAGATAATATGTACAAAGATGTCGAGCAAAAATTTTGGTTCTCTGGAATGAAGAAGGTCATTGCAGAATTTGTTGCCAGATGTCTTACTTGCCAGCAAGTGAAGGCGGAGCATAGACTTCCTTCTGGACTTCTCCAGCCTTTACCTATAGGAGAATGGAAGTGGGAGAACATAGCAATGGACTTTGTCACAACCTTATCTTGGAATAACAAAAGGAAAGCTGCAATTGGGTTATCATTGACAGACTTCAAAGGCTGCACATTTCATATCAATAAAGTTCAAGGTTAACCCTGCCAAGTTAGCCGAATTATATGAAAAAAAGATTGTACGCCTTCATGGAATACCACTCATGATCGTCTGTGATCGAGACCCTCGATTCACATCAAACTTTTGGCAAAGCTTCCAGAATAGAATGGGCACTAGGATTACCATGAGCACAACTTTTCACCCTTAGACTGACAGGCAGTCAGAACGGTTGATCCAGATTTTAGAAGATATACTACGATGTTGCATTTTGGACTTTCATGATGAATGGGCAAAGCACTTACACTTGGCTGAGTTTGCATACAAGAACAACTACCAATCCAACATTGGCATGGCACCATACGAGGCCCTCTATGGTCGCCTTTGCAGATCTCTGGTATGCTGGTTAGACATGGCTGATCGACCACAATTGGGGCCAGAACTAGTTCAAGAAACTTATGAGTAGATCAAGCAAGTAAAGGAGAGACTTCGTGTAGTGCAAAGTCGTCAAAAAAGCTACACCGACAAACGAAGATAGCCCCTAGAGTTTCAGAAAGGGGACTGTGTTTTTCTAAAAGTCCAACCAACAAGGGGTGTCAAACATTTCGGGATCAAAGAAAAGCTCTCTCTCCATGATATATCGGCCCATTTAAGATAATCAAGCGCATTGGCAAAGTAGCTTATCGGCTATCTCTTCCCCCATTCCATGTCTAAAGTTCATAATGTATTTCATATATCCATACTTCAGAAGTACTGTCCTGACCCTTCACATGTTGTTCCTCTGGTCGAAGTCCAGATGGAAGAAGGGAACAAATATCAACAGAAGGCGGTGCAAAGTTTGGATAGGAAAACACAACAATAAATGCGACGTAACATTCCTTTAGTTAAAGTCTTATGGGATCATCATGGAGTAGAGGAAGCCACTTGGGAACTAGAAGAAACAATTAAACATAAATATCCTCAATTGTTTTCTGCTAGTAATAATCAATGATGCATTGTATGCAGTCTTTACTAATAATAAAAATCGTCAATTGCCCTATATTGTGCTAAGTTATTTACTTCATTCATATGCAGTTGTCGGATAACAACACGGGCAGAACACCGCCCAACCATTTGCCCCCGTGGCCGCAATGGGATAAAAGTACAAGTCATGAACCCTCTCCTCCCTACTTTTTCAGATCACCCTCATCTTCACCAGTACGGACTCTGTCTCCCGAAAGAGTTTGGATGTATCGAAACCAACCAAACGAAGGAACCACTCACCTAATACCTGAACCAAACAATCCTGGTCCACAAATTGGCAGGATCTCCTGCCTAAACCAAGAGGAGGAGGTGTTAGAAGAACAACTCAAAAAACGTTCGACCACCACTCTCACCGATTAAGGCACACCTCCCCCGAAACTTGCAATCCCCCTCTACCATGCAAATATCAAAATCCACAGTGAATGAGTCAGATTTCGTATGCTCCCCATTTTTTTGATATTATGGAATATTCTACTGCACAAAGCTTGGTTTCAGGACCTTATCATTCACATCCTGAGCCTATGATTGAAGATTATGACTCGCACGGAGAAAGTAATCAGAATCACATTAAATGAATTTCGAGGGCGAAATTCCTTTAAGGGGGTAGAGTGTAATACCTTGGATTGCACCAAATATATATATATATATATATATGCCCCCATATGGGAGTGCCCTTCCTTGTGGGGGCACCCTCAAGGGGGAGCCCTTATGGGGGCTCCCCCATATTTGGAACCCCTATAAAAGGGGTCCCCTCTCCTCATTCTTCTCACCACACTCCTTCTCACTCCCTCTCTTGCTCTCCCCCTCACTTGGAGATTTCTCTCCCTTTTTTAAGATTTTCTCTCCTCTTGAGATTCTCTCTTCCTTTGAGACTCTCTTGGAAACCCTCCATCCTTGTGATGCGGAGCTGCCGTCTTCGGAAGGAATCACCAGCTTTGGAAAGCATGCAAGTTAAAGGTGGGAAACAAACTTAGGTTTGCGTGCATTATTTCTTTTTATAAAATTTTCAGACATGTATCATATTATTTGATATACATGCATAATCTCAATTCATACATATATCATGTTATTTGATATATATACAATATTTCAATTATATTATTAATGTTGAGATTATGCCATATTGTACCTTGACATTTGGACTGTATATCGTTATATTGCTAGATTAGCAATTAATTCTATTAGCCAGACTTAGTCTTGTCCCTAGTATTATTGAATTGTGAATGGGAGGCAGCGGTGCTGCTCTAGAAGACTTGGTATTTAAACGTGTCCATTGTGACCCACCTCTCAGCCTGGGAACTGGTCTGGTTAATTCTATCGAAAGCTAGCCTAAAAGATATAAAGTCCACATGCCTGTCTTTTTGGACTCAAGAGCTGTCGCACATGTGCAGTAGTCGTAATGAAGGAATACAATGGTCAAGGATAGAGACTACCTTGATATATGTACATGTCTACATGCACATGCATAGTATACCGGTAGTCACATAACCACCTAGGGACGTGACAAGTGCTGGCCCCCAATTAATTATTGGCACGGAATGCCTTGACTTAGTTAACCTCATGTGGTATATGTCCACTAGAAGGACATGTACGGACCGGGTTACATATATTCCCTGGCAAGGGACGTACAATGAGAATTCGAGTTGAACACCAGGAGAGGGACATTGTACGCTAACCCCGGATAGTATCAGGCCATAAGCTTCCTCGTGACGGTGTTTTACGTGTCTACCCATTCATGCATTTATATGATTGATGATAATTGTATTGTATATCTTATGATTATGGCTATGATGAACTCGTTATAAATTGACATAATCCACAGAATATCTACCTTTTCCATTGAGCGATGACTCATTCCATTAGTACCATTTACAGGAGCTTGAGGCGGTTTGGACAAGGGTTGCATGGGCCCTAGTTTTGCGTATACCTTAACTAATTGTTGTATTAGTTAGGATTATTTGGGAGTGTGATCCCATAAGTAGCAGTCTTCATGATGCCCGCTTTTGTACTTAACTTCTATATAATAAATGAAAAGAATTTTTGCTACATTGTATTCCTGTGCATTCTGTATTTTGTTATAACTGTTTGTATTCCTTCTATGTGAGTTCCGTCGGTCTAGACGGGACCTGGGCGGGGTGTGACAATATGCTTATATTTTGTTTTCATTTCATAATCTTTCAAAAAAGGAAAAGTTTTAAAAATGCACAGTCAAGCAGGACATTAATTGAGTGTGAGGGAGCTAATGCAATCTAGAAATTTCTGGGTCGTGCATCAGCAAGCTAATCTAGAAATCTCTAGGCAGCGCACCAGCAAGCTAATGACGTATCAACAAGCTAATCTGTGTAGAGCATCAACAAGTTAATGCGAACTGTCTGCAATATTTTTGGGTGTATTCCAACGGTCCAAAACTTAATTTTTTACCCCCAACGGCTATATTCTTGTGTCTAACGGCTATAACTTGTTTCTAATCTATAAATACATGTAGTTAGGCCATTCTAAACACAAGAGAGACAACCATGTGATTCTAGGGAGTGTTTTTCAATATCAAATTATTTTTCTCATTTCAAAAGCCTAGAACTTAGAGATGTTGATTTGAAGATTGGATTTCAAGCTTTTTTATTGTGCTTCATTCAAAGCATCGTCAAAATCATTCTCTTGAGCAAATATGGTTGCAAGAAAGGTATAAATCATTGTAAGGTCTCTCTTCACCTTGAGCTAAAATTTCTATATCTTGTATTTGATATTTGAATTTATGAGCTTCATTGTAATTGTTCTAATTACTTAGAACAAACATTATATTCATTGTTTTTAGTCTTTTGGATTGTTTCATGGTTTGAAATAAACCAAGTAAAATGATTTAACATCATTTGTGATTCCAATGTTGGAATCAAGGTTAGGTTCTTCCTTAGCGCGCAAAAGGAACATGGGTTCTTCCTTAGCCCAAAAAAATGATATGTGGTTCTTCCTTAGCCTGTGAAAAGGATATGCGGTTCATCCTTAGCCCGCAAAAGGATAGGTTTGCCTTGAACCTGCAAAAGGGCACTTGTAACGGTTTGTTTCGCACCGGTAAGAGAATCAGTTAGTGGATTTAGAAAAATTCTAATCGGGAGATTAGGTAGTGGATGCAGGCGCAACCGAATCACTATAAAGCTAGTGTGCTTTACTTTATACATTTTATTTCATGCTCATTAGATTTATTTATGTATTGAATCCAATTAAGTCAAGGAATCTCATAAGAAATTAGAAAAGATAAAAAATGGCCATTAAACTCAATTCACCCCCCTCTTGGGTGTTTAACAAGTGGCATCAGAGAGGGAGCTCATGTTTTTAGGTCTAACCACCTAGAGCCAAAGATCCAGTGGCCATGGTTTGATTTAGGTGTTAACCAATTTTTACCTCCAATGCTTAAGGTGGATAAATTTATGTTTTGGAGAATTAGGATATGAACTTTCAATTAAGCTCAATCTTGTGTTATGTAGGATATTATTTCAAATGGACCATTCATATCCACAAAGACTATTAATGAAGTTGAAATCCCCAAACATAGGAAGAAAAGGGAAAGAAAGGAAAAACTTTTAGTTAAGCTTGATGATCTAGCTAGAAACATTCTCATGAGTAGCCTTTCCCAAAAAGACATAGATAGAGTATATTCATATGCATCTTCTAAAGTTATTTGGATTAGATTTAATGAACTTTATGATACTTCATGTGACTCCATATCTTTTTGTGAAGAAAAGGAGAATGTAGAACATGTATGCTTTATTTTTAATATTGATTGTTCTATAAATGCCATTGATGCTTCTTTTGATGACTTGTCTATTGCTTATAAGATTCTTAAAATTGAATTTGACAAACTCATAAAAAGAATGTGATGCTCAAGAACATGATCTCAAATTTGTTGGATGAGTTGGAAACTCTCCAAAAATGACTATGAAAGTTTCTTGAGAAAAATGAAGTAATTCTTGAAGATAAGGAAAGTGTAAAAGATGAGAACATTGGTCTTCAAGAAATATTAGAGGAATTGAATCAATTAGTAACAAAAGAAAAAGTGGAACTAGAACTTCACTTAGAAAAGACCTCCAAATTAGAGAATCAATTAGGCAAACAAAATGTTGGATATTTCAAGCCCAAAACATGCCTTAGAAATAATATTAAGGATAAGAATCACAAATTGGCATGGGTTCCAAAGGAACTATTCCAAGATGCTAAAATTTCAAAATTTAAAGGAGTATGAGTACAAAAAGCTATGGTTCACCGGATCACATAGATTCTCTTTATTGAACCATATGTTAAGCTACTTGGGCTTAAATATCTAGGCTTTGGACACTTCTTGGCAAATTTCCTTTTTAATGTCAAATGTGCTTATTTATATCATTTCTTGACATTTGGAAGTAGTGTAGGCTTGTTTAATCACTTTATTTCTTAATGCTTGTGTTTGCCTATGATTGTCTCTTACATTGAACTTGAATATATACTTATCTATTATGTTCAAATGTTTTATTGGTGAAAAGCAAGCTATGTATGATAGTTGGATGTGAAATTCTTCTTGTGAAATGCTTATATTGCATATATCTTTGTTCACTCATAACTGGTATACATTGTGCTTAACTTATATCACAAAAATGTATGCTAGTGTGCATATAAAGAGAGTGTCATGCTTATATATCCATCTATCATACTGCTCTCTATATGATGCCATAGGCTTGTGCTATATAACTTTGATTTTACAATGCCTATGTATGTGTGAATGTGATGCTTATATGTTTAATATAACTTGAATTATGCTTATACTCATATTCATCCATTTTGAGCATGGTACAACATTTTCGCTGATTTGAGCTTACTCAGAATTAAAATGATTAAATTGCTCATATATATTCTTGTATGCTCATGATCTTAGCAAATGGACTAGAACTAAGAATTATTCCTTAGAGTCCATGTCTCTTGCACTTTAGGATCAAAATGATTCATATCTTCTGAAAAGTACAAGATTCTTACTAAGTATTAGTGGTACTCACTTCAAATGAAAACAAAATAGCCACTTCACTTACTTCCTTGGAAATTGTTCAAGTTTAGTCTAAGAACTTAAATTCTTAGCAATCATGAGAAAATCTTAAAGGTCATTTCTCCAACCCAACCAAGGAAACCTTACTTTTTCTCCTTATGCTTGTTATTGATCTTTGATCATATCATAGAAAAAGGGGTTAGTAAGGAAGTTAGATTGATTCTTCATTTGAGTTTAATTAGAAATTTATGGGATCAATCAATGAAAAATAAGGATGACTTTCATAGAGACCTTGAACTTTAAACAAATCTTTTGTCTCTAGAAATCAATAGTTACCCTTTAGAATTAGACTTATGCCTCTAGATCTCACATGAACTACTTGAATGAATACCATGTGCTTAGATTTACATCTACTTGTATTCATTTCTTTAAAAATGAGTATAAAATTATTAAAATGATTTTCAAATTATCATTGATGTGAAGAACTTGTTCTTGTGACTTCATCTTGCTTATTTGATCATAAATGCTTTGTTGTCCTCTATGCTTGAGTGAATGCTTGTTATATTAGAAGAAAATATGTTCAAAATGTATTGTGACAAATTATGACTTGCACTTGAGATTCCCATTTTATTGTCATTATTACGCTTTGTATGTGATTCTATTTTGCATGCTCTAGTATTAAAAGTTTTATTCTAAAACCTTCTTGAGCTTGCATATATGGTTTCATGATCCATTACAAGTTGTGATATTTGAGTGATATGCCTTCTTGAATCTGAATCTTCAATTATAAAATCTTATATGATCATGAATACTATCCCTTTAGAGTGAATGAGTACAATTAATGGATGTTTTTATATCCATGTTCACTCACCTACTTGAAGGAAAATGGAATGACTACCTTGATTAAAAGTTACTATCTTGTGAAATCTTAGTCATTTCCATTGACCATAATTGAATTTGTTTCATGCCTTCATCTTGAATCTTCTATGACAAATTCACACTAAGTGACCTAGTTGATTATGGGACAAATCTATATCAAACTAATAGGTCTAGTCAACTAGAGTGAATGAAAAGGACTTGAATGATTATACTGTTCATTATTCACGTCTCATATTTAAAGCCATTCAAATCTTATTGCCATGAATTTCACATCTCATGATTTTTTAGAAAATATGGCTAAAATGGTTGATAAGTATGTTGTGCTTAATCATATATATCATTCATGCTTATCAATGTTAAATGATTGCAATATGAGTGTTATGCTTAATATATGCTCATGCTCATTCGATATCAAATGATGATGCATATATCATTTTTAGGCTTTGTTCTTCATATAAAATCTTTACATATGCCTAAACCTTGGAGAGCTATGCCTATGTCCACGATTATCTATTCTTGGCATTCTTTTCCCACTCTCACATGATATTGATGCCTTGCTTAAACTTTAAACCTTGTATGCATCAAATGCTTATGTTCTTTGATTTCTAATGGAGGCCTTGAACTTCTAAAATATATTTTGCATCTCATTAGAGTCATGATTGCTAAGTCATTGTTAATCATAGATTATTTTGCCTATGCTATGAATTTCAATGTATGTTTGTGCTTACTTTTCACAAATGTTAAAGCATACTTTGTGTTAGGCTTGGATTGATTATCAACTTTGCTTATGCCTAATACCATGAGAATGATTGCTTGTGCTTAAAATTCTTTATGAATTCATCTTTTAGCAAATCTTGCTCATAACTAGATGCCTTATATGAATTTAAATTCTTTTGTGCATCTGCATGACTTTATTCTTGGCTTTGTTATGCAACATTCCAAAATATCATCTAGCTAGCCTATGAATGTTGAGCTAAGAATTTTCACACTTTATCTTGTCATGTTATATTTCTCCATGTGCTTGAATATTATATCTTGAATCTCACGTAAGTGTCTTATGGTATGGCATCCTTATGCATTCATATGTGCTTAATCGTGACTTATTGTCGTGAATTCTCTTGAGTTTGAGTGCATAGATTTAGGGGGAGTCTCCATCTCTTTTTGAAAGGATTAGCTTTGGTGTTTTGATGCTATGCTTTAGGATTACCTTCATGGGAATCTAGAAAATTCTTCCCACCTTTTTTATAATGTCAAAGGGGGAGAGAAATAGGAGAAGGAAAAAAATAGATAAACCTTGATAAACACCATTGGTTGATAGTATGTGTGTTCTTCATATTTCATATTGGTGATCATACTATCTTGCATGATATAGTTATTATGTTTCTCAAGTTTATATTGTTTGTCATCATCAAAAAGGGGGAGATTGTTGGCCTAAGTGGTTTTGCACTTAGTTTTTCTCCGAAGTGTTTTGATGCTAACAAACAATTTAACAAATGGTGCTAATGTTTCTATCTAGTATATTTCAGCACCTAAAGCAAAGATGAACCAATACAAGATCTAAGTCTTCAAGTTCAAGAAGTCTCTCAAGCAAAAAAACAATCATACTTAAAGCTTGGGCAACTTAAAGGAATGAAGACAAAAAGGTTGAGAGTCTTTATGTGTCTCGAATTATGATGTAACCTTCTTGCATTTCCTATTGCTCAATCTTTCTTAAAATCATGCATTCATACTTCACATATGCATAGCTTTGATAAAATTCATTCATGCATTAATTTTTGTTTAAAAATGATTTTTAAGTATTCAAAAATGTTTGATTTATGTTCTTAAACTATTTTGAATCATATTTGTGTTAGTTTTAGTTAAAATGACATTTCTACAAAGTTTTTCAAAATGGTATTATTGCTAATGTTAGTTACTCTATGTCTACTCTATTTATGACGTTTTCGTTGTTTTGCTTTTGCTTTTGAGTACTTTTGGTGCTCATGTGTCATGGTTTTAAGGCAGTTTATTGCTTCTTTTTTATTAATGAATTGTTTGTTTCCTACCAGAAAAACAAAGTTTTTCAAAATAATCAAAATTGTATTGATTTTCTTCAAAATCTTGTTTGATTGATTAACCGTTGATTTCAAAGTGTTTTAATCATCGAACTGAATGTATTTCAATCATAAGTTTAGAATTTTGAAAAATCATATTAACCCAAGTTTTCACATTCAAAGTATGCACAAATAAACTTTAACCCTTTAAAAGTGTTTGATATCTTTCTCAAATGGTTTTGAAAATGTTTTCAATGGATCCAGAATATTCTTTCCATAAATTTTAAGCTATTATATGCCTATATTTTGTTTTCATTTCATAATCTTTCTAAAAAGGAAATGATTTAAAAATGCACAATTAAGCAGGACGCTAATTGAGTGTGAGAGAGCTAATGCAATCTGGAAATTTCTAGGTAGCGCATCAGCAAGCTAATGTTGTATCAGCAAACTAATGCAAACTGTCTGCAATTTTTCTGGGTGTATTCCAACGGTTCGAAACTTGATTTTTTCACCCCCAACGGCTATATTCTTGTGCTTAACGGCTATAACTTGTCGCTAATCTATAAATGCATGTAGTTAGGCTATTCTAAACATGAGAGACAACCATGTGATTCTAGGGAGTGTTTTTCAAGATCAAATCATTTTTCTCATTTCGAAAACCTAGAACTTAGAAATGTTGATTTGAAGATTGAATTTCAAGCTTTTTCAATGTGCATCATTCAAAGCATCTTCAAAATCATTCTCTTGAGAAAATATGGTTGCAAGAAAGGTATAAATCTTTGTAAGGTCTCTCTTCACCTTGAGCTAAAATTTTCATATCTTGTATTTGGTATTTGAATTTATGAGCTTCATTGTAATTGTTCTAATCACTTAGAACAAACGTTATATTCATTGTTTTTAGTCTTTTGGATTGTTTCATGGTTTGAAACAAACCAAGTAAAGTGATTTAACATCACTTGTGATTCCAATGTTGGAATTAAGGTTAGGTTCTTTCTTAGCCCACAAAAAGAATATGGGTTCTTCCTTAGCCTGGAAAAAGGATATGCTGTTCTTTTTTAGCCTGTGAAAAGGATATGTAGTTCATCTTTAGCTCGCAAAAGGATAGGTTTTCCTTGAACCTGCAGAAGGGCACTTGTAACGGTTTGTTTCTCACTGGTAAGATAATCAGTTAGTAGATTTGAAAAATCTTAATCGGGAGACTAGGTAGTGGATGTAGCCGCGACCGAACCACTATAAATGCTAGTGTGCTTTACTTTATGCATTTTACTTTATGCTCATTAGATTTATTTATGTATTAAATTCAATTAAGTCACAAAATCTCATAAGAAATTAGAAAAGATTAAAAATGGCCATTACACCAAATTCACCCCCCTCTTGGGTGTTTAAAACTAGTCACGCCCGTAAGTTGACTAGTCAATAGTGTATTGAAAAATTCTAATCCTAGTGATTGGGTAGTGGACGTAGATTCTAGGGAAACCGAACCACTCTAAAGCTCTATGTCCAATTATCTTTCCTGCATTTGTTTATTTTGATTGTTACCTACTGCGCACTTTATCTGTTTAATTATATTAATCAAAAGGTAATGTGGAAATCCGCCAAGTCCAATTCACCCCCCCTTTTGGACAATAATACTGGGCCAACAATATATTTTTTAGTTAAAGAAAGTATGCTAAGGACATGATTAAGAAATTCAATCTTGAAAACTTAAAATCAATACACACCCCATGCATCTCAACAATCAAAATGGATAAGGATGAAAAAGGAAAACCAATAGACACAAAGCTTTATCTTACAACAAGTAGACCTGATCTAATGTTTAGTGTGTGTCTATGTGCTAGGTTCCAATTTAGTCTTAGAGAATCCCACCTGAAGTGTATGAAAAGAATTTTTAGATATGTTAATGGGACTAGTGATCTAGGAATTTGGTATTCGGAAGGAACTTCCTTTGAGTTAAGAGTTATGTTGACTCTGACTACACTGGTAGTCTAATTGTTAGGAAGAGTACCTTAGGATTTTGTCACTTTATGGGAAATTCACTAATTTTTTGGTTTAGCAAGAAACAAAATTCAGTGGATCCACAGTTGAAGTGGAATACGTGGCAACTGGGAGTTGTTGTGCACAAGTGTTATATATAAAACAACAGCTTGAAGATTACCCAATTCACATTGAGTGTGCTGAGATTTTTTGTGACAATACAAGTTCGATCAATATTTCCAAAAATCCTATATTACACTCAAGGACTAAGCATATTGAAATTAGGCACCATTTCCTAAGGGATCATGTACAAAAAAGAGATGTAAAATTAACCCATGTTGGCACAAAGGAACAATTAGCACATATTTTTACAAAAGCATTGCCAAAGGATCAATTTGTACACATTCAAAAAGAATTGGGAATGTTTAGCGAATCAAATGCATCAAATCTTTGATATATTTAAGTCATTGATTGTGAGAGAATTATCAGATCAAGTGTTGAAAATTTTGACAAATTTTTATGATCTGAAGAGCAACAACACGTTATAGTGAGCAATAACACGTTGTTATTCCATCTAGAGACAATGTTCAATGTGCTATAGGCAGGTACAACATGCTATAGCTTGGGACTTAGAATTTTTCAAAGAGTCATATTTTTTGTCCCAACGTGCTATAGTAGTTTCTGCAGGAAACTGAGTTTTGTGATGCTTGTATGCATTTTCTATACAAATCTGAAGCTCAAGCACGGAGAGAGGTACAGGCTCACTACCATAGTTCTTGGCCACAACCTTGAGGTATCCCCTATGCATTTAGCTGAATATTTCAAAATTCCTACTGAGAATAGGGTGATAGCCATAGAGGTTGAGAACAAGGTTCAATTCCTAAGGTATGATCCATTGGTAGCTCTGAATTTGCTATCCAATGAGGTTCATTCGAATGTCCCCATTCCTTTGAATAAGTACTTATCTATCAAGACGTTTAGTTCTTTAGTAGCACACTCATTAAGTCAACCAGTGAACTTGTCAGGACGCTGATTCTATATCAGCTCGCTTATTATTTTTCCAGCTTTTAATGTTTTAATCTTTAAGGACACTGTCAGTTATAAGTTGGATAATGTTCAGGACGCTACTTGAACAGGAGCGCCCTTACTTAAGAACCAACTTAGTAACTCTCAGGACGTTGATCGTGCTTTAGCGTACTTATCATTTTTATAAGTTAAAACATCAGGATGCTCATCACCTACCAGCTCCCTTCAGGACGCTTATGTCCTTAGTAGCACCCTTATAGTTTTCGTGTTTTAAATATCAGGACACTTACACTTTTGTAATGCTCTTGTGACTTTAAGTATGCTAAAACAAAGCAAGATGCTAACTGTTGTTTAGCGCCCTCATAGCTTTTAGTCATTTTCAATCAATAAGTAAGTTAGGACGTTACGGTCAGGTAGCGCCCTCACTTCACAGTTTAGCAGGACACTTATGGTCCATCAATCCCTCAAGGAACAAAATGACAAAGTTAGTTTTATGCATTAGGACGTTGATTGACCAATCAGGACGCTAAACCAACGCTGTCACAAAGCTGACACTTGCACTTTTTTAGATTACTTTTTCAGAACTTTTTGTGTACAGAAACCTTTTTAGATTTGTCAGAGATTTCTCTAATACACGAAATCACGATTCTTCAAACATTCCTTATTCATGTAATCTAAAAAGAACCAGAATGTTCGTGAACATTGTATTTTCCATCTACGTGAAAGATTCTAGTTGTTAAGAGTAAACGATCATTTCGGAAGTCAAATTCAAATGACCAACAACTTTATTTCTACTGAGTCTATATTTACCAACACTTAGACTCAAATCACACATCAAAAATTTATTAAGCAAATACTTTTGAAAATTAGTCAAAATTTTCAATTTGATTTTAGAGCTCAAACTATTTTCGTTTTCAAAGTATTTTATTGAAACATAACTTATTCAAAAGATTTTCATACTGAACTTAATATTTATCTTTCTTTGAAAATTTATTCGAAGGATATTGAATTGTTTTCTACTCAAATTTTTAGCAAGGTTTTATTCATTCATCATTCTTGCTGAAAGAGAAATTTGAGAGATAGTGTAATACCCCTGGTTTACACACAAAAAAAAAGGAATTGAACTTCGGGCAATGCCCGAAGCCCGAAGCCCGATGGTTTGGGCGTTCCTTTTCCTATACCCCCCCCAAAAAAAAAAATCATTTTTCACACCAATCTTCTTCTCTCTCTCTTACTCTCTTTGTGTTTTCTCTCTTTTCTTTTTGAGACTCTCTTTGCGGTGCAACGCAGTTCTGCTCGGGAGAAAGCGCCAGTTCTAGAAGGAGATTTTATCTGAAGGTGGGGAATGAAGCATAGGTTTGCGTGTTTTATGACTTTTATTAAAGTTTACATTCAATTATCATTGTCTACTATTCATTTACACTGCATTATTGTGTATAATGTTAATACCTATCATACTTATGCCTGTATATTTGGAGTTCATGTATTATAATGTTACTATGTCGGATTAGTGGTCAATCTGACTCAACAAGACTTAGTCTTGTCCTCAGTAACTTTAAATAGTGAATGAGAGGCAGCGTGCTGCTCTAGACGATTGGTATTTAAGTGGACCTCGTGTCCCACCTCTCAACTTGAGACTGATCTGGTTGGTCTTATTTGAAAGCTATCAGCTTGTACAAGTGATACTGAACATCCTAAACCTTGCACGTGGTGATACTGACCTGATAAGAATCACCAGACGTTGCCAAATCCTGTCTAACGTTAGTAAAGGCGGACCTGCTCATGCATTGGCATCATAAGCACCACCTAGGGACGTAAGTGGTTTATGATCCACAAAATAGTTAGAAGCAATGCTCACTATTCTTGATATTTCCCTAGAGAGGGACATACAATAAGAACCTGAGATTTTTTGGGGATGGACATTTGTACGTGAATCTAGGGTGACAACGTTGGGGAGGGACGAACAATGAGAACCCGGGTTTACCTGGAGATGGACATTTGTACGTGAACCCAAGGTGCCGTATAATTATGGAACTATTACAAGACGGTGTCATGTATACATATATGTTGTATTGATTACGACGCTATGTGCATATTGATATTTGATTATAAAGTTTCTTTTATTAATTGTCATATTCACGAACTATTTTACTCACTGAGCAATAGCTCACCCCGTTGTTTTCCAATTTTTCTCAGGAATTTAAGGTGGACTGGGTTGAGGTTTTTGGGCCCACATTTTGTAACCCTCGTTAATTATAGGGAGATTTTGGGAGGATGTTCCCTCAATCATATTTTGTACAAAAATTCATTCTGAAATTAATGAAATTAGATTTGTATTCAATTGTGTATCTGCGTACTCGGTTATTATTGTAATGCATTCGCGCCCCGCCTGTGAGTGTTCCGCAGGTTTAGGTTTGTCTGTGCAGAGTGTGACATTTAATGGTTAAATATATATATCTAGATAACTATATAGTTTTTATATAGTTTAGATTTATATATATATATATATATATAGTTATGATTTATGAAAACTATATATATATAGTTAAGATTTATAATATATATATGAGATATATATATGACATATATATATCTATATATATATATAACTTGTTGCTAATGAAAAATTTGAATTCAATGATGGCATAAACATTAAGAGGAAAATAGAAAATATTGTCCAACAGACAAGGCTTAAATCTTATAAATATTAGGAATATATTTTGTGTATTTCACAAGTTTTATCTTCCTTTCAGCAAGATAATGGCCTCAAGTGAAGGAACGACTTCCAGTAGTCAGGAACCAATTCCCACCAAACTTTTGAAACTTTCCAAACGGGAGGTTATGACTACGAGGAGTATCGATATGAGAGATCCCCACCTCCGTCCTATCCTTCCCGACAAATTCTCAAAGCTGGAGTGGTTAAATATAACAAAAGTTGAGGGTTACATCTCCTTTAACTTGGTGAAGTCATTCTACGAATCCATGAATAGCATGGGACTTCAAGAAGATGGGATTAGTCCTGTCTTGGAGACAATAATCAAGGGAGCAAAGATTTCCATCAGTGTTGAAACTATTTCACGACTGATAGAAATCCCAATAGGAGACAAGATCATTGATCCACACGAACCTTAGACGGTTGCAGAGATCGCAGAATCCAAAGAACAATTGTTCAATTTCCTCACCGAGAAGGCATACACACAAATGACGTACGCCCACCTCCCAAATAATCTCCTTAAACTGCCCCTTGCTGGCCTGGGAAGATTGTAGTCGGCAACATCTTGCCGAACATGGTGACTAGAGGATCCATGAAAGAGCTCAACTTCTGGTGCTATACTGCTTAGAAAAAAGAATCTTTGTCTCCCTACCTCACATTAACATCCAGCAAATGTTGCGGGTGATTCAAAACCCTACAAAGAAGGAGCTCCTCGGCTACGGAGTCTTGATAATGAGGATGCTATGGGAGGCAAACATCAATACCTTTGATGAATCTTCGATACAGATCACTAAAGTTGTTACAGTACCCTCCATCTCCAAGACTTTAGTCTCAAAAGGAGGGGCGACTAAAGAAAAAATATTTGGCGCTACTTCAGGGGAAAATAATGGAAGGACTGGCGATAATAATAGTTATCGATGAAAAAGTCGGCACAAGATTCCTATTAGGGAAGCACCAATTAATGAACTAAATCAGAACACTACAACAAACCCAGCCCCGAATAATGGTCAACCTGATTATCTATTCTCCGAGGAAGATCTTTTTGACAACCTTGGTCAACCACAAAAAAATTAGGATGGATGGGGAGTTCTGTCAAATCCACCTTCCTAGAACCTCCCAACCCAAGGCATTACGATGTCTCAGGGGTTTCCAACTCCTGAGGTACCTTACTAGTCAAATACACAAGTTCCTATGAGCCAACCGCAACAGAATTGGACGACACCAAATTTTGGAAGACAGGATATCTCGATGAGTCCACTGTTTCAAAACTTTTCGACTCAAGCATATCCAACCGTCCAAGAGGTCCCAATTAAGGAGTCTTCATATAATCAAACCAACTACCCTCCACCTATGAGTCAACCATACGGCTAATAC
Source organism: Paratinospora sagittata (assembly GCA_035771175.1). Classification (NCBI taxonomy): domain Eukaryota; kingdom Viridiplantae; phylum Streptophyta; class Magnoliopsida; order Ranunculales; family Menispermaceae; genus Paratinospora; species Paratinospora sagittata. The sequence goes on from CM069595.1 coordinate 24,836,761, forward strand.
TTTCCACCAATGCCTACAACTTACCCTCCACCTATGGGACAGTCAACCTACCATCTATCGATGGGACAACCGGCCAACCAACCATCTATGGGACAACAGGTTAACCCATTTGATCAATTAAATGTGATTGTATCTAGTTTTGCTAGGATGGAGGAGAACCACAGTGCTTTGATAACGTGTGTGCAAAACATAGAAGAACAAGGAACGACTTCTCAACATTCTTCTGGTAGTCATTCTATAACTAGCAAAAGGTTTAGGAAGAGTAGTAGTAAGTGGAAAAATTAGGAAAATTACTGGCATTGTAACTATTTTCTTTTTATGAATGAAATTTTTTGTTTGAGACTATGTTTGGTGGCCCGACTTACAACCATTCTTTCTTTTGTATCATTAACTTTGAAATGGTATGGGACACAACAAAATTGGAAGATACTAAATAAAACGTGGAAGTAAGAAAACCCATGACCTTGTGTGAAAAGAAAAATTTAGGAAAAGTTGAATTACTAACATTATCACTAAATTTACACGGTATGGGACGAGTAAACTTGGACGATACTATTAGTGAACTCCTCTCTCGTCAATGTTTTATAGAGATCGTGTTCGTACATTTTAACTTGGTTGAACCCTTTATTGCCAAATTCATGTGGTATGGGACACACGAACTTGGATAAAAGTCGAAGAGACTAAGAAAAAAGAGTTTGAACACATAAGAATGCGTTAGAACGTTAGATTAAGATATTTACCGAGGCAAATCTTAGAACTTTTATGACTTGTATGAATTTCCAAAAATATATGTATGTTCACAAACTATAACCAAAATATTTGAAGCTCTTTCAAAAAAAAAAAACATTACTTATTATATGAACATTCTAACCTTGTGTTACACCATGGCCAAACATACGAGGTACATAAGATTCTTTGATTCCTCAATAAAAACCTTACACTATACCTAGAAAAATAGGTGGTTTTATATTGCAGAAATCTCGAACTTTTTGCATACTTGGCTACGGTTCCTAAAAGATGGTTTTATTTTCTCCTTGCTAGTAAGAATATGCAAACCAGAAAGAGAGGAAGGCTATGCAAAGTCCGTCCAACAGAGGAGGCACTTCTTGTGATACAAAATCAGGAACCGCGCCTCCAAGGGCAGAGCAGGCCACACCAGACACTGCCACTACTTCTGGGCAGGCAGTGCCACCTCAGCCCACACCCTTTACCATGCCCCCGGGCATGGAACACTTTTTCGCCGAATTCATTGAGGCAATGAAGATGATTGTTCAGACGGTCGTTCGTGAGACCGCAGCTAACCAGGTGGCCACTGTGCAGGCACCTGTTTAATCTGGGACTGAAACTCAAACAGACTAGATTACAAAGTACAAGAGGCTACAACCCCTTACCTTTGCTGACACCATTGATGCAGAGGAAGCGCATAAATGACTCGATGAGTTGAAGAAGGCTCTCATGGCTATGGGAGTCAAAGAGGCTCAATAAATTCCACTAGCTTCCTACCAACTTGTTGGTGGAGCTAATACATGGTGGATAATGGTGAAGGAAGACCCAAGGGTCGCAAACATGACTTGGCAAGAGTTCGAGTCACTATTTATTGATGAGTACTTCCCTGGCGCTGTGAAGAGGCAGAGGCGCCAGATTGTACCAAGGCAGCATGACAGTTCACGAGTATGTTGTCAGGTTCAAGAAATTATCGGTTTACTCTCTCTCCACCATCTCAACGGAGCAAGATAAGGCCGAGAAATTCTATAATAGCTTTCGTTCAAACATCCGACAAGCCTTGTCGATCTTGGATCTCAAGAATTACAGGGAGCTTGTCGACAAGGCCATGAGCTTTGAGCAGGAACAGAGAATGAACTGGGGAAAATAGCCTGCAACGTTTTCCTAATAGGGCAACAAGAAGAAGCCCTACTTTAATCAAAACCCAGCCTTCCCAGCCCTAGTACAAAAGCATGAGGCAGCGGCACCTGCCACTGAAGCATCTAACCCTGACCATCAGGGTTTTTGCAATCATGGCCGAGGTGGCCCCAACGGTAGGGGTGGCCACCGTAATGGCAATGACAGGGGTGGTGCCCAACAACACCATAATCAGCATGGCCAGCGGAACCATTAGCAGGTGTCTCCGCAGCAGAGGCTGACATGCTTCAACTGTGGTCAGCAGGGCCATGTAAGAAATGCCTGTCCCCACCCTCAGCAACTGCTGCAGCCTGTTCCCGCAGTTCTAGTCCAACAAGCCCCACTTGTTGCACCCAACGTAGGCAGAACTAGCAGAACCAGGGGCAACGATAACAGGGCAGAATGTTTGCTATCGCTCAGCAACCCCTTTTAGATAACAATGTAGTCGAAGGTATATTTTCCCTGTTTAATACAATGGTGCATGTCTTGTTTGATTTGGGTGTCACGCACTCCTTTATATCTTCTACATTGGTAAGGTATTTAGGGTTGGATCCTGAACCCACAGACATCACAATCTATGTCTCATCACCATTAGGATCTGGTACTAACGTGACATTGAAGTGTTCTCGATGTGAACTTTGAATGTCAGAACATATAATTTATGCAGATCTTTTTGTGATGGACATTGAAGACTTCGACATCATCTTCGGCATGGACTGGCTCGCACCACTGAATGCTAAGATCGATTGTTTGAAGAAGCAAGTTCAGTTAACCTTGCTTACTGGGGAGTTTGTCAAGATTCAGGGAACGAGAAAATGGATACACAACTCGACTGTTGCATTCCTCCAGGCACAGCTCCGAGCCTTATCCCTTGGTAATGACAATGAATCATCATCACTGTACCCTTTCGAGGTACATGACATCCCGGTTATATCTGAATTCCCAACGATTTTTCTGAATGACCTTCTTGGTCTACCTTCCGTTCAAAAATTCAATTTTGAGATCAAACTCATACCAGGGCGGGACCCATCTCAATTCCACCATATAGAATGTCCAATGTAGACCTGGTCGAGTTGGACAAAGAACTGAAGGAATTGGAGAGTAATGGCTTCATCAAAAAAAGTTTATCACCCTAGGGAGCTCCAGTTCTATTTGTTCGCAAAAAGGATTGTTTGTTACAACTTTGCATCGACTATCGCAAGTTGAATAATGCCACCATCAAGAACATATACCCTTTGCCTAGGATCGATGACTTGTTCGACCAACTTAGAGATGCCAAATACTTATCTAAGATTGATTTACGATCCGGTTATCATCAACTCCGAATCAGAAAGTTGGACATAAATAAAACGGCTTTCAGAACTCGGTACGGTCATTACGAGTTCTTGGTCATGCCGTTCAGTCTAACAAATCCACCTGTAGCGTTCATGGATTTGATGAACCGCATCTTTAGGTTATACTTAGATCGATTCGTGGTGGCCTTTGTGGATGATATCTTGATATATTCCTCAACCGAGGAAGACCATAAGATTCATCTGAGGATTGTCCTCCAGACCGTGAGAAGCCACCAGTTGTATGCAAAGTTGAGTAAGTGCGGATTTTGGGCGAAGAGAGTTCAATTCCTAGGCCATGTGGTTTCAGGTAATGGCATTGAGATGGATCCTTCAAAAGTTGAAGTGGTTTTAAACTGGAAGCAGCCTACCACAGTTACTCAAATCCAAAGTGTTCTTGGTTTGGCTGGCTACTACAGACGTTTCATCAAGGACTTCTCAAAGATTGTTGAACTTATGACCAAGCTCACTTGGAAAGATGTGCAATCCATTTGGAATCCCGCCTGTGAATAGACATTTCAGGAATTGAAGAAACTCCTCACGATAGGACCAGTACTAATCACTCCAAGAAATGGAGTTGGCTTAAGTGTAGTACTAATGTAAGAAGGCCAGGTTGTTGCATATGCTTCTAGGCAATTAAAGATTCATGAGGGTAATTACCCAACGCATGACCTGGAACTTGCAGCTGTCGTATTCGCACTGAAATTATAACGTCACTACCTATACAACAATTTGAGGTATTCTCGGATCATAAGAGTCTCAAGTACATCTACACTCAGAGAGATCTAAACCTCTGCCAAAGACGATGGTTGGAATTCTTGAAAGATTATGACTTTCAACTCTAATACCATCCGAGTAAGGCCAATGTTGTAGCTGATGCCGTAGAAAATCTTATGTTGTTGCTTGTACTCTTAACTTCAAGATGGGAAAGTTGGCTACAGAGATGGAAGATTTTAACCTACAGCTCATCGAGGAGGGAGGAAGATCACGACTCTCTCAATTATCCGCCAACTCAGAGCTTATTCGAAAGAAATTAGCAGCTCAAGCTAACGACCCTATGTTAATGGAGAAACGAGAACTTCTACTCAGCGGACAGGACCTTCCTCACTGGTCGGTCTCCAATGACGGGGCCGTTTTCTACAAAAAATGTCTCTGTTTACTAAACGATCCTCAAGTTTGAAAAGAAGTGTCACGACGCCCCTGACGTAGGCTGACGTCATGACCGGCACAACGTACTATACACTGTACATACTCATATACAGTATATAATACACTGTCAGCCTTCACGTACTCTCACAATACTTCCGAAAATGTACATAAATTTTTTTTTTTTTAATATACCACACATCAAATCAAATCAAATATATATAGATGATCATTCCACTCACATTTATTCAATTCATTCCACAAATTAAATTCTCACCTGATAAATATCTATGATCATCTCATTCCATCATCCCAAGCATTATATAATCTTACCACATAACCCATCTAGGTGATACATATATACATATAATGTGTGATAAGTATACATATCAAAATAACAAAAATATAATCTATTTCCTCCAAGCATACACATACCAGACAAGTTCTTTTTCCCTTCAATCAATACCTGAAATATTGGAGGAAATGGAGTGAGCAAAAAACAGCTCAGTGAATATAGTTCTTGAGATGGCAATTATATACATTTAGAGAAATATGACATTTAAAATCATTTCAAACACTTATGCAACACATGCATCATTCAACGAATATATTATACATGTCAAAAACATAAATTTCAGGAATTTTCCATAATACAATGCACAATCTCCCTCCTCCGCAAGGCAAGAGAGCAGGTCTAACCCTTGTATGGCCGTACAAGGTAGACACAACCTCTCATAACCCAATTCACAGTCATTTCAAGGATCGCAACCCTTGTTAGGACAGACCTACTGACAATGAGGACTCGCAAAACCTCATCCGGGTCTAATTCCTAACGAAATGACAATGAGGATTCGCAAAGCCTCATTATTACAAACTCCAATGCTAAAATCAGTTTGCATGATCCATAAAACTCAATGCCTTATATATATAATATCACATGTATACAATCAAACAGTTTATATGCGTACAATGCCATACAAGAACCAAATCAAGAAAACTATACTCACAGTACAACACGTTCAACTTAAACCCAATCATCGTCGCTTTCGAGTCCAGCTCCAAGTTAAATCCAACAAATTAAACATGTCATAATCACTCCATAATTCAATTTCTTGTATTCATATCTATTTTTCTCAACTCACTTCAAATCACGAATAATAACTCCATTTAGGACTCAAAAGCAGTTATCTCGTTTCTATAAACTCAAACCGCGGTTTCATTGGGTTCACATCACTGGTCACATCACTGTGCACAGTACGATTCACATCACTGATCAATGTCACTATTCACTATGCACTGTGCACTGTGCGCTATACGCTATTCACTATTCACTGTGACTATGCACTATACATTACTATTCATCCGAAAGATGTAAATTGTATTAAACTTGTCAAACGGTCTCCAAAACGCATGAAATCGAATCTAACCACAGATTCGGAGTCCCGACAGTCTAGGGAGTGTTTTTCTACCTTCCTAGCGGGTTTTCATTCACGTTGAGGGTCAAAACCCCAATTTATTAAAACGCCGTAAAACGGCTCCCACAGTCAAAATTAGTCCGCTAGAAAAGTTACATCTAGCTTAGATAGTAATTTCACGAATGTATAGCGTGAAAATCACTTACCGCGAAGCCGAATTTGACGAAAATCACCCGTTCTTCTTTTTCTTCTTCTTCTTCTCTTCTCTGCTTCTTCTCTTCTTTCCCTCTGGAAACGTCGGTTAGATAGTAGTTTATTTTATTTTTATTTTATTTTTATTATTTGTTTTTTTTTTATTCATATACTATTTGATGAACAGTAAATTTACTATTCAATACTATTCGTGATACTATTTGATGAACAGTATCTTACTATGCAAGTATTGTTCATTATTTGCTTTTATTTTATCTTTTTATTCGTTTTTCTTCGTACCCTCAATCACACACACGTATATTTGGCTTCTACGTATAACATACGTGTATTCTAAAGCATATATTTAGCTCTTACGTATAAAATACGTGTATTATATATTTCGATATACGTGTACTTCAACGTATGTAGTTAATTAACTTTACGGGGTGTTACAAGAAGTGCTCACTGAAATGCATTGTTCAAGGTTCGCTATGCATCCTCGGGGAGACAAGATGTACAAGGATGTCAAGCGACAATTTTGGTTTTTTTGGAATGTAGAAGGTTATTGTAGACTTCGTTGCTCGATGTCTCATGTGGCAACAAATAAAGGTAAAAAACAGACTTCCCTCTAGACTTCTCCAGCCTTAACCTATTGGAGAATGGAAGTGGGAGAACGTCGCAATGGATTTTGTTATGGCCTTGCATCGAAATAATAAAGGGCAAGATGCAATCTAGGTTATCATTGACAGACTTAGAAAGTCTGCACACTTTTTACCAATAGAGTTCACGGATAACCCCGCCCAGAGAGCCGAATTGTATGAAAAAGGGATCGTACGCCTTCATGACATACTACTCACGATCGTCTCTAATCGAGACCCTCGATTCACATCAAAATTTTGGCAGAGCTTCCAGAGTAAAATGGGCTCCAGGATCACCATGAACACAACTTTTCACCCACAGACTAAAGGGCTGTAAGAACGGTTGATTGAGATATTAGAGGATATGTTACGATGCTGCATTTTGGACTTTCATGACGGATGAGCAAAGCACTTACATTTGGCTGAGTTTGCATACAACAACTACCAAACCAGTATCGACATGGTACCATATGAGGCTCTCTATGGTCGCCTTTGCAGATCTCTAGTATGCTGGTTGGATATGGTAGATTGACCGCAGTTGGGGCCTGAACTAGTTCAAGAGACTTTTAAGAAGATCACACTAGTAAAAGAGCGACTTCATGTGGCACAACAGAAAAGCTATGCCGACAAGTGGAGACAACCTCTAGAGTTTGACAAGGGGGACTTGGATTTTCTAAAAGTTCAGCCTACAAGAGGTGTTAAATGCTTTGGGATCAAAGGAAAGCTCTCCCCACGGTATATCGGTCCATTTCTGATCGTTGAACGTATTGGCAAACTCGCCAATCGATTATCTCTTCCGTCATCCATGTCTAAGGTTCGCGACGTTTTTCACGTACCCATTCTTCAAAAGTATCGTCCTGATCCTTCACATATTATCCCTTTGGTCGAGGTTCGAGTTGAAGAAGGAAATAAGTACTAGGAGAGAGCAATTCAAATTCTGGATAGAAAAACTCAAGAACTAAGGCGACGTAGGATACCACTTGGTGAAGGTGCTTTGAGATCACCATGGAGTAGAGGAAGCAACATGGGAACTAGAAGAAACAATTAAACTGAAATACCCCAAATTGTTTTCTTGTAATAGTTGATGATATGATGCATTGTACCTTTTGACTAATCAATGAAATTGTGGAACTTTGTTTATAGTATCTTAATATATTGTTTCATTTAATTAACCATGCAAATGTCTGAAAACAACTCAGACAGGAGTAATGAGTCATACACTCCATGGCTTGCTTGGCAACCAGTGGAGACTCCTTCAGACTCTAATGCAAACCACAACTTCTTTGTATCACCAACTCCCTCGCCTTACCAACAGCGATCCTTATCGCCAGAGCGCGTATGGATTTATCGTAACAATATTTCCTGAAACAATCCAGTGCCCTCATCCTGGCAAGATTTCCTACCAAAATTTTCAGGCGGCCGAATTCGGGCAACTGCACGAAAAAACATTCCGCGGCTCAACTTACCTTCCCTGAAATGCTGCAACTTGCAGAGCCCTACACCACCAAATGACGGAACCTTCTGAAGACAAATCCAACTCTATTTGCTCTCCATTGTTTGATGATATTGAGGATTCCACCGGCCACAATGTTATTCAGGGGCCTTACAGGCACTACCCAAATCTTGTCAATGATGACGACAGCGGTGAATCTCACGCAAATAACAATCATTACTATATGGACTGAATTTTGAGGGCGAAATCCTTTTAAGGAGGGTAGAGTGTAATACCCTTGGTTTACACAAAAAAAAGAATTGAACTTTGGACAGGGTGCCTGAATGTTCGGGTCACTTCCCGAACGTTCAGGTGTTTGCTCGAACCTTTGGGTAGCCCGCCCGAAGGTTTGGGCGTTCCTTTTCCTATATAAGGAAGTGCCCCCCCCCAAATTCATTTTTCACACCAATCTTCTTCTTCTCTCTCTTGCTCTCTTTGTGTTTTTTCTCTTATCTTTTTTAGACTCTCTTCGCGGTGCAACGCAGTTCTGCTCGAGAGATAGCGCTAGTTCCAGAAGGAGATTTTATCTGAAGGTGGGGAATGAAACATAGGTTTGCGTGTCTTATGAATTTTATTAAAGTTTACATTCATTTATCATTATGTCAACTATTCATTTACACTGCATTATTCCGTATAATGTTCATACTTGTCACACTTATGCCTGTATACTTGGAGTTCATGTATTACACTGTTACTATGTCGGATTAGTGGTCAATTTGACTCAACCAGACTTAGTCTTGTCCTCAATAACTTTAAATAGTAAACGGGAGGCAGTGTGCTGCTCTAAACGATTGGTATTTAAGTGGACCTCGTGTCCTACCTCTCAACTGCAGACTGATCTGATTGGTCTTATTTGAAAGTTATTAGCTTGTACAAGTGATACTGAACATCCTAAACCTTGCACGTGGTGATACTGACCTGATAAGAATCACCAGACGTTGCCAAATCATGTCTAATGTTAGTAAAAATTGGACTTGCTCATACATTGGCACCATAAGCACCACCTAGGGAAGTAAGTGGTTTATGATCCACAAAATAGTTAGAAGCAATGCTCCCTATTCTTGATATTCCCCTAGAGAGGTACGTACAATGAGAACCTGGGATTTCCTGGGGATAATCATCCATACGTGAATCTAGGGTGACGACCTTGGGGAGGGACGAACAACGAGAACTTGGGTTTACCTGGGGATGGACATCTGTATGTGAACTCAAGGCACCGTATAATCATGGAACCATTATGAGATGGTGTCATACATACATACATACATGTTGGAATGATTATGATGCTATGTGTATATTGATATTTGATTATGAAGTTTCTTTTATTAATTGTCATATTCACGAGCTATTTTACCCACTGGGCAATAGCTCACCCAGTTGTTATCCAATTTTTCTCAAAAGTTTAGGGTAGACTGGGTAGAGGTTTTTGGGCCCACATTTTGTAACCTTTGTTAATTATAGGGAGATTTTTTGAGGATGTTCCCTCAATCATATTTTGTACAAAAAAACATTCTGAAATTAATGAAATCAGATTTGTACTCAATTGTATACCTGCGTACTCGGTTATTATTATAATGCATTCGCGCCCCGCCTGTGAGTGTTCTGCTGGTTTAGGCTCGTCCAGGCGAAGTGTGACAGATAGTTCATAGGATAAAGTTGCAGTCCATTTTATATCTTGTAAATTGTATCGAGTTGTAATAGTAGTTATATAAACTACTGAGTATCCAACATTGTTTTAAAGATAGATAGTTCTCAAGCCTGTAAGTTGAGAGTTTAGGTTAGTCTCACACCCGGAAGTTGAGATAGGTAGTCCTCTAGCCTGTAAGTTGAGAGGTGTAGGTTGGTCTCAAGCCTGCAAGTTGAGCATTGTAACGGTTGTTCTCACACCCGAAAGTTGAGAAAAGGTGTAACAGTTTGGTTCTCGCCCATAAGAGAATCCCTTAATTAAGATGTTTCAAATCCTAACTGAGGAGGTTAGGTAGTGGACGTAGGGAAGTAACCGAACCACTCTAAATCGATTGTACAAATTGATTTACTTTTTCGCATTTATTTAGTTGCCATTGCATTAACTTTAATTGTCTAAGTGTCCAACTCACCCCTGGACATACTTAGGCCAACAATACGCATAGAGAGATCCCTGGTTCTCAGCCATCTTTTTCTCATGTTGCCACTACCCCAGAGCTATCAGCTATAGTGTAGTAAATTCAAGCATTGCAGGCCAATCAGACTTCTATGTTTGCATCTATCACATCTTCATTGACTGCCTTGGCTACATGGATGGACGAGCAGGAGAGATTATTGATTAGTCTTCGGGATAGGGAGGTACCCACCTCATCTGCTACAGCTTCATCATCTATAGAGATTCCTCCGTGGTTTTATAATCTTGAGCAGACTATTAGAGGTGCAGTCGGTCAGGGAGTGCAGGCATTTTATAATGTTGATGGTCGGATACAGACTATGGCATCACTTTTTGCCCATGCCACAAGACTATCTGCAGAGGATCAAGGCTATTCATTCTTCTCGCGCTCGATTACCTCTAGTGTCACCAACAGCTCCTCCATAGCCATCATGGACATTGACACCACCCCACTTACAACGAACCCCAATCCCCTCTACCTATACTACACCAGGCCGTTCTTCACGTCAGTCTACTGTTAGTAGATGAGATTCTTCGAGATCTGGTTCGAGATATGACTCCATTCTAGGTCCCTTTCTTTTTGAGATTTAAAATGGGGGAGAAGAATGCGTGCTTACAAGCAATGAAGTGCATCTCTCGGGGGGAGAAGTCATGAATTTAGGGAGAGTGTGTGTTAATGTGTGTTGTATTTTTGATTGGTTGTTGATATGCCTCATATATTTGATTTCACTTGATACTTGACTTTGACATGTTTATAATACTGTTTGATTGACATATATGCTTAATTATGTGTTTGTATATATGGTTGTTATTCATTTGTGCTTCTCATGTTGAATATAATCGTGCATCATGCTCATTGAATTATCTTGAAATCATGCCTACTTAGGATTGCTTTGAAGGCCAACATTGATTGTTTGAAATCATCAAAAATGAGGAGATTGTTAAACCAATGTCCCTCGCGGTCGAAATTCGATGGTGAATTTTGATGATTACGAACTTGTTTATTTAACTTTAGTTTATGTCTTCAGTTTTAATCTTTCGAACTTGATTACAAAGAATCATGGAAAGGAGACAATTAAAGTCAATCCTAGAAATAAATTAATCAAAGTTCAAGTTGTTGCTATAAAAGCTCAAGATCAACATCAATGACATCAACAGAAGAGCTTAAAGAGTCTAGCGTCGATCTTAGAATGTAAGATCCACTCTTGGTTACTCCAACAAAAGAAATGTCTTTATCTTTAGAGTAGTCATTCTAGTTCTTTAAAAATGATCTTGATTGCATAAAATGATTTTTCAAATGCTTTAGAATGGTTTTCAAAGTCTCAAAAATGATTTGACCTCTTAAGCATTTTGTTTGAAATCATTTGGATATGGTTGTAGTGCCTTTGTGTTTTAATTTGAAAAGGTCATAATTTTTCAGAAGGTCTACAGCGTGCTATAGGGTCCTATAGCCCGCTGTTCCTATGTCTGGGAATTTCAGAATTTTTGTCTGTTTATGTTATAGCCCGTTATACCTTTCTATAGCGTACTATTGGGCCATCTCAGAAATTCTCAACTTTTCATAGCTTAAGTTATAACTCGTTATTGACTTGAATAGCCCGTTATTGGTTTTCTGATAAAAATCTTGTTTTTCAGTAACTTAAGCAATAGCCCGCTATAGGCTACTACAGCGCACTATAGAGCTGTGACTGAGAAACCCAACTCTCGGGTTTTTGATAAAACGAGCTGTTACAAAAACTATAGCCCGCTATAGAGGTAGTGTAATACCCTAGGTTTAGACAAAATAAAAAAAAAAATTTGTTTAGGCGCCCGCCCGAACGTTCCGACGCCAAATCCTCTATATAAGGAGCCCTCATCCTCCTCATTTTTCACACCAAATTCACTCTTCCTTGTGATTTTTCTTCTCCTTTCCACTCATTTTGAGTTTTTGGTCTTTTGAGATTCCCTTTCGAGACTCTCTGTGCGGTAAACGCGATTCTGTCAGGGAGAAGGCATCAGTTCTGAAAGGAGTTCTTATCTGAAGGTGGGGGGGAACGAAACATAGGTTTGCGTGTCCTATAACTTTTATTAAAGTTTATATTCATTTATCATTATTTCTACTATTCATTTACACTGCATTATTGCGTATAATGTTTATACTGTCGCACTTATGCCTATATAATTGGAATTCATGTATTACGCTGTTGTTATGCCAGATTAGTAGTCAATCTAGCTCAACCAGACTCAGTCTTGTCCTCAGTAACTTTAAACAGTGAACGGGAGGCAGCGTGCTGCTTTAGACGATTGGTATTTAAGTAGACCTCGCGTCTCACCTCTCAATTGGAGACTGATCTGGTTGGTCTTATTCGAAAGCTATCAGCTTATACATTAATACTGAATGTCCTAACCTTGCATGTAGTGATACCGACCCTAATAAGAATCACCAGACGTTGCTAAATCCTGTCTAAATGTTAAGTAAAGACCGGACCATTTCATACAGACCAATTCATACATTGACATCATACATATCACCACCTAGAGACGTATGTGGTCTATGATTCATAGAATAGTTAGGAGGGATGCTCGCTATTCATTATATTTCTCTGGAGAGGGACGTCCAATGAGAACCTGGATAATTATGGGGAAGGACATCTGTACATGAATCCAGAGCATCGTTCTTGAGGAGGGACGTTAATGAGAACCCGATTACTCGTGGGGCGGGACATCTGTACGTGAACTCAGGCGATGCACAATCATCAAATCATTACGAGACGGTGTCATGCAAACATACATATTGAATTGATTATGATGCTCTGATGTGTATTTAAGATATTCGATTATGAAGTTTGCTTTATTAATCATTATATTCACGAACTATTTTACCCACTGAGCGTGTAGCTCATCCTGTTGTTATCCAATTTTTCACAGGAGATTATGGTGGACTGGGTGCAGGTATTTGGGCCCACATTTTGTACCATTTGTATTATTCATTGGGAATTTTTGGGAGAATGTTCCCTTAACCATTTTGTGTACAAAAATATTTTGAAATTAATGAAATCAGACTTGTACTTAAATTGTGCTTCCGCTGACTCTGCTATTATCGTTATAATGCATTCGCACCCCGTTCGCGAGTGTCTTGCCGGTTTAGGCGCTTTCGGGCTGGGTGTGACATTTAATGGTATCAGAGCGTAAGGTCCACGGCCCACCCAAGTCCACCAAATTAGGGGAAGAAATTATTTACTAGATATAAAACATCTCTAGAACTATAACTAAATATATATGAATTATATATAGTTGAGATTTATATTAATTATATATTTAGAAAACTATATATTGTTTTTATATAGTTTAGATTTAAATATATATATATATATAGTTATGATTTATCAAAACTGTATATATAATTATGATTAAATATATATATATCTATATATCTATGTGTATATGAGATATATATATATACCATATTGCTAATGGAAAAAATTGGATGAAAAATCTTATTAGATATATATATCTCTAGAACCATATATATATGTATAGTTGAGATTTATATTAAATATATATCTAGAAAACTATATAGTTTAGATTCAAATATATATATATATAGTTATGATTTATGAAAACTATATATATATAGTTATGATTAAATATATATGTGTTTAGAACTATATATATATGAATTATATATAGTTGAGATTTATATTAAACTATATAGTTTTTATATAGTTTAGATAAATATATATATAGTTATGATTTATGACAATTATATGTATAGTTATGATTGAATATATATATCTATATATCTATGTATATATGAGATATATATATCATATTGCCAATAGAAAAATTTGGATTAAATAATGGCATAAACATCAAGAGAAAAATAGAAAATATTGTCCAACGGACAAAGCATAAATCTTAAAAATATTAGGAATATATTTTGTGTCTTTCACAAATTTATTTTCCTTTCAGCAAAGAATGGCCTCAAGTGAAGGAACGACTTCAAGTAGTAGGGAACCAATTCCCACTAGACTCAAGGAATTGTCCAAAAGGGAGGTTATGACTATGAGGAGTATTGACAATAGAGATCTTCGCCTCCGTCCGATCCTTCACGAAAAACTCGCAACACTGGGATGGTTGAACATAACAAAGGTTGAGGGTAACGTCTCTTACAACTTGATGAAATCCTTCTACGGAGCCATGAACTGCGTAGGACTTCAAGAAGATGGGATTAGCCCTATTTTGGAGACAACGGTCAGGGGAACAAAGATTTCTATCAACGTCGAAATTATTGCGCGACTTATGGAGATTCCAATTGAAGATAAAATCATTGATCCACACGAACCCTAGACAGTTGTAGAGATCGCAGAGTCCAACGAACAGTTGTTCAATTCCCTCACCAAAGAGCCGTACACACAATCAACGTACACCAACCTCCCAAACAACCTCCTTAAACCATCGGCAACATCTTGCCAGAAAGGGGGACTATAGGCACTATGTCAAGGGCTCAACTTCTTGTGGTATGCTGCATAGAGAAGAAAATTAAGGTCTCCCTACCTCACATCATCATCCAACAAATGTTGAGGGTGATTCAAAACCCTTTAAGAAAGGATCTCCTAGGCTACGAAGTCTTGATCATGAGGATACTATACGAGGCAAACGTCAACACTTTTGATGAGTCTTCGAAGTAGATCACTGAGGCGGTTACAACATCCTCTATCTTCAAGACATATGTCACAAGTGGAGGGGTAACTGACGAGGAAGTATTCTGTTCGACTTTTAATGGCGAAAGAATTAGAGACGAAAAAGGACATTGTTACAGAAAAAGTCGACGCAACATTCCTGTTAGGGAGGTACCAAATAATGAGCCAAACCAGAACCATACGTCAAACCGAGCCTCGAATAATGATCCAATCGAGCACCTATTCACTGAGGAATATTTATTTGCCAATCTAAATCAACCTCAACAAAATCAAGATAGACAAGAAGTTCCAGCAAATCCACCTTCCTAGAACATGCCAACTCAAGGCAATACTATGTACCAAAGGTTTCCAACTCCTGAAGTACTGTATCAGCCAGTTCCGCAAGTTCCTGTGAACCAATAACAACAAAGTTTTACGGCACCAAATTTTGGAAAATAGGACATCCCAATGAGCCCATTGTTTCAAGACTTTTTAAACCAAGCATATCTAAATGTCCAAGGGGTTCTAGTTAGGGGATCTCCGTACAGTCAAAACAACTACCCCACACCTATGAGTCAACCGTAAGGTCAATACTTTCCACTAATGCCTACGGCCTACCCTCCACCTATGAGACAGTCGACCCATCAACCAACGATGTGGCAATCAACTAACACATTCGAACAATTAAATGTGATTGTAGCTAGCATTGCTCGAATAGAAGAGACTCAAAGTGATTTGTTAACACGTATGCGAAATATCGAAGAGCAACAAGCAAATTCTCAACCTTCTTTTAGTAGTCTCTCTAGCAGGAGGTCTAGAAGGAGCAGTAGTAGCCAGGAAAACTAGGAATGATCACTGGCATTTTAAAAATGTATTATATATATATGAATGAAATGTTTTGTTCAAGACTATCTTTGGTGGGCCGACTTATAACCATTCTTTCTTTTGTATCACTAACTTTGGAGTGGTATGGGACACAACAAAATTGGAAGATACTAAATAAAATGTGGACGTAAGAAAACCCACGACCTTGTGTGAAAAGAAACATTTGGAGAAAGTTGCATTACTAACATTATCACTAAGTTTACAAGGTATGGGACGAGTAAACTTGGACGATACTATTAGTGAACTACTATTCAGCCGATGTTTTCTAGAGACCGTGTTCATACAACTTAACTTGGTTGACACCTTTATTTCCAAATTAATGTGGTATGGGACACACGAATTTGGATAATAATCGAAAAGACTAACCAAAAGAGTTTGAATACATAAGATTGCGATAGAACGTTAGATCAGGATATTTACTGAGGCAAATCTTAGAATTTTTATGACTCGTACGGATTTTCAATGAAATATATATGTATGTTCACAAAAACAAGAACCAAAACATTTGAAATGCTCGCAAAGTTTTATACTTATTATATAAACATTCTAACCTTGTTTTACACCATGGCCAAACATACGAGGCACATAAGATTCTTTGATTCCTCCACAAAAACCTTACACTATACCTAGAAAAATAGGAGGTTTTTTATATTGCAGTACTCTCGAATTTGTTGCTGAGCATACCATAACATTATACTTGGCTACAGTTCCTAAATCATGGTTTTATTTTCTCCTTGCCAGTGAGAAAATGCAAACCAGGAAGAAAGGAAGGCCACGTACTGTCCGTCCAGCAGTGGAGGCACCTCCTGAGATTCAGAACCAGGAACCGCCACCTCCGACGATAGCGCAGGCCACACCTAACACTGCCACTGCGTCTGGGCATGCAGTGCCACCCCAACCTAAACCTTTTGCCATGCCTTCAAGTATGGAAGTCTTCTTCGCCAGATTTATCGAGGCGATGAAAGTAACAGTTCAGAAGGTCGTTCGTGAGACCGCGACCAATCAGGTTGCCACTATGCAGGCACCTATGAGATCTGGGTCAGAGACTCAAACCGACCAGATAACGAAGTACAAGAGGCTACAACCTCTGACTTTTGTTGGCACCATTGATGTTGATGAGGTGTAGAAATGGCTAGATGAGTCAAAGAAGGCTCTCGATGCAATGAGAGTCGATGAGACTCGAAAGATTCCACTTGCGACCTGCCAACTTATTGGTGGAGCAAACACATGGTGGATAATAATAATGCAGGACCCATAGGTCAACACTACTGACATGACTTAGCAATAGTTCGAGTCAATGTTTATTGATGAGTACTTCCCCGGCGCTGTGAAGAGGCAGAAGCGCCAGGAATTTGTCAAGTTATACCAGGGCAGCATGACAATTAGGGAGTATGCTGGCAAGTTTAAAGAATTATCGGTCTACTCTCTCTCCAACATCTCAACGGAGCAAGATAAGACCGAGAAATTCTACAATGGCCTGCGTCTGGATATTCGACAAGCCTTTTCGATCTTGGATCTCGAGATTTACAAGGAGGTCGTTGACAAGGCCATGAGCTTTGAGCAAGAGAAGATCGTGCAAGAGCAGAGAATGAATAGGGGAAAATGACCTGCAACGTTTTCCCAACAGGACTCACAACAGGGCAACACGAAGAAGCCCTACAATAACCAAAACCCAGCCCTCCCAGTCCCTGTTTAGAAGAATGAGGCCACAACACCTGCGGCTGCACCATCTAACCCTAACCATCATGGTTTTCGCAATCATGGCCGAGGTGGCCGTCATGGCAGGGGTGGCGGTCGAAACGACATTGGAAGAGGTGGTCGTTAGCACCACAATCAGCATGGCCAACAGAACAATCAGCAGTAGAGGCTGACATGTTACAACTGCAGCCAGTTGGGCCATGCAGATATGCCTGTCCGCACCTTCAGCAACCTATTCCCGTTGTTCCAGTCCAACAAGCACCACCTGCTGCAAATGCCCAACCCAGGCAGAACCAGCAGAACCAGGGACAACGGAACCAGGGCAGAGCATTTGCTATAGCTCAACAACCCCTCCTAGACAACAATGTAGTCGGAGCTACATTTTCCTTGTTCAATACCATGGTACATGTCTTGTTTGATTCGGGTGCTACGCATTCTTTTATATCATCTGCATTGGTAAGACATTTAGGGTTGCATCTTGAACCCACAACACTCACACTCCATGTCACATCACCCTTAGGATCTAGTACTGACGTGAAATTGCAGTGTTCTCGATGTGAGCTTCGAATGTCAGAATAGATAATATATGCAGATCTTTTTGTGATGGACATTGAAGACTTTGACATCATCCTCGGCATGGACTAGCTTGCACCACTGAATGCAAATATCGATTGTATGAAGAAGCAAGTTCAGTTAACCTTGCCCACGGGGGAGTTTGTCAAGATTCAGGGAACAAGGAAATGGATACACAACTCGACTGCTGCCCTTCTCAAGGCACAGCTTCGAGCTCTATCCCTTGGTGATGAAAATGACTCACCAGCAATGTACCCTCTTGAAGTACACGATGTTCCGGTAATATCTGAATTCCCAACAATTTTTTTAAATGACCTTCCTGGTCTACCTCCGGTTAAGGAATTCGGTTTTGAAATCAACCTCATACCTGAGATCAGGCCTATCTCAATTCCACCATACAGAATGTCAAATGTCGAGCTGGTCAAATTGGACAAACAACTGAAGGAATTAGAGAGTCATGGCTTCATTAGAAAAAGTTCATCACCCTGGGGCGCTCTAGTTCTGTTTGTTCGCAAAAAGGATGGTTCGTTACGACTTTGCATCGACTATCGTAAGTTGAATAACGTCACCATTAAGAACATATATCCATTGCCCAGGATCGATGACTTGTTCGACCAACTTAGATATTCCAAATACTTCACTAAGATTGATTTACGATATGGTTATCACCAACTCCGGATTCGAGAGTCGGACTACCAAGACAGCATTCAGAACTCGGTACGGTCACTACGAGTTCTTGGTCATGTCGTTCGGTCTAACAAATGCACCGTTGCATTCATGGATTTGATGAACTGCATCTTCAAGTTATACTTAGATCGATTTGTGGTGGTTTTTGTGGACGATATCTTGATATATTCCTCAACCGAGGAAGACCATAAGATACATATGAAGATAGTCCTCCAGACCTTGAAAAGCCACCAGCTGTATGCAAAGTTGAGTAAGTGCGAATTTTGGGCGAAGGGAGTTCAATTCCTAGGCCATGTGGTTTCAGGCAATGGCATTGAGGTCGATCCTTCTAAGGTTGAAACATTTTTAAATTGGAAGCAGCCTACAACTGTTACTCAGATTAAGAGTTTTCTTGGTTTGGCTGGCTATTACAGACGCTTCATCAAGGACTTCTCAAAGATTGCTGAACCTATGGCAAAGCTCACTCGAAAAAACGTGTGATTCATCTGGAATCCCGCCTGTGAAGCATCATTTCAGGAATTGAAGAAACGCCTCACGACGACACCTGTACTTATCACTCCAAGAAATTCACTTGGATTTTCACTATACACCGTCGCCTCTTTCCAAGGCTTAGGTGCCGTATTAATGCAAGACGCCCAAGTTGTTGCATACGCCTTGAGGCAACTGAAGATTCATTAGGGTAATTACCCAACACATGACTTGGAACTTGCAGCTGTCGTATTTGCACTGAAGTTTTGGCGTCATTACCTATACGGTGAACGGTTTGAGGTCTTCTCGGATCACAAGAATCTTAAGTACATCTACACTCAGAGATACCTAAACCTCCGCCAAAGACGATGGTTGGAATTCTTGAAAGATTATAACTTTCAACTCCAGTACCATTCCGGTAAGGCCAATGTTGTGGCTGATGCCCTGAGTAGAAAATCTTATGTTGCTTGTACTCTTAACTTTGAAATGGGGAAGTTGGCTACAGAGATGGATAATTTTAGCCTACAACTGATTGAAGAGGGTGCAAGCTCACGACTTTCTCAATTATCAGCCAACTCTGAGCTGGTTCGAAACATTTCAGCAACCCAAGCCAACGACCCTATGTTAATGGAGAAACGAGAACTTCTACTCAGTGGATATGACCTTCCTCACTGGACGGTCTCTGAAGACGGGGCCATTTTCTATAGAAAACGTCTCTGTCTACCGAACGATCGTAAGGTTCACAAAGAAGTGCTCACTGAGATGCACTGTTTGAGGTTCGCTATGCATCCTGGGGGTGACAAGATGTATAAGGATGTCAAGCAACAATTTTGGTTTTCCGGAATAAAGAAGGCGATTGCACTCTTCGTTGCTCGATGTCTCGTTTGTCAGTAGGTTAAGGCAGAACGAAGACTTCCCTCTGGACTTCTCCAGCCGTTACCTATTAGAGAATGGAAGTGGGAGAACATCGCAATGGACTTTGTTATGGCCTTGCCTCGAAATCATAAAGGACAAGATGCAATCTGGGTTATCATTGACAGACTTACAAAGTTTGCACACTTTTTGCCAATAAAGTTCACGGATAACCCAACCAAACTTGCTGAACTATATGAAAGAGATATCGTACGCCTCCATGGCATACCACTCACGATCGTCTCTGATCGAGACCCTCGATTCACATCAAAGTTTTGGCAAAGCTTCCAGAGTAAAATGGGCTCTAAGATCACCATTAGCACAACCTTTCACCCTCAGACTAATGGGCAGTCAGAGCGTCTTATCCAAATCTTGGAGGACATGTTACGGTGTTGCATATTGGACTTTAATGACGGATGGGCAAAACACTTACATTTAGCCGAGTTTGTATACAACAACAAGTACCAAACTAGTATCGGCATGGCACTGTACGAGGCTCTCTACGGTCGCCCTTGCAGATCTCCGGTATGCTGGTTAGATATGGCAGATCGACCGCAGTTGGGCCCTGAACTAGTTCAAGAGACTTCTGAGAAGATCACCCTAGTAAAAGAATGACTTCGTGTTGCACAAAGTCGACAGAAGAGCTATGCTGACAAACGGAGGCAACCTCTAGAATTTGATAAGGGGAACTTGGTTTTTCTAAAAGTTCAGCTCACAAGAGGTGTCAAATGCTTTGGGATCAAAGGAAAGCTCTCCCCACGGTATATCGGTCAATTTCAGATCATTGAACGTATTGGCAAACTTGCTTATCGTCTGTCCCTTCCATCATCCATGTCTAAGGTTCATGACGTTTTTCACGTATCCATGCTTCAAAAGTATCGTCCTGATCCATCGCATATCATCCCTCTAATCGAGGTTCGGGTTGAGGAAGGAAATAGGTATCCACCGCTTAACCTACCTCCCCTCAAACGATGTAACCAACGCCCTACACCACCATCTGTTAAGCAAAAGTTGAAATCTTCTGAGGACGAATCCGACTCCATTTGCTCTCCATGGTTTCATGACGTTGAGGACTCCACTGGGCACAGTGCCATTCAGAGACCATACAGGCACTACCTTGAACTAGCAAACGATGACACCGACAGTGAATCTCAAGCAGATAACCATCATGACTACTTGAACTGATGTCGACGGCGAAATCCTTTTAAGGGGGGTATAGTGTAATACCCTAGGTTTGCACAAAAAAAAAAATGTTCGGACAACCTGCCGGGATGTCCTGGCACCTCCTCGAACGTTCAGGCACCAAATCCTTTATATAAGGAGCCCTCCTCGTCCTCATTTCTCACAGCAAATTCACTCATCCTTGTGATTTTTCTTCTCCTTTCCACTCATTTCGAGTTTTTGGTCTTTTAAGACTCTCTTTTGAGACTCTCTGTGTGGTGCAACGCAGTTCTATCCGGGAATAAAGCATAGGTTTGCGTGTCTTATAACTTTTATTAAAGTTTATATTCATTTATCATTATGTCTACTATTCATTTACACTGCATTATTGCCTATAATGTTTATACTGTCGCACTTATGCCTGTATAATTGGAATTCATGTATTACGCTGTTGTTGTGCCAGATTAGTAGTCAATCTGGCTCAACCAGACACAGTCTTGTCCTCAGTAACTTTAAATAGTGAACAGGATGCAGCGTGCTGCTCTAGACGATTGGTATTTAAGTAGACCTTGTGTCTCACCTCTCAACTGGAGACTGATCGGGTTAGTCTTATTTGAAAGCTTATCAGCTTATATAGTAATACTGAATGTCCTAACCTTACACGTAGTGATACCGACCCTGATAAGGATCAACAGACGTTGCTAAATCCTGTCTAAATGTTAAGTAAAGGCCGGACCAGTTCATGCATTGGCATCATACATATCACCACCTAGGGACGTATGTGGTTTATGATTCATAGAATAGTTAGGAGCGATGCTCGCTATTCATTATATTTCTCTGGAGAGGGACGTACAATGAGAACTTGGGTAATTCTGGGGAAGGACATCTGTACGGGAATCCAGAGCATCGTTCCTGAGGAGGGACGTACAATGAGAACCCGGTTACTCCTGGGGAGGGACATCTGTACGTGAACTCAGGCGATGTACCGTCATCAAACCATTACGAGACGGTGTCATGCATACATACATATTGAATTGATTATGATGCTCTAATGTGTATTTAAGATATTTGATTATGAAGTTTGCTTTATTAATCGTTATATTCACGAACTATTTTACCCACTGAGCGTGTAGCTCACCCCGTTGTTATCCAATTTTTCATAGGAGATTAAGGTGGACTGGGTGCAGGTATTTGGGCCCACATTTTGTACCATTTGTATTATTCATTGGGGATTTTTGGAGAATGTTCCCTTAACCATTTCATGTACAAAAATATTCTGAAATTAATGAAATCAAACATGTACTTAAATTGTTCTTCCGCTGACTCTGCTATTATCGTTATAATGCATTCGCACCCCGTCCGCGAGTGTCCCGCCGGTTTAGGAGCGTCTGGGCGGGGTGTGACGGGTAGAACAGTTCAAATTGCTCAACTGTGTTGTAAGGGCTACAACGAGCTATAGGACTCTATAGGGCGCTATACCAACCTTGTCTGCAAAAACTTACAAGTCTGGGTTTTTTAACGTTGAGTATACTATTTCTTTCCTCTTTCATGTAACACCATTCTTACATGATTTCCAACGTTCATTTACAAATCTAATTAAGAAAAAATACTCTGAAAAGCTGAAACGAAAATTTGAATACTCAAATATGATTGGTTTGTAAAAACCCTAAATTTCAAAATAGAGAATCATCTTTATATTGAATCAAAGGGGTTTGCTCATTTTGAAACTCAAGAGCTCATAACGTTTTTGAAAGTTAGTCTATTATTCAAACACGAAAATTTTCAAGTGCTCACAATTGATTTGAAACATTGAGAGATTTGACTTGTGCACTTCATATACTCTGATTTTCATCATCAAATATCAACAATTTTTAAGAAGGGTTTGCCTCATATCGTGGTAACCTCTTCAGCAACTGATATTCATTTCATATTCTATTTGCTAGGTTTCAAGAGGACGATCATTGTAAGTAAAAGAGTTCTGTTGGCCCAGTATAACCGTCCAAGAGGGAGGGTAAATTGGAGTTGGCGGATTTTCGTGTCACCTTTCGGTTAATTAAGTAAATAGAATATAATGCGCAGTACGTAACAACATAAACAAAAAAAATAAAGACAAGTTCAGGAAGTAAATATGAACACAAAGATTTAGAGTGGTTCTCCTCCCTTCGAGTCTGCGTCTACTACCGTGATACCCCAAAAATTTCAAAGGTACTTCCGTAATTTTAAACTTAGGAGTGTTTTCGTAATTTTGCACATCTAATTGAAATGGACTCGTACGTTTGAAACTTCACGAATGTGTTCAGGACATCAAAATCCTCCAAGAACTTAGTCACAAATTTCGAAGTCAAAGTGGGAGAGGGGATACACATACATGTGCACGCATGCTTGGCATTTACGTGGGTTGCATGCATGAGCACGTCACCATTCTTTCCTTTCTTTATTTTCTGTTAATCTCTCTTTCCTTTCACTATTTTTATGTTAATCTCTCTCTTTTATTTCCTTTCTCTTTTGCTAACATTCACGTCTCTCTCATAATGCCTAAATACCTAATGTGGCATACCAATCCCAATTAAATCACTCCTTATATTTTCACTTCTTTCGTTATATTACTTTCAATTTCCTTCCTGATTTGGATACTATTACAATTACATGGACAATCATTATAGTATATTAAGATACATTCTTTTATTGAAGCTTCACCCATATTATGGCATGATTATTCTTGCCATAACGGGATGATTATTCTTACCATATAAAAGATACTTTCTTTTATTAAAGCTTCACCCACATTATGGGATGAATATTATTCTTATTATATAATTCCTTCAATTTCATATGCAATTCAATTCGTGATATTCATAAACAACAACTTAAATATATATATATATATAACTTGCATGAATTCTTTTATTAATCTGTCACTCCTTTCTTTACGCTAATCATGGCTTTAATTTAAAGATTGACATGTTTTCTTAAACAACCCCATAAAAGCAACTCAAATATTTTCCATATATTTTAAATTTCCCTTCTATTAAGCTATTGCTAATATACACCAAAGACATTCGTAAAACCCATAGCATACAAAACCTTCATATGCAATCCAACACCACTTTTTCTCATACACTATTCCACCTAAGCTCATTCTTCTTTCTTGGAGATCTGTAGCCCTTGCAATTGGAAAGCATGCAACTACAAAAGTAAGTTTTACACTTCCTCTTCTTTCCTCCTCTACTTGTCGCATCTCTTTTTCTTGTTTGATCGAATGTTGTACCGACAACATTGGTGTGGTGATGCACCATATGTTCTTCTCAGCATTCTCATAGACATGGGTTGCCTATGAGTGCCATGTGTGGTTCCTCACCTCACCGCCCCTGTTTTCCAGATTATTTCTCTCCTTTCATATTTTTACGGCATTAAAGGGAAACAACAACAACTGTTGTGACCATGGCCAACAGATGCATGATAGTGTGTTATCTACTAACGTCACACACCACCAACATGCATATATCACATGAAATATATATATATATGTGTGTGTATATATAGTATAATGTTTTAAATGCATTCACTGTTTATATTATAAAACCCACCACCGCCAACCACTTCTCTGTTATACATATTATATATATTATAGTAGTATATATATATTATATAAACAGAGTGGTGACACTTTTCTGCTATACATATTATATATATATTATAGCAGTTATATACGTATGTATATACATATATCTTACTTATATGAGTAATATATATATTTGGGTAGGTACTCGTGACTAATTCAAATATAATACAAATGTATAGGTTGAGGACGTACGTTACGCGCCAAGAATTTTAACAACAACGAACTGCACGCATAATAGGTGGAGAAGATTCTATGCCTTTACAATGTTTTATTTTGATATATAGATAGGAACGTTAAATTAATTAGGTCTATAGTATTATTAAATTGCTCATGCATGCTTATCTTACATGATTTTATATATACCAGGTTGTGATTGTTGGCTATGATGATATGAGTGTTAGCATGACTTGTTGTTCTGATCAGATGACAATTGGATGCATGCAATTCATGTGGTAACTGAGATTCATGTGTAAATTATAATGCCTGATAATGAAACACATGACTTGAGAATATTGGCATAGTAAAGTTCATGTGCGAATACTATTATATTTGGCTTTGTGACATGATATCATGTGTAGTGGAGTTTGAACATATCTTGTGAATGCAATTAATATCGTACTTATGTTGTATGTATGGTGTGACATCATTAAAGAACACAATTAAGATATGAATCACATATATGGGGCAGTTATTCTAAGGAATATCGCCAATTATTATTTTGGAGCAATTATTCTAATGAATATCGTCAATGACTATGATTATTATGGGGCAGTTATTCATGATGAATATTGCCAACGCGTTTTTAATTTTTGGGTAGTGCAACCCTGGGTTTGATTCCCTAAAGGTACGTGATTTGGAACGTGATGGAATTCTTGACTCAAACAATCAAATGTTGTAACGATTAATGTGTGAAACTTGTTTGTAATGTTCTTGTGTATACATCTTAATAAAATGTTGTGAATGGTTTTAGATGACCCACTGGGCTTTTAAGCTCACCCCTATTTTTCACATGCAGGTACTTAAGAGAATAAAATCGCGAGTTGGTGATATACTTCAGAGTAGTAGGGGTAGGTTAATTATTTGGTTAGTATTGTAGTAGTGGGGCTGAATATTTTTATTTGGTTTCTAAAGTTTATTATTTAAATGGGTTGTATTGACAATCAAAATTTTTAGTGAACATTATTATGGTTAGTAAAGACCTTGTGGTTTATTTCACATGTGAATGCCTTGGACTTGAATTTGTTGCTATAAGTTGGTGAATATCTTCAACGGTTAGGTCCACAAATGATGAACGAGGGTAAAGACTCTCATCGTTCAATATGAAAATTTGTATAGTGGAAGCATATGGTCCTTGGCATGGAAATTGAAAGGGTATTCGTTTATCTTAACCAGTAAGTCGGTTAGAAGAATACAAAATCATATTTTTGCAAATTTTACTATCTATATAATGGTTTTGGGTTAAGATAGATGGATATGATTCACATCTCGATTTTCAGTGATCTTTCTCGATAAAATTAAAATATTCATTATTTTACTTGAAATTTAAGTTTTAAAAATTAGGGTGTGACAAACTACCCAACTGCACCGTTTAGGATTTCCCAATCCACTATTGGCTAATCACTTATGGGCGGATTAGGAGCCGTTTACCCTAACCAACAACAGGGCCTAGTTAGAAAGCCACTACAACGCTAACTTACACAAGGGCTTGGTTAGAAAGCCACAATCTAGCCTACACCAAGGCTTGCCTAGTAAGCCATAACTTGTAACCAACTTAGTTGCGTGGTTACGTGTCGTACAAATAAGGTAATGTCTTGGTTGACTTAACCAAAACAACAATACATCAAGATTACAACGATATAGAGAAGTGAATAACAACACTCTCAACAATTTAAGTGTACAATCTTGAATGAGTCAACAATCACTATTCCCACCACTATGATTCTAAATGAAGTGCAATGTTGAAATAGTTTCTCAAAAATACATACAATCGATTCAAAGTATATTTATGCAAGTTCAAGAATCGTATGCATACATGGATTTCTAAATATTGATTCTAAATACGATTAATGAAGCACAAGAATCAATATACAAATTATACATCAAAACTTATCGATTCAAAATAAATAATGTTCAAGCATGTGAATCAACATACACAAGTTATGATCAAAACAATCGATTCAAACAACATATGT
The DNA here is from genome assembly GCA_035771175.1 of Paratinospora sagittata. Classification (NCBI taxonomy): domain Eukaryota; kingdom Viridiplantae; phylum Streptophyta; class Magnoliopsida; order Ranunculales; family Menispermaceae; genus Paratinospora; species Paratinospora sagittata. The sequence continues at coordinate 24,863,870 of CM069595.1, forward strand.
ATTAAGCACAAGAATCAATATGCAAATTATACATCAAAACTTATCGATTCAAAATAATCAATGTTCAAGCATGTGAATCAACATACACAAGTTATGATCAAAACAATCGATTCAAACAACATATGTATTAAGCACAAGAATCAATGTTAATCAAACCACATGAAACCACTATCAAGATAAGATAAGATGAAAGCAAGTATGGTTTCACAGAATTGAGAAAACAATTTTGGTAATGTATTAAAACAAGCAATAAAAAATCGTTTCTACTCAAAATACAAACAATAGAATCGAAAAAGAAAAAGTTACCGAACTTAGGTAAGATGACGTTCGTCTATTCTCCAAGGTGTATGTGGTTGAGAGATTTCTCCATCGGACCCCTACTCCGGAAGGCCTTCATGACCTTCTCGTATCTCTTAGACTCGAATCCCTACTCCGAGATCCCCACAGCGTCAGCCTGTGCCTCAACCTGAACCTCGACCAAAACCTTGGCCTGAACTGGAACTGGTCCAGCTCTGTCACCTATAGCCATGCCCACACTGCTGTGGTCCCCATCAACTGGAACATCCTACTAAGGCTGCCTGTTGCCCTGGACTTGGGCAAACAGTGCTAGTATATGAGTCTGTTGCTGCTACAGCTGAGTCTGAGTAGCCTGCTAAGCAGCTAACAAGGCCTCAATCTGCCTGAAGCGCTCATCTGGATCCATTGTTGGTTCTGAATTTCCCCTCTCGTAAATCTGAAATTCACAAATAAGGAAAAGTCCATCAGAATCACAAACCATGATAATTGTTATCCCTAAGATAACTACCCATAATCATACCTATAAAATCAAATCATAATATCATATAAGTCTTTTATTCTTTTTAAGGTTTTTAAACCTAAAACCTTGCTCTGATACCAAAGTTGTCACGATCCACTATACGCGACGTCATGACCGGCACGGAACCCCCGGGTATACCCTCCGGCGATACACCCGGCGTCCCGTCAGCCTAACATAAACACAAATCCCAAATACAATTAATCCTATAACATCATTTAATCATGATCAACAACAATTAAAGATTTCATCTCCAAAAATACCAAGTATAAAATTCCAAAAATTCAAATAATATAAAACATACACAACCCATCTATGTGTTATTAATACAAATACTATGTGTTATCATGTACATAATATCAAAATACTAAACTGTACAACACCTACATCAACAAAATACTAGAAGGAATGCTCCGCAGTCAAGCCTTTCCTTTTTCCTTCCTATCAGAACCTGAAAGGATAAGGATGAGGTGTGAGCTACAACAAGCTCAGTGAATGTCTTCTACAAGTGGCAATATACATGCATTTATGTAAAACATATCAAGATCATTAAAACATTTGAAATAACATGAGATAACATGGAAATGAAAACAAGATTACATGCATGCTAATATAATGCATCATGTCATAATTAAGACAATGTATACCATTTAAACAACATGCAATGCAATCCTAACACCTCCTAGGTAAGAATGAAATTCAAGAATACGAGTGCGCAAAAACCGTGCTCGAACGACCTCTTACTCGTATTCTAATAGGAATTCCAAGAGCACGTCACCGATTTACAATTCTTTCGAAACCCTATACTAGGCCTAATCGAAAAACGGCTGCGCCTACCATTGAAACCCTCTGCCAGGTCCACACTGGAGATCTCTCTAGACTTACAAGACTTCCAAAAGAAAATCAAGCTAGGAGACTCTACCCAAATGTAATCCAATGGAATATGCTCAAATTTCATTTCATGAATATATTAAAACATGCATATGCCATATCCATATGTATATATATCAATTTGAAACAAGTTATGTAATACAATGCCACGTATATGAAAACCAACAAATAAAAGAACACTCACAATTGATTGGCTAAGTCTAGCCAATCCAATTTCCAATCCATGAAAGTGCTAGAAGATCCATGAATCACTTCGAGTACTTCAATTACCAATTTGCTTACGTGGCTTAGTCAAACCAACCAAGGTCCCTACATATAACACATGGTCCATACAGTACTAAAGATCAGCCAAAGTATGCTAATAACCATGTTCAAACCAAATTCTATAGTCCATTTGAGATTCTAGCAGGGTCATAGTCATGAGTCAACCCATATTGCTCAATTCAACCATATAATCATCAAATTAGACTACACCTAACCCAAATTGAATGCCATAGGCGGATCCCCTTGATCACAACCACTATAATGCAAAACATTCAATCATATTAAGGGTTAAGTTGACTATTTATAAAGTCAATTTCATCAATTGATTATATCTTGGTCAAAATTCCCAATTTGGCAATACATGACGTAAGGCCAAATTAAAATAAGACATGTTAAATTATCATAGGTTCAAACATTCTAAACCCATGGTTCTACTCCATTTAGGTCCAATTAGATGATTCCTAAGTCAATTTGGTTAATTGACTTAGTTTAGGTCAAAAGCCCTAATTTGGGCAAAATCCCCAATTTACATAGAAATCCCCAAATTGCATGAGAATGTCAATTTACATGGCCTAAGCCAAAATTACCCTACAATTAGGCTCCCCCTATTCAAGATCAGTAATTTAGAGTGTCATACATCCATAATTACTTATCAACTTCATACAAATCACAAGAAATTTGAATAGAAATGTAATACCCTGTATTTCACAATAAATAAATAAATTGGGTACCTGCCCTAACGTTCGAACGTTCAGGCGCAACGCCCGAACGTTCAGGCGCCAAAAATCTCTATATAAGGAAACCCCCTCATTTCTCATTCCTCACACCAAATACTTTCCACCAATGCCTACGGCCTACCCTCCACCTATGGGACAATCGATTAACCCATTTGAACAGTTAAATGTAATGACATCCAGTATTGCTAAGATGAGAGAGACTCAAAAAGATATATTAACACGTATGCAAAACTTCGAAGAAGAATGAGCAAATTCTCAATCTTTTGATAGTAGTCGTTCTTTACCTAGCAGAAGGTCTAGGAGGAGCAGTAGTAGGCAACAAAATCAAGATTAATTACTGGCATTGTAAATTTTTCTTTTATATATGAATGAAATGTTTTGTTTAAGACTATTTTTGGTGGGCCGACGTACAACCATCCTTTCTTTTGTATCACTAACTTTGGAGTGGTATGAGACACAAAGAAATTGGAGGATACTAAATAAAATGTGGAAGTAAGAAAACCCATGACCTTGTGTGAAAAGAAACATTTGGAGAAAGTTGCATTACTAATATTATCACTAAGTTTACCTGATATGGGACGAGTAAATTTGGACGATACTATTAGTGAACTACAATTTAGCCGATGTTTTTAGAGACTGTGTTCATGCAACTTAACTTGGTTAACACCCTTATCACCAAAGTCATGTGGTATGGGACACATGAACTTGGATAATAATCGAAAAGATTAAGAGTAAGAGTCTGAATACATAAGATTGCGATAGAACGTTAGATTAGGATATTTACCGCGGCAAATCTTAGAATTCTTATGACTCGTATGGATTTTCAATGAAATATTTATGTATGTTCACAAAAACAAGAACCAAATCATTTGAAATACTTGCAAAGTTTTATACTTATTATATATACGTTCTGACCTTGTTTTTACACCATGGCCAAACATACGAGGCACATAAAATTCTTTGATTGCTCAACAAAAACCTTACACTATACTTAGAAAAATAGGCGATTTTTTTTATATTGCAGTACTCTCGAAATTGTTGCTGAGCATACTATAACATTATACTTGGCTACAGTTCCTAAATCTTGGTTTTATTTTTCTCCTTGCCAGTGAGAAAATGCAAACCAGAAATAGAGGAAGGCCACGTACTGTCCGTCTAGCAGTGGAGGCACTTCCTGAGATTTAGGAACCGCCGCCTTCGACGACAGCACGAGTCACACCCGACACTGCCACTACATCTGGGCAGGCAATACCACCCCCACCCGCACCCTTTTCCATGCCTTCGAGCATGGAAACGTTTTTCGTCGGATTCATTGAGGCGATGAAAGTCACTGTTCAAACGACCGTTCGTGAGACCACAGTCAGTCAGGTTGCCACGGTTCAGGCACCTATAAGATTTGGGTCAGAATCTCAAACCGATCAGATTACCAAGTACAAGAGGCTACAACCTCTTACTTTTGCTGGCACCATTGAGGTTGATGAGGTGCAAAAGTGGCTGGATGAGTCAAAGAAGGCTCTTGACGCAATGGGAGTCGATGAGACTCGAAAAATTCCACTAGCGACCTACCAACTTGTTGGTGGGGCAAACACATGGTAGATAACAGTGAAAGAGGACCCAAGGGTCAACATAGCAGATATGACTTGGTAACAGTTCGAGTCCATGTTTATTGATGAGTATTTTCTCGGCGCTGTGAAGAGGCAGAAGCGCCAGGAATTCGCTAAGTTATACCAGGGTAGCATGACCGTTAGGGAATATGTTGGCAAGTTCAAAGAATTATCAGTCTACTCTCTCTTCACCATTTCAACAGAGCAAGAAAAGACTGAGAAATTTTATAATGGCCTTCGCCATGATATTCGACAAGCCTTTTCGATCTTGGATCTCAAGATTTACAAGGAGGTTGTTGACAAGGCCACGAGCTTTTAACAAGAGAAGATCATGCAAGAGCAGAGAATAAATAAGGGAAAACGACCTGCAACGTTTTCCCAACAGGGCTAGCGATAGGGCAACAAGAAGAAGCCCTACCACAATCAAAACCCAGCCTTCCCAGCCCCTGTTTCGAAGAATGAGGCCACAACACCTGCGGCTGAACCTTCTAACCCTAACAGTCAGGGTTTCCGAAATCATGGCCGCGGAGGTCGTTATGGAAGGGGTGGCCGTAGAAACGGCAATGGCAGAAGTGGTGGTCGACACCACAATCAGCATGGCCAACAGAACAATCAGAATGGCCAGCAAAACAATCAGCAGTACAGGCCAACATGTTTTAATTGCGGCCAGCAGGGCCACTTAAAGTATGCCTGTTCGCACCTGCACCAACCTATTCCCGTCATTCCAGTTCAACAAGCACCACCTGCTGCTAATGCCCAACCCAGGCAGAACCAGCAAAATCAGGGACAACAGCATCAAGGCAGAGCATTTGCCATCGCTCAACAACCCCTCCAGACAACAATGTAGTTGAAGGTACCTTTCCTTTGTTCAATACAATGGTGCATGTTTTGTTTGATTCAGGTGCTACGCATTCTTTTATATCATCGGCATTGGTAGGACATTTAGGCCTGCATTCTAAACCCACAGACATCAAACTCCATGTCACATCACCTTTAGGATCTGGTACTGACGTCAATTTGCAGTGTTCTCGATGTGAACTACGAATGTCAGAACAGATAATATATGCAGATCTTTTTGTGATGGACATTGAAGACTTTGACATCATCCTCGGCATGGACTGGCTAGCACCACTGAATGAAAAGATCGAATGTATGAAGAAGCAAGTTCAGTTAACCTTGCCTACAAGAGAGTTTGTCAAGATTCAGGGACAAGGAAATGGATACACAAATGAACAGTTGCACTTCTCAAGGCACAACTTTGAGCTCTATCCCTTTGTGATGAAAATGAATCACCAGCACTGTACCCTCTCGAAGTACACGATGTTCTGGTCATATCTGAATTCCCAATAGTCTTTCTAAATGACCTTCCTGGTCTACCTCTAGTTAGGAAATTCGATTTCTAAATTAACCTCATACCTGGGATAGGGCCTGTCTCAATTCCACCATACAGAATGTCAAATGTCGAGCTGGTTGAATTAAACAAACAACTAAAGGAATTAGAGAGTAATGGTTTCATCAGAGAGAGTTCATCACCCTGGGGCGTTCCAGTTCTGTTCGTTCTCAAAAAGGATGGTTCGTTACGACTTTGCATAGACTATCGCAAGCTCAATAAAATCACCATCAAGAACATATATCCATTGCCAAGGATCGATGACTTGTTCGACCAACTTAGAGATGTCAAATATTTCTCTAAGATTGATTTAAGGTCCGGTTATCACCAACTCCGGATCTGAGAGTCGGACATTACCAAGATGGCATTCAGAACTCGGTACGGTCACTACGAGTTCTTGGTCATGCCGTTCGGTCTAACAAATGTCTGCTGCATTCATGGATTTGATGAATCACATCTTCAGGTTATACTTAGACCGATTTGTGGTGGTTTTTGTGGACGACATCTTGATATATTCCTCAACCGAGGAAGACCATAAGATACATTTAAAGATAGTCGTCCAGACCTTGAGAAGCAACCAACTGTATGCAAAGTTGAGTAAGTCAGAATTTTGGGCGAAGAGAGTTCAATTCCTAGGCCATGTGGTTTCAGGCAATGGCATTGAGGTTTCTAAGGTTGAAGTGGTTTTAAACTGGAAGCAGCCTACCACTGTTACTCAGATTAGGAGTTTTCTTGGTTTGGCTGGCTATTACAGATGCTCCATCAAGGACTTCTCAAAGATTGCTGAACCTATGACCAAGCTCACTAGAAAAGACGTGCGATTCGTCTGGAATCCCGCCTGTGAAGCATCATTTCAGAAATTGAAGAAACGCCTCACGATGACACCTGTACTTATCACTCCAAGAAATGCAATTGGATTTTCTTTATACACCGACGCCTCTCTCCAAGGCTTAGGTGTCGTACTAATGCAAGAAGGCCAGGTTGTTGCATATGCCTCGAGGCAACTGAAGATTCATGAGGGTAATTACCCAACACATGACTTGGAACTTGCAGCTGTTGTGTTTGCACTGAAGTTATGGCGACATTACCTATATGGTGAACGATTTGAGGTCTTCTCAGATCACAAGAGTCTTAAGTACATCTACACTCAGAGAGACCTAAACCTCTGCCAAAGAAGATGGTTGGAATTCTTGAAAGATTATGACTTTCAACTCCAGTACCATCCTGGTAAGGCCAATGTTGTGGCCGATGCTCTGAGTAGAAAATCTTATGTTGCTTGCACTCTTAACTTTGAAATGGGAAAGTTGGCTACCGAGATGGAGAACTTTAACCTACAGCTGATCGAAGAGGGACCTGGATCACGACTCTCTCAATTATCAGCCAACTTTGAGCTCGTTCGAAAGATTTCAGCAGCTCAAGCCAATGACCCTATGTTAATGGAGAAACAAGAACTTCTACTTAGCGGACAGGACCTTCCTCACTGGTCGGTCACTGAAGACGGGGCCGTTTTCCATAAAAACGTCTCTGTCTACCGAATGATCCTGAGGTTCGGAAAGAAGTACTTACTGAGATGCACGGTTCGAGGTTCGCTATGCATCTTGGGGGTGACAAGATGTACAAGGATGTCAAGCGAACATTCTGATTTTCTGGAATGAAGAAGGCAATTGCAGAATTCGTTGCTCGATGTCTTATTTGCCAGAAAGTTAAGGTAGAACGAAGACTTCCTTCTGGACTTCTCCATCCGTTACCTATTGGAGAATGAAAGTGGGAGAACATCGCAATGGATTTTGTTACGACCTTGCCTCAAAATAATAAAGGGCAAGATGCTATCTGGGTTATCATTGACAGACTTACAAAGTCTGCACACTTCTTGCCAATAAAGTTCACAGATAACCCTGCCAAACTTGTCGAACTGTATGAAAGAGAAATCGTACGCCTCCATGGCATACCACTCACGATCGTCTCTGATCAAGACCCTCGATTCACATCAAACTTTTGGAAAAGCTTCCAGAGTAGAATGGGTTCTAAAATCACCATGAGCACAATATTTCACCCTCAGACTGATGGGCAGTCATAGCGGCTTATTCAAATCTTAGAAGACATGTTACGATGCTGCATTTTGGACTTTAATGACGGATGGGCAAAATACTTACATTTAGCTGAGTTTGCATACAATAACAGCTACCAAACTAGTATCGGCATGGCACCGTACGAGGCTCTTTATGGTCGCCCTTGCAGATCTCCGGTATGCTGGTTAGATATGGCAGATCGACTGCAGTTAGGCCCTGAACTAGTTCAAGAGACTTCTGAGAAGATCACACTAGTAAAGGAACGACTTCGTTTTGCACAAAGTCGATAGAAGAGCTATGCTGACAAGCGGAGACGATTGTGAGTGGTATGCCATGGAGGCGTACGATTTCTCTTTCATATAGTTTGGAAAGTTTGGCGGGGTTATCCGTGAACTTTATTGGCAAAAAGTGTGCAGACTTTGTAAGTCTGTCAATGATAACCCAGATAGCATCTTGCCCTTTATTATTTCAAGGCAAGGCCGTAGTAAAATCCATTGCGATGTTCTCCCACTTCCATTCTCCAATAGGTAACGGCTGGAGAAGTCCAGAGGGAAGTCTTAATTCTGCCTTAACTTGCTGGCAAACGAGACATCGAGCAATGAAATGTGCAATTGCCTTCTTCATTCCAGAAAACCAGAATTGTCGCTTGACATCCTTGTACATCTTGTCACCCCTAGGATGCATAGCGAACCTCGAACAATGCATCTCAGTGACCACTTCTTTCCGAACCTCAGGATCGTTCGGTAGACAGAGATGTTTTTTTTATAGAAAACGGCTCCATCTTCAGAGACCGACCAGTGAGGAAGGTCCTGTCCGCTGAGTAGTAGTTCACGTTTCTCCATTAACATAGGGTCGTTGGCTTGAGCTGCTGAAATCTTTTGAACCAGCTCAAAGTCTGCTAATAATTGAGAAAGTCATGATCTTGCTCCCTCCTCGATCAGTTATAGGTTAAAACTCTCCATCTCTGTAGCCAACTTCCCCATTTTCAAGTTAAGCGTGCAAGCAACATAAGATTTTCTACTCAGGGCATCAGCCACAACATTGGCCTTACCGGGATGGTACTGAAGTTGAAAGTCATAATCTTTCAAGAATTCCAACCATCGTCTTTGGCGGAGGTTTAAGTCTCTCTGGGTGTAGATGTACTTAAAACTCTTGTGATCCGAGAAGACCTCAAACCATTCACCGTATAGGTAATGACGTAATAGCTTCAGTGCAAATACGACAGCTGCAAGTTCCAAGTCATGTGTTGGGTAATTACCCTCATGAACCTTTAGTTGCCTCGAGGCATATGCAACAACTTGACCTTCTTGCATTAGTATTGTGGCGACCCGCACCCCGGACCACCAACCCCGCAGGGAATGGCGTGCGGAATGCCGGGGCGGGACGCCCGGCATAGGCATCTCCGACCACTCCTCAACTCCCGTGAGGTGGTTGAGACCCTACGAGCCTTATCTCAAACAACGACATAATATCAAAAGGTACTAAACAAAACTACCAACCGTATTAATCATCCAAGACAAGAGATAATCCATAAAAATGAACCATAAATAAAATTATAATCCCTACAGGCCATCAATACTGACATACACATAAAGTCCAAAATTGTGGGTACAAATAAAAACTGTCATATGCCCACATGGTCTATCTAACAAGTCCCAACTCACCCATACTACAATTTAGTAAGTGTTATAATTACATTATCCAAAATATAATACTTCATAAATTAAAAAAAAAACACAGTTCAATCAAAATGCCTCTCAACTCACATCGAGGCCTTGGATTCTCTCGCAGGCAAGACCCTCAAGATATAACTACTCCTTTGCCCTTATTCGGGACAAAAGGACCTGAAAGAGAAAAATGAGGGTGAGCCAACGGTGCCCAGTGAATAGAATTCAAATATGCTATCAATACTCATCAATAAATATCATGTATGCATGTCAATGTGTAGCATGATTAAAAGCTCATAACATATAGACATCAAGCATTTGTAATAAGTTCGATGCAAGTAAAAGCTTATCAATTTGGATCCACATTCCACATGCATTGGGTTACTAGTGCACGTCTATTTCACCATGCCGTTGATGTGATGCCCCGAAAATTATTTCATCTAGCCCATAACCCAATTGCATTTTGCCCAAACTCTATGTGTTGCCTTGATATGTTTGGTGTTTGTTTGATGGTTGTTTAATGTTTGTATAGTTGATGCTTGATAATGTATATAAATATGTGTATCATAAATTGTATATGGGTCATGTTAAATTAAAGTATAATACATATGTTATTATTTATGCATGGGCCCATTAAACCATGAATTGATATGGGTTAGGATTGATTGAATAAAAGGATAAATGAGAATGAAAATTTGGTGTATTAAATGGATTGAACATTTAAAATACATGAAAGCATGAGATTGGTTAAAATACATGTGGTTGGTATGGGTAGTATGAGACCAACACATGTGAAGGTTGGTGCATGAAAGTGGACAAGTGTCCCATGCCCACTTCTCTAATCCAAGAATGTGCTAGAAAGTGAGGTGAGTGGAGAAGAGAATCCAAGAATGTGCTAGAAAATGAAGTGAGTGGAGGAGAGAATCCAAGAATGTGCTAGAAAGTGAGGTGAGTGGAGGAGGGAATCAAGGAAGTTCTAGAAAGAGAGGTGAGTGGAGAGAAAGGAAAAAAATAAAAGAAAAGAAGAGAAAGGAAAGAAGAGAAAGGAAAGAAGAAGAGAAAGGAAAGAAGAAGAGAAAGAAGGAGAGAGTTGCAGGAGGAAGATATCTGCGACATTTTCATCAAAGAGCTGGATCTTTGGGATATATGGTCAGATTGAGCTCAAAATTTTTCAGCAAGTTCGTAGCTTCTGGTTATTCATTCTGGCCAGTGGAGATCTTCATCAGAGGTTTCGTCTAAGAGATCTAATCTCTCAAACAAGGCTGGTCGGAAAGTCTGGATTTCTTGCACCGTTTCGCTCAAACTTATAGATCTCCTTAATCTACCGTTGGATGGATATAAAATTTGGGTACGTAGTGTAAAACTATTATTTCTGCATTCTGAACGGTGGAGATCCTGATTAGAGGTGTTTTCTAAGAGATCTAACCTCTGAAACAAAGCTCGTCGGAAAGTCTTGATTTCTCGTACCGTTTCGTTCAAACTTGTAAATCTCCTCAATCTACCGTTGGATGGATATCAAATTTGGGTATGTTGTTTATAATGGATACGTATGTATTCTGAAAGGTGGAGAGGTTTATTCGTTTAGTATTTGGTGTGATATAGTCATCTGAGTTTGAGTATTTGCAGCAGGAAAGGAGAAATTGTCTGATTAGAGACTTGTTCATCAAAGATACTTATCTTTTTGGTCCACCGTTTCATTGGGCTGATATTTGGACAGAAGGTTTGTTTCTTCACATACTTCAATCTGTACGGTTGATTTTGTGATTACATATTTCTGTTGGTAGATTGATACATCTGAACAGAATACTAAATGAAGAATTGGTAGGGTTGCTTGTATTAGACCTAAATTGAGAATATGAACTTAGACCTTTTCAAATAGCTTGCATATCAACTATGTTGACCTAGTTGTCATTGTTGATGAAACCATGATGCAAAATCAGCGATATACATGGCTGAACATGGTGACCTAGTGTAAATCGGCAATATGGCCTAAGTATGGAAAATTTCATATTTTAGGGATTTTGATGCTCTTGGCCTAAAATCATTGAATTGATGCAACTTATGTTTAATTAAGCATGATTAGAGTTGATTATGCTACTGATTTGGGGGTTGTGACCATATCATGGGTTAGGCCTACTTGTGATCAAGTGACCCAATTTGGGCATGTTTATGCCTAAGGAATTGAAAATCAGTATTTTTGATTAATAGAATGGTTTATGTATGAGAACTATGCATTAGAGGCCTAAGTCATGTGATTTGAGTTGAATGATGGGATTAGATGGGATTTAGGCCTATTGTTTATATGTGGGCTGATTTAGGGTTGATGTGTAATGTCTATGTGATTGAACATAGAAATTGATGTATGGTAGGATATTGATGTATGTTTCAGGATCTTGATTGGGTTGATTCGGTTTGGTGGTCATGTGTGGCTAAATACTCTCGCGAGGCTTGGTTGTGAGTAAACTTCATATATGATTATATCTTTTATGTCATCATATCACTTATATATTGTATGTTGAAAGCATGAATGTGTTCTAATGTTTTGAATGATGCATTGATTTGAGAAAACCTTATGACTTTGGTTGGGCCCATTTATCTGGCTAATAGGGGGACTTAACCTTGTCATAGGAGGGTTTTAGGAAAGGAAGAGATTGGGGTCAACGGTACGGTGAAATAGACGTTCACTAGTAACCCAAAATAAACATGATTGGGATCAACGGTACGGTGAAATAGACGTGCACTAGTAACCCAATGCGTGTGGAATGTGGATCCAAATTGATAAGCTTTTACTTGCATCGAACTTATTATAAATGCTTGATATCTATATGTTATGAGCTTTTAATCATGCTACACATTGACATGCATACATGATATTTATTGATGAGTATTGATAGCATATTTGAATTCTATTCACTGGGCACCGTTGGCTCACCCTCATTTTCCTCTTTCAGGTCCTTCTGTCCCGAATAAGGGCAAAGGAGTAGTTATATCTTGAGGGCCTTGCCTGCGAGAGAATCCAAAGCCTCGATGTGAGTTGAGAGGCATTTTGATTGAACTGTGTTTTAAATTATGAAGTATTATATTTTGGATTATGTAATTATAATACTTACCACATTGTAGTATGGGTGAGTTGAGATTTGTTAGATAGACCATGTGGGCATATGGCGGTTTTTATTTGTACCCACAATTTTGGACTTTATGTGTATGTCAATTTTAGTGGACTGTAGGGATTATGATTTTATTTATGGATCATTTTTATGGACTATCTCTTGTCTTGGATGATTGCTACGGTGGGTAATTCTGTTTAGTACCTTTTGATATTATGTCGTTGTTTGAGATAAGGCTCGTAGGGTCTCAACCACCTCACGGGAGTTGAGGAGTGGTCGGAGATGCCTACGCCGGGCGTCCCGCCCCGGCATTCTGCATGCCACTCCCTGCGAGGTTGGTGGTCCGGGGTGCGGGGTCACCATAGTTGACCCCAATCATGTTTATTTGGGGTTACTAGTGCACGTCTATTTCACCGTACCGTTGACCCCAATCATTTCCTTTTTAAAACCCTCTTATGAGAAGGTTAAGTCCCCCTATTAGCCAGATAGGTGGGCCCAACCAAAGTCATAAGGTTTTCTCAAATCAATGCATCATTCAAAACATTAAAACACATTCATGCTTTCAACATACAATATATATAAGTGATATGATGACATAAAAGATATAATCATAAATGAAGTCTACTCACAACCAAGCCTCGCGAGAGTATTTAACCACACACGACCACCAAACCGAATCAACCCAATCAAGATCCTGAAACATTCATCAATATCCTACCATACATCAATTTTTATGCTCAATCACATAGACATTACACATCAACCCTAAATCAGCCCGCATATAGACAATAGGCCTAAAAACCATCTAATCCCATCATTCAACTCAAATCACATGACTTAGGCCTCTAATGCATAGTTCTCATTCATAAACCATTCTATTAATCAAAAATACTGATTTTCAATTCCTTAGGCATAAACATGTCCAAATTGGGTCACTTGATCACAAGTAGGCCTAACCCATGATATGGTCACAACCACCAAATCAGTAGCATAATCAACCCTAATCATGCTTAATTAAACATAAGTTGCATCAATTCAATGATTCTAGGCCAAAAGCATCAAAAGCCCTTAAATATGAAATTTTCCATACTTAGGCCATATTGCCGATTTACACTAGGTCACCATGTTCAGCCATGTATATCACTGATTTTGCATCATGGGTTCATCAACAATGACAACTAGGTCAACATAGTTGATATGCAAGCTATTTGGAAAGGTCTAAGTTCATATTCTAAATTTAGGAATAATACAAGCAACCCTACCAATTCTTCATTTAATATTCTGTTCAGATGTATCAATCTACCAACAGAAATATGTAATCACAAAATAAACCGTACCGATTGACGTATGTGAAGAAACAAACCTTCTGTCCAAATATCAGCCCAATCCAACGATGGACCGAAAAGATAAGTATCTTTGATGAACAAGTCTCTAATTAGACAATTTCACCTTTCCTGCTGCAAATACTCAAACTCAGATGACTATATCACACAAAATACTTAACATATAAGCATCTCCACCATTACGAATACAGAAATATCAGCTGTAAACTACATACCCAAATTTTATATCCATCCAACGGTAGATTGAGGAGATCTATAAGTTTGAGCGAAATGGCACCCGAAATCTAGACTTTCCGACCAGCTTTGTTTGAGAGGTTAGATCTCTTAGACGAAACCTCTGATCAAGATCTTCACCGACCAGAATGAATAACCATAGGCTACGAACTTGCTGACAAAGGTTGAGCTCAATCTGACCATATATCCCAAAGATCCAGCTCTTTGATGAAAACGTCGCAGAGATCTTCCTTCTGCAACTCCCTCTTTCTTTCTCTTCTTCTTTCCTTTCTCTTCTTTTCTTTTATTTTTTTCCTTTCTCTCCACTCACCTCTCTTTATAGCACTTCCTTGATTCCCTCCACTCACCTCACTTTCTAGCACATTCTTGGAGAAGAGAAGTGGGCATGGGACACTTGTCCACTTTCATGCACCAACCTTCACATGTGTTGGTCTCATACTACCCATACCAACCACATGTACTTTAACCAATCTCATGCTTCCATTTATTTTAAATGTCCAATCCATTCAATACACCAAATTTTCATTCTCATTTATCCTTTTATTCAATCAATCTTAACTCATATCAATTCATGGATTAATGGGCCCATGCATAAGTAATAACATATGCATTATACTTTAATTTAATATGACCCATATACAATTTATAATACACATATTTATATACATTATCAAGCATCAACTATACAAACATTAAACAACCATCAAACAAACACCAAACATATCAAGGCAACACATAGAGTTTGGGCAAAATGCAATTGAGTTATGGGCTAGATGAAATAATTTTTGGGGCGTCAAATCACACCCACCTTAGAATGAACTTCGTCCTCGAAATTTTAAGGTTAAGAAATTACCTAAGCCCATGAACCCTACAAAGTGCTCCATCATGTAGGCCTCACGCTCCCAAGTGACCTGCTCCTCGCCATGGAACTGCCATCTCACCTTAACCATCGGAATCTCGCGGTTACGTAACCTCTGGACCTTCCGGTCAAGTATCTGAATAGGTTCCTCATCATAAGTCTCATCCTGCCTCAGTTCAATGTTCCTCCAGTCCAAGACGTGATCAAAATCACTCTTGTACACTCTCAACATTGACACATGAAAGACATTGTGGACTGCTGCTAACTGAGGTGGCAAGGCTAATCTGTAAGCGACGGGGCCAATTCGTTCTAAAACCTCGAACGACCCAATAAATCTCGGAGCGAGCTTGCCTTTTTTCCCAAATCTAGTTTGGCCCTTCTGAGGTGAGACCTTCAATAAAACTTGGTCACCCACCTCGAACTCTACGATCTTCCGCTTGGCATCAGTGTAACTCTTCTACCTGTCTTGGGCTACCTTCATATTATGCTTGATCCTCTTAATCTTCTCTGTGTGTTCATGTACAAACTCTGGTCCCATCACCACAACATCCCCAACCTCCGTCCAACAGATCGAAGATCTACAGGGTCGACCATACAATGCCTCAAAAGGAGCCATGCCAATACTGGACTGATAGCTGTTGTTGTACGCGAACTCACACAGATGTATGTACTCCTCCAAGTTACCACTGGACTCAAGGACACAAGCTCGAAGCATATCCTCTAAAATCGATATCAACCTCTCAAACTGCCCATCCGTCTGGGGGTGAAAAGCGGTACTGAGATCTAGTCTAGTGCCGAGTTGCCTCTGCAACCCCTGCCAGAATACCGATGTAAACCTCGAATCCCTATCTGACACAATCCAAACTGGCACTCCATGTAATCTGACTATCTCCCGCATATAGAGTCTGCCCAGCTTGTCCATAGAATCCCTTGTGTTCACCAGTAGAAAGTGAGCGGACTTGGTCAAGCGATCAATAATAACCCAAATAGCATTATGTCTCCTCAGGGTGTTGGGAAATCCCACAACAAAGTCCATAGTGACGTGTTCCCATTTCCACTCAGGAATGGCAAGCAGTTGCATCTGCCCTCCAGGCCTCTGATGCTCAGCTTTGACTCTCTGACAGATCTCACACCTCTGAATGAACTGAGCTATCTCTATCTTCATGTCGGGCCACCAATACATTCTTTTCATATCATGATACATCTTGGTTCTGCTAGGATGAATAGCATAATGAGATTTGTGAGCCTCTTGGAGAATACTCTGTCTGAGTCGTGGATCTGCGGGAACCCATAAATGTCCCCTAAATCTCAAGGCACCATCAGATGACAAGTGCCAATCAGTAAAATCACTGCTCTCAGCCCAAGACTTGTACATCTCATGATCAACGTCAAGTCTCTGTTGGTCAATTACCTCCTGGACTTGTGTAGGCCGAGCTCTCATTTGAGCACACATCACAATCTGATATGAAGGGGTAGCACATATACTCATAACCGTAGCCGCCTCAAGTAGTCTCTACTCATGGGACATCTGGCGTGCTACCATAACTGTCTCTACCCGCTTCTTGCTCAACGCATCAGCCACTACATTGGCTTTACCTGGGTGGTATTCCAATGTAAAATCATAGTCTTTGAGGAGCTCTAACCACCTTTTCTGCCTCATGTTCAATTCCTTATGAGAGAATAAGTACTTGAGGCTCTTATGGTCAGAATACAAAGTAAATCTCTCACCATAGAGATAATGCCTCCAAATCTTCAAAGCAAAAACCACTGTGGCCAGTTCTAAGTCATTAACAGGGTAGTTCTTTTCATGTACCTTCAACTGCCTCGATGCATAAGCAATGACCCTATCCTTCTGCATCAACACGCAACCCAAGCCAATACGAGAGGGATCAGTATAGATAACCAACTCCTGATCAGGCTCTGGCAAAATCAACACTGGCGTAGATGTCAATTTTTTCTTCAGCTCTAAAAAGGCATTCTCACACTCCTCAGTCCATACAAAGGACACATCTTTTTGGGTGAGCCTAGTCATAGGCATAGCTATTTTGGAGAATACCTGAACAAATCTCCTATAGTACCCAGCTAACCCAAGAAAGCTTCTGATCTCGGTCACTATGGTAGGCCTAGGCCAACTGATAATGGCTTCAACCTTAGCCGGATCAACTGAAATCCCCTCAGAACTCACCACATGACCTAAGAACTTCACTTCGGTGATCCAAAACTTGCACTTGCTCAGCTTTGCATATAGCCTATGCTCTCTCAGAGTTTGCAAGGTCACTCTAAGGTGTTCCTCATGCTCAGCCCGAGTCTTGGAATACACCAATATGTCATCAATGAAGACGATGACAAACTTATCCAGATACTGCCTAAAGACCCTCTGCATCAGGTCCATGAACAATTGGCGATAGTCGATGCACAACCGCAAGCTCCCATCTTTCTTTTTCACAAAAAGAACTGGAGCTCCCCAGGGTGACACGCTCGGGCAAATAAAGCCCTTAGCCAATAACTCCTCGAGCTGTTCCTGCAATTCTCTCAACTAGGCTGGCGCCATTCTATATGGTGCTATGGAGATAGGCTTCGTGCCAGGGACTAGTTCAATAATGAAATCGATCTCTCGCTTCGGTGGTAATCCTGGAAGATCCGCAGGGAACACATCTGGAAAGTCCCTAACAATGGCAATATCCTCATGTATCGCCTCACTAGTCTCTTCTTCATCAGGTACTAACCCAGCCAAAATCTTCCTATCTCCATCAGTCACAAATCTACCCCTTGTGACTGTCTGGTCTGAAGCTCTACCCTGTAGTGTAAACACTGGGTGTCCGGGGATCTGAAAAATGATTCTCTTCACGAAACAGTCGACAACTGCATGATAAGCCGCGAGCCAATCTGTGACGCCCCAAAAATTATTTCATCAAGCCCATAACCCAATTGCATTTTGCCCAAACTCTATGTGTTGCCTTGATATGTTTGGTGTTTGTTTGATGGTTGTTTAATGTTTGTATAGTTGATGCTTGATAATGTATATAAATATGTGTATTATAAATTGTATATGGGTCATGTTAAATTAAAGTATAATGCATATGTTATTATTTATGCATGGGCCCATTAATCCATGAATTGATATGAGTTAAGATTGATTGAATAAAAGGATAAATGAGAATAAAAATTTGGTGTATTGAATGGATTGGACATTTAAAATACATGAAAGCATGAGATTGGTTAAAGTACATGTGGTTGGTCTGAGTAGTATGAGACCAACACATGTGAAGGTCGGTGCATGAAAGTGGACAAGTATCCCATGCCCACTTCTTTTTTCCAAGAATGTGCTAGAAAGTGAGGTGAGTGGAGGGAATCTTAGAATGTGCAAGAAAGAGAGGTGAGTGGAGAGAAAGGAAAAAATAAAAGAAAAGAAGAGAAAGGAAAGAAGAGAAAGGAAAGAAGAAAAAGAAAGAGGGAGTTGCAGAAGGAAGATCTCTGCGACGTTTTCATCAAAGAGCTTGATCTTTGGGACATATGGTCAGATTGAGCTCAAAATTTGTCAGCAAGTTCGTAGATTATGGTTATTCATTCTAGTCGGTGGAGAA
The DNA here is from genome assembly GCA_035771175.1 of Paratinospora sagittata. Lineage (NCBI taxonomy): Eukaryota > Viridiplantae > Streptophyta > Magnoliopsida > Ranunculales > Menispermaceae > Paratinospora > Paratinospora sagittata. The sequence goes on from CM069595.1 coordinate 24,882,433, forward strand.
CTTGATCAGAGGTTTCGTTTAAGAGATCTAACCTCTCAAACAAAGCTGGTCGGAAAGTCTGGATTTCTCGCGCCGTTTCGCTCAAACTTATAGATCTCCTCAATCTACCGTTGGATGGATATCACATTTAGGTATGTAGTTTACACCTGACAGTTTTTATTTGTACCCACAATTTTGGACTTTATGTGTATGTGAATTTTAATGGATTGTAGGGATTATGATTTTATTTATGGTTCATTTTTATGGATTATCTCTTGTCTTTGATGATTAATACGGTTGGTAGTTTTGTTTAGTACCTTTTCATATTATGTCGTTGTTTGAGATAAGGCTCGTAGGGTCTCAACCACTTCATGGGAGTTGAGGAGTGGTCGGAGATGCCTACGCCAAGCGTCCCGCCCCGGCATTTCGCACGCCATTCCCTGTGGGGTTGGTGGTCCGGGGTGCGGGGTCACCACAGTTGGTATCAGAGCCCGATTTTACTAGGTTTGGTCTATGTATTGGACTTAGATGACTTTGACCTAGGAATTGGGTGAGAGATTTAGGCGATTAAAAAGCTTAAAGGAACTAACTTAAAAGCCTTACTATCATATTTTTTGTGTGTATTATATGATATGAGTAGTTATGAGGCTTTGTTAATGTTTTAAATTCTTTAATGTGTGATGGTTGCTCGTATTTCTACTTCTCACTGTCATGAGGAGGAGCGAGAGATTGGGACAGCCACACACAGGGCCATCCGATGATGACCGGATGGGGAGGATGGAGGAGATCATTCAGGCACAGGGCCGCTTGATGGCAGCCCAAACTTCACAGATACAGGCGTTAGTGCAGCAGGTTGAGGCTATTGCTCGACAGTCACCTCAAACAATACCTCAGGAGGCGGGCACTAGTGGGGCCGAGGCTAGTGGAGCTGCAGGGGCAACAGGGCCTCAAATGGCTGTACCTCAGCCTATGCCTACACCTGCTCCTATTGTTGTAGAGAACCCCACTGATCGGTGGATCAAACTGCTAGAGAAGTTCATGATGCTAAAGCCTAAGGAATTCACTGGTGGGGTTGACTTGAAGAAGGCCGAAGATTGGCTGAAGAATGTCGAGAAGATCAGTCGCTCCTTAGAGCTTGATGAGGAGCCTCAGGTCCTATGTGCTGCTCACACACTGGAGAGTGATGCAGAGGACTGGTGGCTTTCAGTGTTGGATACACAGGGGACAGTGAAGAGTTGGTACACCTTCAAATGGTTGTTCTTACAGGCTTACGTTCCAGAGACTGAGAGACAGGCTAAACAACTCGAGTTTTTGAATCTCGCACATGGCACCGTGTCAGTCAGGGAGTACGAGCTCAGATTTAGGCAGCTCGCAGTTTATGCCCCTGGGTTAGTTCAGACGCCGAGTGACAAGATTATGAGGTTTTCTTTCAACCTAAGGCCTGCGATCCGACAGGCCTTGTCTGTGACGAAGATGACTGATTTTACCATCGTGGTCCAGAGGGCCAAACAGTATGAGTTGGTTGAGCGGGTTGATGGTATGTCTACACGGGCAGCTCCAGGTGAGCAGACTTCACAAGCAGAGTCTGGGGGACAAATCCAGACTCCAAGGAAGAAGGGAAAATGTTGAAGGAAGAGAAAATTTTATGGAAGAACACAATCTGATGGTGCTCAGAGTAAGGCATCCCAGATTCAGACTAGTATGATGGCCTCACCAGTGGTTTCCTCTCCTGTCCCGATCCCTATTCAGGCACCGAGTGCACCGAGACCCCCATTCCCACAGACTGCTGGCCGAGGCAGAGGTAGAGGCCGATGAAGCTATGTGACGACATCTCAGACCGGATCATTTGCGCCCAGGGCTCCATTCTTATGTTTTCAATGTGGGCAGGCTGGGCATAAGAAGTTTGAGTGTCCGAATTTTTAGAGAGCTCAGGGATTTGTGCAGCAGTCCAGTGCCAGAGAGACAGCGAAGGCAGCTACTGAGCCAGACCCGACAGCATCCAGGACTTTGGTGGAAGGTACTCTTATTATTTGTAGTGCTTCTATGCATGTATTATTTGATGCTGGGTCTACATTATCATTCATATCTGGACGTATGGTAGATAGTTTGCATTTGACTCCCATTAGGGCTAGTACATGGTTAGTGGTGAGTACTGTAGCTGGGGAGAGGATCTACCCGAACATGATTTGTAGCCAGTGTGTGGTTCAGATTGGTAATGTTGAGATGCCTATTGACTTTCGAGTCCTAGAGTTTTTAGAGTTTGATGCAATTTTAGGGATGGATTGGCTCGCGGCTTATCATGCAGTTGTCGACTGTTTCGGGAAGAGAATCATTTTTCAGATCCCCGGACACCCAGTGTTTACACTACAGGGTAGAGCTTCAGACCAGACAGTCATAAGGGGTAGATTTGTGACTGATGGAGATAGGGAGATTTTGGCTGGGTTAGTGCCTGATGTGGAAGAGACTAGTAAGGTGATACTTGAGGATATTGCCATTGTTAGGGGCTTTCCAGATGTGTTCCCTGCGGATCTTCCAGGATTACCACCGAAGCGAGAGATCAATTTCATTATTGAACTAGTCCCTGGCCCGAAGCCTATCTCCATGGCACCATATAGAATGGCGCCAACCGAGTTGAGAGAGTTGCAGAAACAGCTCGAGGAGTTATTGGCTAAGGGCTTTATTTGCCCGAGCGTGCCACCCTGGGGAGCTCCAGCTCTTTTTGTGAAAAAGAAAGATGGGAGCTTGCGGTTGTGCATCGACTATCGCCAATTGAACAGGGTGACCATCAAGAACAAATATCCTCTCCCAAGGATTGATGACTTGTTTGATCAGTTGAGGGGAGCGAGGTATTTTTCGAAGATTGATTTGCGCTCCGGGTATCATCAGCTGAGGATCAGGGAGGAGGATGTGCCTAAGACATCATTCAGAACCCGCTATGGACATTATGAGTTCCTTGTGATGCCATTTGGTGTGACTAATGCACCAGCGATGTTCATGGACCTGATGCAGAGGGTCTTTAGGCAGTATCTGGATAAGTTTGTCATCGTCTTCATTGATGACATATTGGTGTATTCCAAGACTCGGGCTAAGCATGAGGAACACCTTAGAGTGACCTTGCAAACTCTGAGAGAGCATAGGCTATATGCAAAGCTGAGCAAGTGTGAGTTTTGGATCACCGAAGTGAAGTTCTTAGGTCATGTGGTGAGTTCTGAGGGGATTTCAGTTGATCCGTCTAAAGTTGAAGACATTATCAGTTGGCCTAGGCCTACCACAGTGACCGAGATCAGAAGCTTTCTTGGGTTAGCTGGTTACTATAGCAGATTCGTTCAGGGATTCTCCAAAATAGCTACGCCTATGACTAGGCTCACCCAAAAAGATGTGTCCTTTGTTTGGACTGAGGAGTGTGAGAATGCCTTTTTAGAGCTGAAGAAAAGATTGACATCTACGCCAGTGTTAATTTTGCCAGAGCCTGATCAGGAGTTGGTTATCTATACTGATGCCTCTCGTATCGGCTTGGGTTGCGTGTTGATGCAGGAGGATAGGGTCATTGCTTATGCATCGAGGCAGTTGAAGGTACATGAAAAGAACTACCCTGTTCATGACTTCGAACTGGCCGCCGTGGTTTTTGGTTTGAAGATTTGGAGGCATTATCTTTATGGTGAGAGATTTACTTTGTATTCTGACCATAAGAGCCTCACTCAGAAGGAATTGAACATGAGGCAGAGAAGGTGGTTAGAGCTCCTCAAAGACTATGATTTTACATTGGAATACCACCCAGGTAAAGCCAATGTAGTGGCTGATGCATTGACCAGCAAGCGGGTAGAGACAGTTATGGTAGCACGCCAGATGTCTCATGAGTGGAAACTACTTGAGGCGGCTACGGTTATGAGTATATGTGCTACCCCTTCAGACCAGATTGTGATGTGTGCTCAAATGAGAGCTCAGCCTACACAAGTCCAGGTGCTAATTGACCAACAGAGACTTGACGTTGATCATGAGATGTACAAGTCTTGGGCTGAGAGCAATGATTTTACTGATTGGCACTTGTCATCTGATGGTGCCTTGAGATTTAGGAGACATTTATGGGTTCCCGCAGATCCACGACTCAGACAGAGTGTTCTCCAAGAGGCTCACAGATCTCATTATGCTATTCATCCTGGCGGAACCAAGATGTATCATGATATGAAAAGAATGTATTGGTGGCCCGACATGAAGAGAGAGATAGCTCAGTTCATTCAGAGGTGTGAGATCTGTCAGAGAGTCAAAGCTGAGCATCAGAGGCCAGGAGGGCAGATGCAACCGCTTGTCATTCCTGAGTGTAAATGGGAACACATCACTATGGACTTTAATGTTGTTTGGGTTATTATTGATCGCTTGACCATGTTCGCTCACTTTCTACCGGTGAACACTAGGGATTCTATGGACAAGCTGAGCAGACTCTATATGCGGGAGATAGTCAAATCACATGGAGTGCCAGTTTCGATTGTGTCAGATAGGGATCCGAGGTTTACATCGGTATTCTGGCAGGGGTTGCAGAGGCAGCTCGGCACTAGACTAGATCTCAGTATCATTTTTCATCCCCAGACGGATGACCAGTCTGAGAGGTTGATATCGATTTTAGAGGATATGCTTCGAGCTTGTGTCCTTGAGTCCAGTGGTAACTGGGAGGAGTACATACATCTGTGTGAGTTCGCGTACAACAACAGCTATCAGTCCAGTATTGGCATGGCTCCTTTTGAGGCATTGTATGGTCGACCCTGTAGATCTCCGATCTGTTGGACGGAGGTAGGGGATGTTGCGGTGATGGGACCCGAGTTTGTACATGAACACACAGAGAAGATTAAGAGGATCAAGCATAATATGAAGGTATTATGTAGGGCACTAGTGGGGCCGAGGCTAGTGGAGCTGCAGGGGCAACAGGGCCTAAAATTGCTGTACCTCAGCCTATGCCTACACCTGCTCCTATTGTTGTAGAGAACCCCACTGATCGGCGGATCAAACTGCTAGAGAAGTTCATGATGCTAAAGCCTAAGGAATTCACTGGTGGGGTTGACTTGAAGAAGGCCGAAGATTGGCCGAAGGTTGACTTGTTGGACTGGAACAACGGGAATAGGTTGCTGAAGGTGCGGACAGATATATTTTACATGGCTCTACTGGCCACAATTGTAACACGCCAGCCTCCGCTGCTGATGATTCGGTTTGCCATGCTGATTGTGGTGCTGACCACCACCTCTGCTATTGCCGTTTCGACGGCCACCCCTGCCACTACAGCCTCCGCGACCATGATTTCGAAAACCCTGATGGCCAGGGTTAGATTGTTCAGCCGCAGGTGTCGTGGCCTCATTCTTCGAAACAGGGGTTGAGAGTGCTGGGTTTTGATTATAGTAGGGCTTCTACTTGTTGCCCTGCTGCGAGCCCTATTGGGATAACGTTGCAGGCCGTTTTCCCCTATTCATTCTCTGCTCTTGCACGATCTTCTCTTGTTCAAAGCTCATGGCCATGTCAACGACCTCCTTGTAAATCTTGAGATCCAAGATCAACAAGGCTTGTTGAATGTCAGGACGAAGGCCATTATAAAATTTCTCGGACTTATCTCGCTCCGTTGAGATGGTGGAGAGAAAGTAGAATGATAATTCTTTGAACTTGCCAGCATACTCCCTAACTGTCATGCTGCCCTGGTATAGCTTGGCAAATTCCTGGCGCTTCTGCCTCTTCACAGCGCCGGAGAAGTACTCATCAATAAACATTGACTCGAACTGTTGCCAAGTCATATCCGCGGTGTTGACCCTTGGGTTCGCTTTTACTGTTATCCACCATGTATTTGCTCCACCAATAAGTTGGTAGGTCGCAAGTAGAATCTTTCAAGTCTCATCGACTCTCATTGCATTGAGAGCCTTCTTTGACTCATCTAGCCATTTCTATACCTCTTCAGCATCAATGGTACCAGCAAAAGTAAGAGGTTGTAGCCTCTTATACTTTGTTATCTTGTCGGTTTGAGTCTCTGAACCAGATCTCACAGGTGCCTGCATAGTGGCAACCTAATTGGCGGCGGTCTCACGAACGACCGTTTGAACTGTTACTTTCATCGCCTCGATAAATTCGGCGAAGAAGACTTTCATACTCGAAGGCATGGCAAAGGGTGTAGGTTGGGCTGGCACTGCCTGCCCAGACGTAGTGGCAGTGTCAGGTATGGCCTGTGCTGTCGTCGGAGGCGGCGGTTCCTGGTTCTGAATCTCAGGAGGTGCCTCCACTGCTGGACGGACAGTACGTGGCCTTCCTCTCTTCCTGGTTTGCATTTTCTCACTGGCAAGGAGAAAATAAAACCATGATTTAGGAACTGCAGCCATGTATAATGTTATGGTATGCTCAACAACAAATTCGAGAGTACTGCAATATATAAACCTCCTATTTTTCTAGGTATAGTGTAAGGTTTTCGTTGAGGAATCAAAGAATCTTATGTGCCTCGTATGTTTGTCCATGGTGTAAAACAAGGTTAGAATGTTTATATAATAAGTATAAAACTTTGCAAGCATTTCAAATGTTTTGGTTTTGGTTTTTGTGAACATACATATATATTTCATTGAAAATCCATACGAGTCATAAAAATTCTATGATTTGCCTCGGTAAATATCCTGATCTAACGTTCTATCGCAATCTTATGTATTCAAACTCTTTTGCTTAGTCTTTTTGATTATTATCCAAATTGGTGTGTCCCATACCACAAGAATTTGGTAATAAGGGTGTCAACCAAGTTAAGTTGTATGAACATGGTATCTAAAAACATCGACTGAATAGTAGTTCACTAATAGTATCATCCAAGTTTACTAGTCCTATACTGTGTAAACTTAGTGATAATGTTAGTAATGCAACTTTCTCCAAATGTTTCTTTTCATACAAGGTCGTGGGTTTTCTTACTTCCACATTTTATTTTGTATCCTCCAATTTTGTTGTGTCTCATACCACTCCAAAGTTAGTGATACAAAAGAAAGAATGGTTGTAAGTCGGCCCACCAAAGATAGTCTTAAACAAAACATTATTATTCATATATAAAAGAAAAGTTTACAATGCCAGTAATCAATCTTGTTTTTCCTGTCTACTACCGCCCCTATTAGGCCTCCTACTAGGTACATAACGACTACTAGAAGAAGGTTGAGAATTTGCTCGTTGTTCTTCAACGTTTTGCATACATATTAACAAGGCATTTTGAGTCTCTTTTATCCGAGCAATACTAGTTACGATCACATTCAATTACTCAAATGGGTTAGTTGATTGCCCCATTGATGGTTGATAGGTTGACTGTCCCATAGTTGGAGGGTAGACCGTAGGCATTGGTGGAAAGTATTGGCCGTACGGTTGACTCATAGGTGAGGGGTAGTTGTTTTGATTGTATGGGAATCCCCTAACTGGAACCCCTTAGACATTTGGATATGCTTGGGTTGAAAAATCTTAAAACAATAGGCTCATTGGGATGTCCTATCTTCCATAATTTGGTGCCGCCCAATTCTGTTGTTGTTGGTTCACAGGAACTTGTGGAACTGGCCGATACGGTACCTCAGGAGTTGGAAACCTTTGGTACGTTGTATTACCTTGAGTTGGCATGTTCCAGGAAGGTGGATTTGCTGGAACTTCTTGTCTATCCTAATTTGGTTGAGATTGATTTAAGTTGGAAAATAAATCTTCCTCAGTGAACAGGTGCTCGGGTGGATCATTATTCACGGCTGGGTCTGACGTAGGGTTCTAATTTGGCTCACTATTTGGTACCTCCTTGACAGGAATCTTGCGTCGACTTTTTCGGTACCAACATCCATATTCATCTCTAATTCTTTCTCCATTTCCTCCCAAAGTCGCGCAGAAAACTTCTTCGTTAGTTACCCCTCCACTTGTGACATATGTCTTCAAGATAGAGGATGTTGTAACTGCCTTAGTGATCTGCTTCAAAGACTCATCAAAAGTGTTGACTTTTGCCTCGTATAGCATCCTCATGATCAAGACTCCGTAGCAGAGGAGATCCTATCTTAAAGGGTTTTGAATCACCCTCAACATTTGTTGGATGATGATGTGAGGTAGGGAGACCTTAATTTTCTTCTCTATGCAGCATACCACAAGAAGTTGAGCCCTTGACATAGTGCCTCTAGTCCCCCTTTCTGGCAAGATGTTGCCGATGGTCTAAGGAGGTTGTTTGGGAGGTTGGTGTACGTTGCTTGTGTGTATGGCTCTTTGGTGAGGGAATTGAACAACTGTTCGTTGGACTCTGCGATCTCTACAACTGTCTAGGGTTCATGTGGATCAATGATTCTATCTTCAATTGGAATCTCCATAAGTCGCGCAATAATTTCGACATTGATAGAAATCTTTGTTTCCCTGATTGTTCTCTCCAAAATAGGGCTGATCCCATCTTCTTGAAGTCCTATGCAATTCATGGCTTCGTAGAAGAATTTCACCAAGTTGTAGGAGACGTGACCCTCAACTTTTGCTATGTTCAACCACCCCATTGTTGCGAGCTTTTCGTGAAGGATCGGACGAAGTCGGAGATCTCTATTGTCGATGCCCCTCATAGTCATAACCTCTCTTTTGAACAATTCCTTGAGTCTAATAGGAATTGGTTCCCTGCTACCAGAAGTCGTTCCTTCACTTGAGACCATTCTTTTGGTGAAAGAAAAATAAATTTGTTAAAGACACAAAATATATTTCTAACATTTTAAGATTTATGATTTGTCCGTTAGACAATATTTTCTATTTTTCACTTGATGTTTATGCCATCATTTAATCAAAATTTTCCATTAGCAATATGATAGATACATATCTTACATATACATGGATGTATAGATATATATATATATATATATATATATATATATATATTTAATCATAACTATATATATAGTTTTCATAAATCATAACTATATATATATATATATATATATTTAAATCTAAACTATATAAAAACTATATAGTTTTCTAGATATATAATTAATATATATCTCAACTATATATAATTTATATATATATAGTTCTAGAGAGATTTTATATCTAGTAAATAATTTCTTCCCCTAATTTGGTGGACTTGGGCTGGCCGTGGACCGTATGCTCTGATACCATTAAATGTCACACTCCGCTCGGACTCGCCTAAACGTGCAGGACACTCGCGAACGGGGTACGAATGCATTATAACGATAATAACAGAGTCAGCGGAAGCACAATTTAAGTACAAGTCTGATTTCATTAATTTCTAAAAAAATTGTACATGAAATGATTAAGGGAACATTCTCCCAAAAATCCCCAATGAATAACACAAAGGGTACAAAATGTGGGCCCAAAAACCTGCACCCAGTCCACCTTAATCTCCTGTGAAAAATTGGATAACAACGGGGTGAGCTACACGCTCAGTGGGTAAAATAGTTCATGAATATAACGATTAATAAAGCAAACTTCATAATCAAATATCTTAAATACACATCAGAGCATCATAATCAATTCAATATGTATGTATGCATGACACCGTCTCGTAATGGTTTAATGATTGTACATCGCCTGAGTTCACATACAGATATCCCTTCCCAGGAATAACCCGGTTCTCATTGTACGTCCCTCCTCAAGAACGACGCTCTGGATTCACGTACAGATGTCCCTCCCCAGGTGTATCCACGTTTTTATTGTACGTCCCTCTCCAGAGAAATATAATAAATTACGAGCATTGCTCCTAGCTATTCTATGAATCATAAACCACATACGTCCCTAGGTGGTGATATGTATGATGTCAATGCATGAACTGGTCCGGTCTTTACTTAACATTTAGACAGGATTTACAATGTCTGGTGATCCTTATCAAGGTCGGTATCACTACGTGCAAGGTTAGGACATTCAGTATTACTGTATAAGCTAATAAGCTTTCAAATAAGACCAACTAGATCAGTCTCCAGTTGAGAGGTGAGACACGAGGTCTACTTAATACCAATCATCTAGAGCAGTACGCTGCCTCCCGTTCACTATTTAAAGTTACTGAGGACAAGACTGAGTCTGGTTGAGCCAGATTGACCATTAATCCGACATAGCAACAATATAATACATGAATTCCAAATATAAAGGCATAAGTGCGACAGTATAAACATTATACGCAATAATGCAGTGTAAATGAATAGTACACATAATGATAAATGAATATAAACTTTAATAAAAGTTATAAGACACGCAAACTTATGTTTCGTTCCCCACCTTCAAATAAGAACTTCTTTCAGAATTGGCGCTTTCCCCCGGACAGAACCGCGTTGCATCGCACAGAGAGTCTTAAAAGACCAAAAACTCAAAATGAGTAAAAAGGAGAAGAAAAATCACAAGGAGAGGTGATTTGGTGTGAGAAATGAGGGTGGATGAGGGTTCCTTATATAGGAAATCTGGCGCCTAAACGTTCGGGCAGGCGCCCGAACAATTTTTTTTTTTTTGTGTGCAAACCTAGGGTATTACAACTATATTGGTCAAAATTAAGTCATCCTAAGGTACATGTGTTACAGTACCATCTTAGGTTCATATACAAATGTCCATCTCCAGGGCGATTCGTCTTGGGTTCACATTATACGTCCATCTCCAAGGAAAATAAACATATAGTCAAATGACATCGATGATGAGATACATCCCAGTCTGTACATCTCCTTTTGGGCTGATATTATGAAGTTTATAGCAGATAAGTACCTCATAGGGTTGACTCAATCAAGTAGGCATTCATGCACCAATAACAATCCACACGCCAAAGCAACTCACGTCCCTATATGTTACGTTGTCTACTAATATTCTATGCATAGATCTAGTGCACAATCATGTGTGTGAAAGCTCGTTCTCAAGTTGACATGATATGCCTACTGCACATGTACGACAGTCCATAGGAAAAACATTATTAGGAGTCTGGTACATAATACCTTCGTAGAATGGCTAGCTCTTAATTGAATCAACCAGACCAATCCCAAGGCTGAGAGGTGAGTCACAATGGACACGCTTAAGTCACAAAGTCTTCTACAGCAGTAAGCCGCCTTCCATTCACTATTCAAGGTACTAGGGACAAGACTGGATCTGGCTAATTAAATCAATTGCTAATTCAACAGAGTAACGGTATAGATTCCATATGTCAAGGTGCATGCATGGCCGGTATAGTTTAAATCATAATAACAAGTGTAGTGATGTAGTTTAAGTGAATATTAGACAAAAAGATAAATATATGAAAACTTTATAAAAATTCATAAGACATGCAAACCTATGTTTCGTTCTCACCTTCAAATTCACAACTCCAAGTCGATGTTCTTTGCCAAGAACAACAGTTCTGCACCGAACTAAAGAGAGTTTCTAAGAAGGAGAAAGTCTTAAAAAGAGAAAGAGTCTTTAGAAGGAATAGAGAGGATGAAGAGTTGGGATGGTGAGAATGAGAGGAGGGGAGCCCTTTTTATAAGAAAAAACTGCGAGAACGTTCCGGCATACGAAACGTTTTGGGATACGGAACATTTTGGCATACGGAACGTTGCGGCATATGTTCCATTCCGTATAGTACTATTCATTTTTTTTTGTCTAATCCCAAGGGTATTACACTTAAGCTCGTACTCCCGCATTGACATATTACCCTGCTTGAGGTTCAAAAACTCAACCTGCTTCCTCTGCATTTCTGTTGTGGGCACATAGGTATGTTGGTTGATTGTATACATGTGTTGTACAAGTTTTGTGTAGGTTGTGTATGATAGGGTTACAAGTACTCGAGTTTTGAGTGCTAGCCCAAGCAACTCGCTTCTCCCGCATTTTGGGGGAGGGGGTCGTCATCGTTGCTATCAGAGCCAGGTTTGATCTTGGGACCTATGGGTTATGGGTCCACATTAACTAATACAAGTATTTTATTATATTATTATTATGTTTTCAAAATCTAGGTTGTTACATTATAAGTACACTACATTTAATAAATCAATATTATATAATATTCATAACATAAATACACTCATAAGCAATTTATCTCATAAAAAGCATACCACGCAAAATCTAAAAATTCTTGGGGTCTCATTTTATGAAAATGAAGGTCATTATAATAACATAAAATACACGTAAAAACCTACTTACCAATATACCTAGCAAAAGAAAATTATAATTTATAACTTGTATAGTCATCAATTGATCAAAAAAGTAGAATTAACAACATTTATGCTAATTTATAGGATGCTACAGGGGACTAAATGTTATATGGCATTTTACTTCTATTGTATTAGATTTGTAATGACTTGATTTATTATTATTATCTTCTATAATCCACATGATGTCTTGTTAAAAAAAGAATAGAAAAATAACAACATGATGGTAACCTCTAAATTAATTTATTATAACATAAACCCAAAAGGACTCCTTCCGAACAAAACAACATCGTTAAAATCTATTAATCATTTGCACTAGTAATATATATATATATATATAATGTTCATATCGATTAGTTTTATTGGAAATTGGACCAAAAGATAGACTTTAGTCAAGAGAAGAGGTAACAGTGTGGGGGCTTTTGATGTTTAAACTATTGTTAACTACATCAATCATTGTATTTACTATAGCTTAATTAATAACAATTTATATCTGTTTTCAGAAAAAAAATCTATTTGCTTGTAAATGTTGATAATATAAGAAATTAAAGTGTATACATGTTTCAAATATAAAATAATTAAAAATTAGGTTTCTCATATTTAAATAGATTTATTATGATATTTTAGTAATTAAAGAGATTACTAATGAATACTTAAATACATTATTTGTTAAATTCTTACTTTGATATTTATTCTTGTTTCTATTGAATATTTAAACTAAATTATGTTAAGTTATATATAACTTAATGATTATTAGTTTGACATTTATTCTTATTTTATTAAATGTTCAAATTAAATCTTACAAATATAATTCATAGGATTTTCTCTTACATAACTTTTAATGACTATTATTATGTTATATATTTAATCCGTCTTGTGAAAAACAATTGAGATAACTTTCTCCACCAACTCAAAAAAAAAAAAAAAACCTCAAAAACAAAATAAACAATTGCAACTTCTGTATTAATTTATTATAATATAAATGCAAGATAAATCCTTCTAATTATAAATGAAGTTCATTTAAATATATTAATGTTTGCAATAATAAAATATTATATATATTAATGAGCAATATTTGAAGGTTCTTTATGATATTTAAATACATTATTTATTAAGACTTTTCAAAAGACTTTCGTTAAGATCTTAGTTTTACATTTATTCTTATTTTAGTTGAATGCTTAAACAAAATTTCATTAACTGAAACATCTTAATTCATGGGGATTTGCTCTTTAATTACATAACTATTAATTACTTTGCTATTATGTTACATTTAATCTGTATAATATCTTGTGAACAAAGATGGAGACTGTAATACCCCTAAATTACACAAAAAAAAAAGATTTGAATTTCGGGCAACCCACCCAAAGGTTCGGGCGTTCCTTTTCCTATAAAAGGAACCCTCCCCCCCCACATCATTTTCACACCTTAACCAACTCTTCTCTCTTGCTCTCCTTGTTGGTTCATCACTCTCTTTGTAATTTTCTCTCTCATCTTTTTGAGAGTCTCCTCGCGATGCAAGGTGGTTCTGATTGGGAAGAGGCACCAGTTCTAGAAGGAGATTTTATCTGAAGGTGGGGAACGAAACACAGGTTTGCATGTCTTATGACTTTTATTAAAGTTTTCATTCATTTATCATTATATCCATTATTTATTTACACTGCATTATTGCGTATAATGTTCATACTTGTCATACTTATGCCTGTATACTTAGAGTTCATGTATTACACTGTTACTACGCTGGATTAGTGGTCAATCTGACTCAACCAGACTTAGTCTTGTCCTCAGTAACTTTGAATAGTGGAGACAGCTTGCTACTTTAGAAGATTGGTATTTAAGCAAATATCGTGTCCCACCTCTCAACTGGAGATTGGTCTGGTTGGTTTTATCTGAAAGCTATTTGCTTGTACAAGTGATACTAGACATCTTAACAATGCACGTCGTGATGCCAACCTGATAATAATCACTAGATGATGCCAAAACCTGTCTAATATTAGTAAAGATTGGACCCGCACATACATTGTCAACATACATAAGCACCACCTAGGGACGTAAGTGGTTTGTGACATACATAATAGTTATTGAAGCAATGCTCACTATTCCTGATACTTCCTGAGGAGGGACCTACAATGTGAACCCATGATTACTTAGGGAGAGACATATGTACGTGAACTCAGGGCGACGTACGATCACGAAACCATTACAAGACGGTGTGATGCATACATACATGTTGTACTGTTTATGATGTTGTGTTGTGTATATGTGATATTTGATTATGAAGTCTATTTTATTAATTGTCGTATTCACGAACTATTTTACCCACTGGGCAATAGCTCACCCCGTTGTTATCCAATTTTTTAGGAGTTTAGGGTAGACTAGGTGGAGGTTTTTGGGCGCACATTTGTATTCCTAGTTTACTTATAGGGTGATTTTGGGAGGATGTTCCCCAAATTATATTTTGTACCAAAAATACATTCTGAAATTAATGAAATCAGTTTTGTACTTAATTGTGTACTTGCGCACTTGGTTATTGTTATAATGCATTCGCGCCCCGCCTGTGAGTGTTCAGCCGGTTTAGGCGCGTCGGGACGTGGTGCGACATTAAATTGTATCAGAGAGAAAGGTCCATGGCTCGCCCAAGTCCACCACTTAGGAGGATACTTTTTTTTATAACTATATAAATATATAGTTAAGATATATTAGATATATATATGTATATAATTATATAGTTTTATATAGTTAAGATTAATATATATTTATATAGTTAAGATTTATATTATATATATATATATATATATATATATATATATATCTATACATCTATTTATATATGAGATATATATATAATCTGTCGCTAATGAAAATTTTTAATTAAATGATGGCATTAAACATCAAGAACAAAAATATAAAATATTGTCCAACGGACAAGGCATAAACCTTAAAAATGTTAGGAATATATTTTGTATACTTCACAAGTTTTATCTTCCTTTCAGCAAGATAATGGCCACTAGTGAAGGAATGACATTTAGTAGTTGGGAACAAGTTTCCACAAGACTCACGGAACTTTACCAATGGAGGGTTGTACTAATGAGTATTGACATGAAGAATCCTCTCCTCCGTCTTTCTCTTCACGACAAACTCACAACACTGGGGTGGCTAAATATCACAAATGTTGGGGGTCTTGTCTCCCTCAACTTGGTGAAGTTTTTCTACGAAAACATGAATATTGTGGGGACCCTAGGAGGAGAGAATCTGCCCTATCTTAGAGACATTGATCGGTGGAGAAAAAACTTCTATTAGCGTTGAAACCATCTCGCGACTAATGGAAATCCCAATTGGAAACAAGATTATTGATCCACACGAACCCCAGATTGTGGCTGAAATTGCTGAATCCGGGGAAAAGCTATTCAATTCCCTCACCGAGAAGGCGTACACCCTAAAGATATTCGTCCATCTCCTTAATAATCTCCTTAAACCACCCCTTGCAGGCCTTGGGAAGATTGTAGCCGACAACATCTTGCCGAAAGTGGTGACTAGAGGTTCTATGTCAAGGGCTCAACTACAGGTCCTATATTACTTAAAAAAGGGAATTTTAGTCTCCCTACCTCACCTCATCATCCAACAAATGGCAAGGGTAATCCAAAACCCTACAAAGAAGGAATACCTTGGCTATGGAGCCTTAATCATGAAGATTTTGAACGAGGCAAACATCAATACTTTTGATGAATCTTCAACAAAGATTACTAAAGCCGTTCCTCCTTGTCCAAAACCTTCATCACAGAAGGAGGGGTGACGGACGAGGAGTCATTTGGTGCTATTTCAGAGGAAAATAGCAGAAGGGCAAGCGATAACACTGAAGGTTATCGACGAAAAAGTCGTCACAAAATTCCTGTCAGAGAAACGCCAAATAATGAGGCAGGTCAGAACACTGAAACGGACCCATACCCAGCCAATGATCAACGCAATCAACATTTCACCAAGGAAGAACTCTTTGGGAACCTACCAGGAAACTTTGATCAACCCCAACCAAATCAAGATTGACAGGAAGTTCCGGCAAATCCACCTTCCTGGAACCTCCCAACCCAAGGCAATACGACGTCTCAGGGGTTTCCAACTCTTGAGGTACCTTACCTGCCGAATCCACAATTCCTTGTGAACCAACCACCACAAAATTGTGCGGCACCAAATCTTGGAAGATAGGATATCCCGATGAGTCCACTATTTCAAAATTTTCCGACTCAAACATATCCAAATGTCCAAGAGGTCTCAGTTAGGGAATCGTCGTATAATCAAACCAACCCCTCCACCTATGAGTCAACCATACGGCCAATACTTTGCACCAATGCCTACAGCCTACCCTCCACCTATGGGACAATCAACTTACCATCCGTCAATGAGACAATTGGAAACCAACAATCTATGGGACAACCAACTAACCCATTCGACCAATTACAGTTTTTAGTGTCTAGTATGGTCGAGATGCATGAGACCCAGAATGCTTTGATAACGTGTGTGCAAAACATAGGAGAACAATGAACAACTTCTCAACATTCTTCTGGTAGTCGCTCCGCATCCACTAGGAGGTCTAGGAGGAATAACAATAGGCAAAAAAATTAGGAAAGATTACTCGCATTGTATATATTTTCTTTTTATGAATGAAATGTTTGTTTGAGACTATGTTTGGTGGGCCGACTTACAACCATTTTTTTCTTTTGTATCACTAACTTTGGAGTGGTATGGGACACAACAAAATTGAAAGATACTAAAAAAAATGTGGAAGTAAGAAAACTCACGACCTTGTGTGAAAAAACATCTGGGACGAGTTGAATTACTAACATTATCACTAAGTTTACACGGTATGGGATGAGCAAACTTGGACGATACTATTAGTGAACTCCTCTCTAGCCGATGTTTTGTAGAGATCGTGTTCATACAACTTAACTTGGTTGAATCCTTTATTACCAAATTCATGTGGTTTGGGCCACACGAACTTGGATAATAGTCGGAAAGACTAAGCGAAAGAGCTTGAACACATAAGAATGCGATAGAACGTTAGATTAGGATATTTACCGAGGTTAATTTTAGAATCTCTATGACTCGTATGGATTTTCAAAAAACATATGTATGTTCACAAAACCAGAACCAAAACATTTGAAATATCTTCAAAATTTTACTTATTATTTGAACACTTTAACCTTGTTTTATACCATGACCAAACATATGAGGCACATAAGATTCTCTGATTCCTCAACAAAAAAAACTTACACCATACCTAGAAAAATAAGTGGTTATATATTGCAGAACTCTCGAACTTATTGCTAAGAATATCATATCACTATACTTTGCTACAGTTCCTAAAGTTGAGTTTTATTTTCTCCTTGCCAGTGAGAAAATGCAAACTTGAAAGAGAGGAAGGCCAGACACAGTTCTTCTAGCAGAGGAGTCACCTCCTGAGATACAAAATCAGGAACGACTGCCTTCGAGGACAGAGCAGGCCACACATGACACTACCACTACTTTTGGGCAAGCAGTGCCACCTCAGCCCACACCCTTTGTCATGCCTCAGGGCACGGAGCACTTTTTCGCTAGATTTATTGAGGCGATGAAAGTTACAGCTCAAACAGTTGTTCGTGAGACCACGACCAATCAGGTGGTCACTGTACTGGCACCAGTTCGATCTGGGTCGGAGACTCAAGCCGACCAGATCACGAAATATAAGATGCTACATCCCCTTACCTTTGCCGACACCATTGATGCGGATAAAGTGCCAAAATGGCTTGATGAGTCGAAAAAGGCTCTCAAGGCTATGAAAGTCGACGAGGCTCAGAAGATTCCACTAGCTTCCTACCAACTTGTTGGTGGAGCTAACACCTGGTGGATAACAGTGACGGAAAGCCTAAGGGTCAACGTAACGAACATGACTTGGCTAGAGTTCGAGTCACTATTTATTGATGAATATTTCCCTGGTGAGGTGAAGAGATAGAGGTGCCAGGAGTTTGCCAGACTCTACCAGGGCAACATGACAGTCTGAAAGTACGCTGCCAGGTTCAAGGAATTTTCAGTCTGCTCTCTCTCCAACATCTCAACGGAGCGAGATAAGGCAGAGAAATTCTATAATGGCCTACGTTTTGATATCAGACAGGCCCTGTCTATCATGGATCTCAAGAATTACAGGGAGCTTGTCAACATGGCCATGAACTTTGAGCAGGAGAAAACTAAGCAGGAACAAAAGATGAACAGGGGAAAACGGCATGCAATATTTTTTTAGCAGGGCAACAAGAAGAAGCCCTATTTTAATAAAAAACCAACCCTCCTAGCCCCTGTACAAAAACATGAGGCAATGGCACCTGCGGATGAAACTTCTAGCTCTGGCTAACGGGGTTTTCACAATCAAAACCGAGGAGGACGCAACAGCAAGGGTGGCAGCCGAAATGGCAACGACAGAGGTGGTGGCGAGCAACACAACAATCAGCATGGCCAACACAACCAACAACAAGCGCCTCAGCAGCAGAGGTTGACTTGTTTCCACTGCGGCCAGCAGGACCATGTAAGAAATGCTTGTCCCCACCCTCAACAACCGTGGCAGCCTGTTCCCGCTGTTCCAATCCAACAAGTCCCACCAGCTGCTAACGCCCAACCCAGGTAGAACCAGCAGAACTAGGGGCAAATGGCAACAGGGCAGAGCGTATGTTGTTGCTCAACAAGCCCTCCTAGATAACATTGTAGTCAAAGGTACATTTTTCTTGTTCAATACAATAGTGCATGTCTTGTTTGATTTGAGTTCTACGCACTCCTTTATATCTTCTACTTTGGTAAGTCATTTAGGGTTGCAACCTAAACCCACGAATCTGCCTACCCAACGATCCTGAAGTTCGAAAAGAATTGCTCACTGAAATGCATTGCTCGAGATTTGCTATGCATCCGGGGGGAGACAAGATGTACAAAGATGTTAAGAGACAATTCTGGTTCTCTGGTATGAAGAGGCTATTGCAGACTTCGTTGCTCGATGTCTCGTTTGCCAACAAGTTAAGGCAGAACGCAGACTTCCTTCTGGACTTCTCCAACCATTAACCATTGGAGAATGGAAATGAGAGAACATCGCAATGGATTTTGTTACGGCCTTGCCTCGAAATAATAAAACGCATGATGCAATCTGGGTTATCATTGACAAACTTACAAAGTGTGGCGACCCCGCGCCCCGGACCACCAACCCCGCAGGGAATGGCGTGCGGAATGCCGGGGCGGGACGCCCGGCGTAGGCATCTCCGACCACTCCTCAACTCCCGTGAGGTGGTTGAGACCCTACAAGCCTTATCCCAAACAACGATATGATATCAAAAGGTATTAAACAAAACTACCCACAGTATTAATCATCCAAGACAAGAGATAATCCATAAAAAAATGAACCATAAATAATAATCATAATCCCTACAGTCCATTAAAATTGACATACTCATAAAGTCCAAAATTGTGGGTACAAATAAAACCGTCATATGCCCACATAGTCTATCTAACAAGTCCCAACTCACCCATACTACAATGTGGTAAGTGTTATAATTACATAATCCAAAATATAGTACTTCATAATTTAAAACACAATTCAATCAAAATGCCTCTCAACTCACATCGAGGACTTGGATTCTCTCGCAGGCAAGGCCCTCAAGATATGACTACTCCCTTGCCCTTATTCGGGACAGAAGGACCTGAAAGAGGAAAATGAGGGTGAGCCAACGATGCCCAGTGAATAGAATTCAAATATGCTATCAATACTCATCAATAAAAAACCATGTATGCATGTCAATGTGTAGCATGATTAAAAGCTCATAACATATAGATATCAAGCATTTATAATAAGTTCGATGCAAGTAAAAGTTTATCAATTTGGATCCACATTCCACATGCCTTGGGTTACTAGTCCACGTCTATTTCGCCGTGCCGTTGATCCCAATCATGTTTACTTGGGTTACTAGTCCACGTCTATTTCACCGTGCCGTTGATCCCAATCATTTCCTTCTTAAAACCCTCCTATGACAAGGTCAAGTCCCCCTATTAGCCAGATAGATGGGCCCAACCAAAGTCATAAGGTTTTCTCAAATCAATGCATCATTCAAAACATTAGAACACATTCATGCTTTCAACATACAATATATATAAGTGATATGATGACATAAATGATATAATCATAAGTGAAGCCTACTCACAACCAAGCCTCGCGAGAGTATTTAATCACACACGACCACCAAACCGAATCAACCCAATCAAGATCCTGAAACATACATCAATATCCTACCATACATCAATTTCTATGCTCAATTACATAGACATTACAAATCAACCCTAAATCAGCCCACATATAATTAATAGGCCTAAATCCCATTTAATCCCATCATTCAACTCAAATCACATGACTTAGGCCTCTAATGCATAGTTCTCATTCATAAACCATTCTATTAATCAAAAATACTGATTTTCAATTCCTTAGGCATAAACATGTCCAAATTTGGGTCACTTGATCACAAGTAGGCCTAACCCATGATATGGTCACAACCACCAAATCAGTAGCATAATCAACCCTAATCATGCTTAATTAAACATAAGTTGCATCAATTCAATGATTCTAAGCCAAAAGCATCAAAAGCCCTAAAATATGAAATTTTCCATACTTAGGCCATATTGTCGATTTACACTAGGTCGCCATGTTCAGCCATGTATATCACTGATTTTGCATCATGGGTTCATCCACAATGGCAACTAGGTCAACATAGTTGACATGCAAGCTATTTGGAAAGGTCTAAGTTCATATTCTAAATGTAGGTCTAATACAAACAACCCTACCAATTCTTCACATGTATTATTCTGTTCAGATGTATCAATCTACCAACAGAAATATGTAATCACAAAATTAACCGTACAGATTGAAGTATGTGAAGAAACAAACCTTCTCTCCAAATATCAGCCCAATCCAACGGTGGACCGAAAATATATGTATCTTTCATGAGCAAGTGTCTAATCAGACAGTTTCTCCTTTCCTGCTGCAAATACCCAAACTCAGATGGCTATATCACACAAAATAATTAACGTATAAATTTTTCCACCGTTCAGAATACCGAAATATCTGTTGTAAACTACATACTCAAATTTGATATCCATCCAACGGTACGTTGAGGAGATCTACAAGTTTTACCGAAACGGAACGAGAAACCCAGAAATTCCGACCAGCTTTGTTTCAGAGGTTATATCTCTTAGCACAAGCTTCTAATTACGATCTCCACCGTTCAGAATGTATAAATATCAGTTATAAACTACATACCCAAATTTGATAACCATCTAACGGTAGATTTAGGAGATCTATAAGTTTGAGCGAAACAGTGCGAGAAATCCAGACTTTCCGGCCAGCTTTGTTTGAGAGGTTAGATCTCTCAGAAGAAACCTCTGATCAAGATCTCCACCGACAGAATGAAGAACCATAAGCTACGAACGTGCTGACAAAATTTGAGCTCAATCTGACCGTAAATTCCAAAGATCCACTTCTTTGATGAAAATCTCGCAGGGTTCTTACTCCTGCAACTCTCTCCTTCTTTCTCTTCTTCTTTCCTTTCTCTTCTTTTCTTTCTCTTCTTCTTTCTTTTCTCTCCACTCACCTCTTTCTAGCACTTCCTTGATTCCCTCCTTGATTCTCTCCTTGATTCTCTCCTTGTTTTCCTCTCCTTGGTTCCCTCCACTCATTCTAGCACTTCCTTGAAGAAGACAAGTGGGCATTGGACACTTGTCCACTTTCATGCACCAACCTTCACATGTGTTGGTCTCATACTACCCATACCAACCACATGTATTTTAAATGTCCAATCCATTTAATACACCAAATCTTCAATTTCATTTATCCTTTTATTCCATCAATCCTAACCCATATCAATTCATGGTTTAATGAGCCCATGCATAAATAATAACATATGCATTAAACTTTAATTTAACATGACTCATATACAATTTATGATACATATATTTATATACATTATCAAGCATTAACTATACAAACATTAAACAATCATCAAACAAACACCAAACATATCAAGGCAACACATAGAGTTTGGGCAAAATACAATTGGGTTATGGGCTAGATGAAATAATTTTCGGGGCGTCACACAAAGTCTGCACCCTTTTTACCAATAAACTTCACAGATAACCCCGCCAAGCTTACCGAATTGTATGAAAGAGATATAATATGCCTCCATGTCATACCACTTGCAATCGTCTTTAATCGAGACCCTCGACTTACATCAAAATTTTGGCAAAGCTTCCAGAGTAGAATGGGCTCCAAGATCACCATAAGCACAACTTTTCACCCTCAGACTGACGGGAAGTCGGAGAGCTTAATCCAAATCTTGGAAGATATGTTACGATGTTGCATTTTGGACTTTCATGGCAGATGGGCAAAGCACTTACATTTGGATGAGTTTGGATATAACAACAACTACCAAACCAGTATCGACATGGCATCATACGAGGCTCTCTATGGTCGCCCTTGCAGATCTCAGGTATGCTGGTTAGATATGGCGGATGGACCGTAATTGGGACCAGAACTAGTTCAAGACACTTCTGAGAAGATCACACTAGTTAAGGAGCGATTTTGTGTAGCACAAAGTCGAAAGAAGAGCTATGCCGACAAGCGAAGACAACCTCTAGAATTTGATAAGAGGAACTTGGTTTTTCTAAAAGTTCAGCCTACTCTGGTGTCAAACCCTTCGAGATCAAGGGCAAGCTCTCTCTACAATATATTAGCCCATTTCAGATCGTCGAACGTATTGGAAAACTAGCCTATCGACTATCCCTTCCCTCATCCATGTCCAAGGTTCATGACGTTTCCCATGTATTTATGCTTCCAAAGTATCGTCCTGATCATTCACATATCATCCCTTTGGTCGAAGTTCGGGTTGAAGAAGGAAACAAATATCAAGAAAGAGAGATACAAATTCTTGATAGGAAAACTCAGGAACTGAGGCGACGTAGCATTCCACTTGTTAAGGTCCTTTGGGATGATCACGGAGTAGAGGAAGCAACTTGGGAGCTAGAAGAAACAATTAAACAAAAATACCCCGAATTATCTTCTAGTAATAGTTGATGATGTGATGCACTGTTCTTTTTTACTAATCAATAAAATTGTGGAGCTTCTTTTACAATATATTAATATACTGTTTCATTTAATTAACCATGCAGATGTCTAAAAATAACTCAAATAGGAGTAATGAGTCATACACTCCATGGCCTGCTTGGCAACCATTGGAGACTCCTTCAGACTCTAAAGCAAACCACAACTTCTTTGCATCACCAACTCCCTTGCCTTATGAAAAAGCATTCCGTCGTTCAACCTACCATCCCTGAAATGCTGCAACTTGCAGTGCCCTACACTACCATCTGTGTGGTAAATGTTAGAACCTTCTGAGGATGAATCCGATTCCAATTGCTCGCCATTGTTTGGTGATGTTGAGGATTCCACCGGCCATACTATTATTCTGGGACCTTCCCAACATTTCCTTGATCTGGAGATTGATAGCAAAGGCGGTGAATCTCACGAGGACAACAATCATCACTGCATGGACTGAAATTTCGAGGGCGAAATTCGTTTAAGGGGGGGAGAGTGTAATACCCCTAAATTACAAAAAAAATAAAATAAAATTGGAAGTTCGGGCAGCCCACTCGAAGGTTCGGGCGTTCTTTTTCCTATATAAGGAACCTCTCCCTCTCATTTCTCACACCAATCCTCTCTCTCTCTCTCTTTCTCTCTCCGTCTTTTTTGAGACTCTCTCTCTTTCTTCTCTTTTTGAGACTCTCTCTAAGATACTCTTTTCATGATGCAACGCGGTTCTGCTCGAGAAGAGGTGCCAACTCAGGAAATGAAGTTCTATCTGAAGGTGGGAAACGAAACATAAGTTTGCGTGTCTTATGATTTTTATTAAAGTTTTCATTGATTTATCAATATGTATATTATTCATTTACACTGCATTATTGCGTATAATGTTCATACCTGTCATACTTATGCATGTATTTGGAGTTCATGAATTACATTGTTACTACGCCGGATTAGTAGTCAATCTAACTCAACCATACTTAGTCTTGTCCTCAGTAACTTTGAATAGTGACCGGAAGGCAGCGTGCTGCTCTAGAAGATTGGTATTTAAGCGGACCTCGTGTCCCATCTCTCAATTGGAGACTAATCTGGTTGGTCTCAATTGAAAACAATCAGCTTGTACAAGTGATACTGGACATCTTAACCTTGCACGTGGTGATGCTGACCCTGATAAGAACCACCAGACGTTGCCAAAACCTGTCTAAGACCGAACCTGCACATGCATGATTATCATATATAAACACCACCTAAGGACCTAAGTTGTTCGTGATGCACAAAATAGTTGGAGCATTGCTCACTTTTCTTAATATTTTCCCTGGAGAGGGAAGTACAATGAGAACCTAAGATTACCTGGGGATGGACATCTGTACGTGAATCCAGGGAGAGGTTCCTGAGGAGGGATGTACAATTAGAACCCGAGTTTGCCTGGGGATGGACATCTGTACGTGAACTCAGGGCGACGTACGTGTGTATATGAGATATTTGATTATGAAGTCTTTTTTATTAATTGTCATATTCACGAACTATTTTACCCACTGAGCAATAGCTCACCCCATTGTTATCCAATTTTTCATAAGAGGTTAAGGTGGACTGGGTGAAGGCTTTTGGGCCTACGTTTTGTAACCCTTGTTATTTATAGGGAGATTTTGGGATGATGTTCCCTTAATCATATTTTGTACAAAAATATATTTTGAAATTAATGAAATCAGATTTGTACTCAATTGTGTACCTGTGCACTCAGTTATTGTTATAATGCATTCATGCCCCGCTTGTGAGTGTTCCGCCGGTTTAGACGCGTCCGGGCGGAGTGTGACATTTAATGGTATCATAGAGAAAGGTCCACGGCCCACCCAAGTCCACCACTTAGGAGAATAATTTTTTTATATAACTATATAAATATATAGTTAAGAATAAAATATATAGTTAAGATTTATTATAACTATAACTATATATATATCTATTTATATATGAGAAATATATAGCCTGTTGAAAAATTTGAATTCAATGATGGCATAAACATCAAGAGGAAGATAAAAAATATTGTTTAACGGACAAGGCATAAATCTTAAAAATGTTAGGAATATCTTTTGTGTACTTCACAAGTTTTATCTTCCTTTTAGCAAGATAATGGCC
Organism: Paratinospora sagittata; assembly: GCA_035771175.1. Classification (NCBI taxonomy): domain Eukaryota; kingdom Viridiplantae; phylum Streptophyta; class Magnoliopsida; order Ranunculales; family Menispermaceae; genus Paratinospora; species Paratinospora sagittata. The sequence continues at coordinate 24,907,762 of CM069595.1, forward strand.
TCTAGTAAAGGAATGACTTCTAGTAGTCGGGGACCAACTCCCACAAGATTTACAAAACTTTACAATCGGGTGGTTGTGTTAATGAGGAATATCGACATGAAGGAACTCCGCCTCCGTCCTACCCTTCACGACAAACCCACAAAGCTGGGGTAGCTAAGTATAACAAAAGTTGAGGGTTTCGTCTCCCTCAACTTGGTGAAGTCATTTTACAAATCCTTAAATACCGTGAGACTTCAAGAAGAGGGGATCAACCCTGTCTTGGAGATAATGATCAAGGGAGCAAAAATTTCTATTAGCATCGAAACTATCTCACGACTAATGAAAATCTCAATTGGAGACAAGATCATTGATCCATATGAACCCCAAACTGTTGCAGAGATCGCCAAATCCAAGGAAAAGCTATTTAATTCTCTCACCAGTAAGGCGTACACCCTAAAGACGTACGCCCACCTCCCAAATAATCTCCTGAAACCAACCCTTGCAGGCCTTGGGAAGGTTATAACTGACGACATCTTGTTGGAAGTGGTGACTAGAGGTGCAATGTCAAGGGCTCAACTCCTTATCCTATGCTGCTTAAAAGAGGAAATTTCAGTCTCCTTACTTAACCTCATCATCTAGCAAATGGCAAGAGTTATCTAGAACACCTTGGATATGGAGTCTTGATCATGAGGATACTACATGACGCAAACATTAATACCTTTAATGAATCTTTCACACAGATTACCAAAGCTGTTACAGTATCCTCCATTTTCAAAACTTTCGTCTCAAAAGGAGGGGTGACTGACGAGGAAATATTTGGCGTGACTTCAGGGGAGAATAGAGAAAGGGCTTGTGATAACGCCAAATAATGAGGCAGGTCAAAACACCGAAACGAACCTAGACCCAGCCAATAATCAACACAATGAACATTTCACCATGGAAGAACTCTTTGGGAACCTGGTGGGAAACCTGGATCAACCCTAACCAAACCAAGGTGGACAGGGAGTTCTGGCAAATCCACCTTCCTGGAACCTCCTAACACATGAAAATACGACGTCTCAGGGGTTTCCAACTCCTGAGGTACCTTACCAGCCGAATACACAATTTCCTGTGAGCCAACAACAACAGAATTGTGCGGCACCAAATTTTGGAAGACAGGATATCTCGACGAGTCCACTGTTTCAAAACATTTTGACTCAAGCATATTCAAATGTCCAAGAGGTCCTAGTTAGGAATCCCCATTCAATCAAACCAACTACCCTCCACCAATGCCTACGGCCTACCCTCTACCTATGGGGCAGTCAACCTACCATCCGTCGATGGGACGACCGACCAATCAACCATCTATAGGACAACCGACTAACCCATTCGACAAGTTACAGTTTTTAATATCCAGTATGGTCGAGATGCGTGAGACTCACAGTGCTTTTATAACGCGTGTGTAAAACATAGAAGAACAGGGAACAACTTCTCAACGTTCTTCTGGTAGTCGTTCTGTAACTAGCAGAAGGTCTAGGAGGAGGAGTACTAGGCGAAAAAATTAGTAAAATTATTGGCATTGTAACTGCTTGGTGGGTCGACTTATAACCATTCTTTCTTTTGTATTACTAACTTTGGAGTGGTATGGGACACAACAAAATTGAAAGATACTAAAAAAATGTGGAAGTAAGAAAACTCACGACCTTGTGTGGAAAAACATTTGGGGAAAGTTGAATTACTAACATTATCACTAAGTTTGCACGGTATGGGACGAGCAAACTTGGACGATACTATTAGTGAACTCTTCTCCAGCCGATGTTTTGTAGAGACCATGTTCATACAACTTAACTTGGTTGAACCCTTTACTACCAAATTCATGTGGTATGGGACACACAAACTATGATATTAGTCGAAAAGACTAAGAAAAAGAGTTTGAACACATAAGAATGCGATAGAACGTTGGATTAGGATATTTACCGAGGCAAATCTTAGAACCTTTATGACTCGTATGAATTTTCAAAAATATATGTATGTTCACAAACCAAAACCAAAATATTTGAAGCTCTTTAAAAAAAATTACTTATTATATGAACACTCTAACCTTGTTTTATACCATGGCCAAACATACGAGGCACATAAGATTCTTTGATTCCTCAACAAAAACCTTACACCATACCTAAAAAAATAGGTGGTTTTATATTGCAGAACTCTCGAACTTATTGTTGAGAATATCATATCACTATACTTGGCTATAGTTCCTAAAGCAGAGTTTTATTTTTCTCCTTGCTAGTGAGAAAATGCAAACTAGAAATAGAGGAAGGCCACGCACAATCCGTCCAGTAGATGAGGCACCTCCTGAGATACAAAATCAGGAACTGCCACCTCCGAGGGCAGAGCAGAGCACAAACGACCCTGCCACTACTTCTAGGCAAGTAGTGTCACCTCAACCCACACCCTTTGTCATGCCTCCGCACATGGAATACTTCTTCACGGGATTCATCGAGGCAATGAAGGTGACAGTCCAGATGGCCGTCCGTTAGACCGCGGCCAATCAGGTGGTCACTGTACAGGCACCTATTCAATCTGGGTTGGAGACGCAAACCGACCAGATCAAGAAGTATAAGAGGGTACAACCCCTTTCCTTTGTAGACACCATTGATGCGGATGAAGCGTAGAAATGGCTTGATGAGTCGAAGAAGGCTCTCGAGTCTATGGGAGTCGACGAGGCTCGGAAGATTCAACTAGCTTCCTACCAACTTGTTGGAGGAGCTAACACCTGGTGGATAATAGTGAAGGAAGACCCAAGGGTCAACGTAACGGACATGACTTGGTTGGAGTTCGAGTCATTGTTCATTGACGAGTAATTCCTTGGCGCAGTGAAGAGGCATAGGCCCTAGGAGTTTGCCAGACTCTACCAGGGCAGCATGACAGTGTGAGAACATGCTGCCAAGTTCAAAGAATTATCGATTTTCTCTCTCTACACTATCTCAACGGAGCAAGATAAGGCCAAGAAATTCTATAATGGCCTTCGTCCAAACATCAAACAGGCCCTGTCGATCTTGGATCTCAAGAATTACAGGGAACTGGTCAATAAGGCCATGTACTTTGAGCAGGAGAAAACTGAGCAGGAATAGAGGAATAACAGGGGAAAATGGCCTGCAATGTTTTTCGAACAGGGCACTCAACAGGGCAACAAGAAGAAACCCTACTTTAATCAAAACCCGACCCTCCCAGCCCCTATACAAAAACATGAAGCCACGACATCTACGGCTGAGACTTCTAATCCTGGTCATCAGGGTTTTCACAATCATAACCAAGGAGGCCACAATGGCAGTGGTGGCCGCCGCAGTGGCAATGGCAATGGCAATGGAAGGGGTGGTGATCAGCAGCACCACAATTAGCATGGCCAGCAGAACAACAAACAGGCGCCTCAGCAGCAGAGGCTGACTTGTTTCAACTGTGGCCAGCAGATCCATGTAAGAAATGTCTGTCCCCACCCTCAACAACCGCAACAGCCTGTTCCCACAGTTTCAGTCCAACAAGCCCCACCCGTTGCTAATGCCCAACCTAGGCAGAACCAGAGACAAAAGCAGCAAGGTAGAGCGTTTGCTGTTGCTCAACAAGCCTTCCCAGATAACAATGTAGTCGAAGGTACATTTCCCTTGTTCAATACAATGGTGCTTGTCTTGTTTGATTCGGGTGCTACGCACTCCTTTATATCTTCTACATTGGTAAGGCATTTAGGGTTGAAACCTGAACCCACAGACATCACAATCTATGTCTCAACACCATTAGGATCTGGTACTGACGTGAAATTCAAGTGTTCTCGATGTGAACTTCGAATGTCAGAACTTTGAATGTCAGAACAGATAATTTATGCAGATCTTTTAGTGATGGACATTGAAGACTTTGACATCATCCTCGGCATGGATTGGCTTGTACCACTGAATGCAAGGATCGATTGTTTGAAGAAACAGGTTCAATTAACCTTGCCTACTGAGGAGTTTGTCAAAATTCAGGGAACAAGGAAATGGATACACAACTCAACTATTACACTCCTTAAGGCACAACTTCGAGCCTTATCCCTTGGTGATGACAATGAATCATCATCATTGTACCCTATCAAGGTACACGACATCCCGGTTATATCTGAATTCCCAACGATTTTTCTAAATGACCTTCCTGGTCTACCACTAGTTCGGGAATTCAATTTTGAGATCAAACTCATACCAGGAACGGAACCAATCTCAATTACACCATACATAATGTCCAATGTCGAGCTGGTTAAGTCGGACAAACAATTGAAGGAACCGGAGAGTAATGGCTTCATCAGAAAAAGTTCATCACCTTGGGGTGTTCCAGTTCTGTTTGTTCGCAAAAAGGATGGTTCGTTACGACTTTGCATCGACTATCGCAAGTTGAATAACGCCACCATCAATAACAGATATCCATTACCCAGGATCGATGACTTATTCGACCAACTTAGAGATGCCAAATACTTTTCTAAGTTGATTTACGACCCGGCTATCATCAACTCCGGATCAGAGAGCCGGACATAAATAAAACGGCTTTCAGAACTCGGTATGGACATTACAAGTTCTTGGTTATGTCGTTCGGTCTAACAAATGCACCTGCAGCGTTAATGGATTTGATGAACCGCATCTTCAGGATATATTTAGACCGATTCGTGGTGGTCTTTGTAGATAATATCTTAATTTATTCTTCAACTGAAGAAGACCATAAGATACATCTGAGGATCGTCCTCCAGACTTTAAGAAGCCATTAGTTGTATGCAAAGTTGAGTAAGTGCGAGTTTTGGGCGAAGAGAGTTCAATTCCTAAGTCATGGGGTTTCAGGCAATGACATTGAGGTGGATCCTTCAAAAGTTGAAGAAGTTCTAAACTGGAAGCAACCTACCACAATTACTCAAATTCGAAGTTTTCTTGGTTTGGCTGGCTACTATAGACGCTTCATCAAGGACTTCCCAAAGATTGCTGAACCTATGACCAAGCTCACTTGGAAAGACATACGATTCATCTGGAATCCCGCCTGTGAATTGTCATTTCAGGAATTGAAAATATGCCTCACGACAACACCAGTGCTAATCACTCCAAGAAATGGAGTTGGGTTTTCATTATACACCAACGTCTTTCTCCAAGGCTTAGGTGCAGTACTAATGCAAGAAGGCCAAGTGGTTGCATATGCCTCTAGGCAACTAAAGATTCATGAGGGTAATTACCCAACGAATGACCTGAAACTTGCAGCTGTCGTATTCGCATTGAACTCGGTGAACGGTTTGAGGTCTTCTTGGATCACAAGAGTCTTAAGTACATCTACGCTCAAGGAGACCTAAACCTCCGCCAAAGACGATGGTTGGAATTTTTGAAAGATTATGACTTTCAGCTCCAATTCCAATTCCATGGTATACCACTCACGATCGTCTCTGATCGAGATTCTCGATTCACATCAAAATTTTGGCAAAGTTTCTAGAGTAAAATGGGCTCCAAGATCACCATGAGCACAACTTTTCACCCTCAGACTGACAGGCAGTCAGAGCGCTTAATCCAAATCTTGGAGGATATGTTACGATGTTGCATTTTGGACTTTCATGACGAATGGGCGAAGCACTTACATTTGGTTGAGTTTGCATACGACAACAGCTACCAAACCCGTATCGGCATGGCACTATATGAGGCTCTATATGGTCGCCCTTGCAAATCTCTGGTATGCTGGTTAGATATGGCAGATCGATCGTAATTGGGACCAGAACTAGTTCAAGAGACTTCTGAGAAGATCACACTAGTTAAGGAGCGATTTCGTGTAACACAAAGTCGACATAAGAGCTATGCTGACAAGCGTAGACAAACTCTAGAATTTGATAAGGGGGACTTTGTTTTTCTAAAAGCTCAACCTACAGGAGGTGTCAAACGTTTCGAGATCAAATGAGGGCTTTCTCCACGATATATTGGCCCATTTCAGATCGTTGAACGTATTGGCAAACTAGCCTATCGACTGTCCCTTCCCTCATCCATGTCCAAGGTTCATGATCTTTTCCATGTATCTATGCTTCCAAAGTATCGTCCTGATCCTTCACATATCATCCCTCTGGTCGAAGTATGGGTTAAAGAAGGAAACAAATATTAGGAAAAAGCGATACAAATTCATGATAGGAAAACTCAGGAACTGAGGCGACATAGCATTCCACTTGTTAAGGTCCTTTGGGATCATCGTGGAGTAGAGGAAACAACTTGGGAACTAGAAGAAATAATTAAACATAAATACCATGAATTATTTTCTAGTAATAGTTGATGATGTGATGCACTGTTCTTTTTTACTAATCAATGAAATTGTGGAGCTTCTTTTACAATATATTAATATATTGTTTTATTTAATTAACCATGCAGATGTATGAAAACAACTCAAACAGAAGTAATGAGTCATACCCTCCATGGCCTGCTTGGCAACTAGTGGAGACTCCTTCAGACTCTGAAGCAAACCACAATTTCTTTGCATCACCATCTTCCTCGCCTCAACGGCAGCGATCCTCATCTCCAGAGCGCACATGGATTTATCGTAACAATATTGCTCGAAACAAACCTGTGCCCTCATCCTGGCAAGATCTCCTACCAAAATTGCCATGCAGCCGAATTCGGGAGACTTCATGAAAAAGCATTCCGTCGTTCAACCTACCTCCCCTGAAACGCTGCAACTTGCAGTGCCTTACGCCACCATCTGTGAGGCAAATGTCGAAACCTTCTGAGGACGAATCTGAGTCCATTTGCTGGCCATTGTTTGATGATGTTGAGGATTCCACCGGCCAAATTATTATTCAGGGACCTTCCCAGCATTTTCCTGATCTAGAGATTGATAGCGAATGTGGTGAATCTCACGAGGACAACAATCATCACTACATGGACTGAAATTTTGAGGGCGAAATTATTTTAAGCGGGGGAGAGTGTAATACCCCTATATAAGGAACCCCCCTCTCCTCATTTCTCACACCAATCCTCTCTATCTCTCTCATTCTCTTTTAAGACTCTCATTCTCTCTTCTCCTTTTGAGACTCTCTCTAAGAGACTCTTTTCATGGTGCAATGCGGTTCTGCTCAGAAGGAGGCGCCAGTTTAGGAAAAGAAGTTTTATGTGAAGGTGGGGAACAAAACATAGGTTTGTGTGTCTTATGAGTTTTATTAAAGTTTTCATTCATTTATCATTATGTCTATTATTCATTTACACTGTATTATTGCATATAATGTTCACACCTGTCATACTTATGCCTGTATTTGGAGTTCATGTATTACACTATTACTGCTCCGAATTTGTAGTCAATCTGACTCAACCAGACTTAGTCTTGTCCTCAGTAACTTTGAATAGTAAACAGGAGGCAACATGCTATTCTAGAAGATTGGTATTTAAGTGGACCTCGTGTCCTACCTCTCAACTGGAGACTGATCCGGTTGGTCTCATTTGAAAACTATCAGCTTGCATAAGTGATACTGGACATCTTAACCTTGCACGTGGTGATGCTGACCCTGGCAAGAAGCACCAGACGTTGCCAAAACCTGTCTAATATTAGTAATGATCGGACCTGCACATGCATGATCATCGTACGTGAGCACCACCTAGGGACGTAAGTGGTTTGTGATCCACAAAATAGTTGAAGCATTGCTCGCTATTCTTGATATTTTCCCAGGGTAGGGACGTACAATGAGAACTCAAGATTACCTAGGGATGGACATTTGTACGTGAATCCAGGGTGACGTTCCTGAGGAGGGACGTACAATGAGAACCCGGGTTTGCCTGGGGATGGACATTCGTACGTGATCTCAGGGCGACGTACGATTACGAAACCATTATGAGACAGTGTCATGTATACGTACATGTTGTACTGTTTATGATGCTATGTTGTGTATGTGAGCTATTTGATTATGAAGTCTTCTTTATTAATTGTCATATTCACGAACTATTTTACCCACTAGGCAATAGCTCACCCCGTTGTTCTCCAATTTTTCACAGGATTTTAGGGTGGACTGGGTGGAGGTTTTTGGGCCCTCATTTTGTAACCCTTGTTATTTATACGGAGATTTTGGGAAGATGTTCCTTCAATCATATTTTGTACAAAAATACATTCTAAAATTAATGAAATCAGATTTGTACTCAATTGTGTACCTGTGCACTTGGTTATTGTTATAATGCATTCGCGCCCCGTTTGTGAGTGTTCCGCCAGTTTAGGCGCGTCCGGGCGGGGCTTGACACCTACAATGCGAACCCGGGATTACCTAAGGAGGGACATATGTACGTGAACTCCAGGGACGTACAATGAGAACTCGGGTTTACCTTGGGATGGACATCTGTACATGAACTCAGGGCGACGTATGATCATAGAACCATTATGAGACGATGTCATGCACACATACATATTATACTGTTTATAATGCTATGTTGTGTATATGTGATATTTGATTATGAAGTATTCTTTATTAATTGTCGTATTCCTGAACTATTTTACCCACAGTGCAATAGCTCACCTCGTTGTTATCCAATTTTGTAGGAGTTTAGGGTGGATTAGGTGGAGGTTTTTAGGCCCGCATTTTCTATCCATAGTTTACTTATAGGGAGATTTTGGGAAGATGTTCCCCTAATTATATTTTGTACCAAAAATATATTCTAAAATTAATGAAATCAGTTTTGTACTCAATTGTGTATCTGCGCACTCGGTTATTGTTATAATGCATTCACGCCCTGTCTGTGAGTGTTCCGCTGGTTTAGGCGCGTTCGGGCGGGGTGTGACACCTACATTGCGAACCCGGGATTACCTGAGGAGGGACATATGTACGTGAACTCCAGGGACGTACAATGAGAACTCGGGTTTACCTGGGGATGGACATCTGTACGTGAACTCAGGGCGACGTACGATCATAGAACCATTATGAGACGGTGCCATGCACACATACATATTGTACTGTTTATAATGCTATGTTGTGTATATGTGATATTTGATTATGAAGTCTTCTTTATTAATTGTCGTATTCCTGAACTATTTTACCCACAGTGCAATAGCTCACCTCGTTGTTATCCAATTTTTTAAAAGTTTATGGTGGATTAGGTGGAGGTTTTTAGGCCCACATTTTCTATCCATAGTTTACTTATAGGGAGATTTTGGGAAGATGTTCCCCAAATTATATTTTGTACCAAAAATATATTCTAAAATTAATGAAATCAATTTTGTACTCAATTGTGTACCTGCGCACTCGGTTATTGTTATAATACATTCACGCCCTATATGTGAGTGTTCCGCTGGTTTAGGCGCGTTCGGGCGGGGTGTGATAGAGACACCTTTCATTAACTCAAAAATAAATAATAAATAAGAAATTCAAAAACAAACATAAAACAAAAGTTTAACTTTTACATTAATTTATTATAACACAAATGCAAAGGGAACTCCTTCCAATTTCATTTAAATCTATTAATTTTTGCATTAATAAAATTTTATATATAAGTTAGAAATATTAGTACAATTAGATCCATTAGAGAAAGATGGATATCAGTCGTGAAAATAACGTGATGATGTTGGGGTTTTTGGTGTCAATGTTACTATTAGTTTCATCAATCAATATAGTTGTTGCTTCAAGATTAGCAACAGTTCCTACTTGTCCACCAGCAATGCTAGATGTTATGATTGACTCATTCACCCCGAAATGCAGCACTAGTGAGAGTCGACAATATTGTTGTTATAGGGAATGCATCTCTTACTGCATAGGAATTGGGGGCACGCTACCAAGCTGTCAAAAATCATGTTGTCAAGGTTGTTGCACGAATAAAAAAAATGATTACAAGTCCTTCCTATATGTTTGAATGAACACTTCATTACATATATCTATTTTCACATTTTGTACGCAGTTGAATGTATTAAAATAATAAAATTAATATAATAATGATCTTGCCCTATCTTGATCTTTATTATATTTTTCCATACATTTTGTTACTTCTCTTTTGCTTTATGGGATATATGACTTAGCATCATCATAATAACCTTTACTAGTTAATATATATATATATATTGTATCTATCTTTTTATTTTTGGGTTATAAGATATATTTAAGTACAATATTCATATGTTTTGTAGCCGATCTCATTTAATTGGGAAAAAAATAAAAATCAGAATAAACTTGTTAAAGAAAAGAATTTAAAGAATAAACTTGTTAAAACTTTATACTATTAGTTATGAGATTATTTCAAAAGTTCAACTGAACCTTGTCACTGCCATTTAAAAAAATAAACTTAAAAACATATTTTCTTAAAAATAAAAGAATGAAAGATCAAACACATTTCAAATTGTCTACTAGTTGCCAGGTACTTGTATTGCAAGTATTCTTTCTTTTCTTTTTTTTTTTTTGAAGGTTGTGTTGCCAGATATACAGTGAAAACTTATTTATATTTCTTGAATGTTTTAATATTAATTTGTTTGTGGTGGTTAATAAATATTAAAATGTTCAAAACAAAATAGATTTAAAACTATTAAATATTTTTTTAGTAATGATTTGTTTTAGAAAAGATATATATATATATATATATATATATATATATATATAGTCTTGATGAAAACATTGTTGATAATATCTATACATTTATATTATATCATAATATATATATATATATATATATATATATATATAAATAGAATAATCCTATTCCGTGTCAACTCTTCCGATTTAAAGGTTTTTTTTTTCTTTTCCTTTGTTTTTGTTTTTTTTTTTTTTTTTGCAATGTAATATTTAAGGACAGTCTATCTTCTTTTTGTTTTGGCTCTTTTTTTTTTTCCATTTTTTGTATTTTCCTCCTTTAAGGAAAAAAATAATCTAGCTTTAAATATAGTTGAAGGTTATAATTATATATAAATTTATAGGTTAGTTTTTAAAATTTAAATTCCATTAATGAAAGTTTAATGAATTAGCCATTCTTAGTTAATTAGTTGTTAAATATGAAGCTCATTTGTTTGAGTACAATTCCTAAACATTTCAACCACAAATCACAACTTTTCAGCCACTCGAATGCTTACTTACAATAATTACAAATACTAATTCTATAATTACTTCATAACCTCCATATAACCATGTTTAATTCTTGTTAATTGGACTATTTACAGCTTGAAATCAAGTTTCCATGGTTCTAATATGAATCTCATTTAATTCCTTGACATTAAAACATTTCTCTAACCAGTTCTTATATCAATTCAACATTCAACAACCTCCTGGCTGTACAAGATCATGTTTGGTCATGATTTGGGTTAATTGGACGTGGGAAGGCATGATTTTCACATGGATTGATCCTATTCAATCATTTCCCAACACAAGAGTTGATAAAAACCCAACGCGAATGCTTCAATCAACCTTCTATAGGTTATCTACAATGGGATTCCATCTATCTACCCATCTCAAATTGGGTTACATAGCTAAACCAATCATCTCTAATCAAAAAGAGGAAGAGAAATAGAGAAATTCTTACCTTAAATAAGGGTTTCTCCTCAACCCTTGCTCCCCCTTTCCATTCCCCCTCGCTCTACTTTCTTTCGAGCTCAAAATAACCTAAGAGAAAATAGGCCTTGATACTTAAACTTTTTCCACCTCCTCATCGTCCAAATTATAAAAAATAAAAATAAAAAATAAAAAACTTTTCGAGGCACATCAAGTCGACTGAATTGCCTCTACATTTTTTTTCACCTTTTTCTATCCATTCACACGACCCATCCTTCACCATATATATATATAAGCATATTATACCTTAAAAATCATGGAAAACTCACTCTCCATCCAATATTGGTAACATTTTTAAACACATTCGTTAAGTTTTCTACCCCCTTTTGGTATTCATACCAAAGTATTCACAATTTCCTAAAACATATTTTGTATATACATTTCAACCAATGTACATAAATTCATAACTATTCTTCGCCTTCGGTATAAGTACCAAAAGTCCTCATTAATTTCTACATACTTTCATAATGCATAATCCTTATTGAATACGTACAATGTTGTAACACCCCACCCAGACGCGCCTAAATCTGCAGGACACTCACAGGTAGGGCGCAAATGCATTATAATAGTTATCGAGTGCGCAGGTACACAATTCAAGTACAAGTCTGTTTTCATAAATTTCATAATGTATTTTGTACAGAATGCAGACGGTCTAAAACCGCCAATAATGAGGGAACATCCTCCCAAAAATCTCCCTAACTAATTGAACAAATAAGTAAGGGGATACAAAATGAGGGCCCAATCCACCCTAAACTCTTGTAAAATAGTTAGCAACGAGATGAGCAATTGCCCAGTGGGTAAAATAGTTCGTGAATATGACAATTAATAAAGAAGACATCATAATCATACATCAAATATGCACAACATAGCATCATAACCAGTGCAACATAGCTTAACAGGTAAATATACATAACATCATCTCGTAATGGCTCTGTGACCGTATATCGCCCTAGGTTCACGTACAAATGTCCATCTCTAGGTAATCCTGGGTTCACATTGTACGTCCATCTCTAGAGGAAACATTAATAATAGTGGGCACTACTGCACCAGTAAATAATTTATAGATCACAGACTACTTACATCCCTAGGGGTTCTTATTTTACGTATGATGACTACACATGTGCGGGTCCGGTCTTTACTTACATTAGACAGGATTTGGCAGCGTCTTGTGATGCTTATCAGGGTCAGCATCACCGCGTACATTGTTAGGATGTCCAGTATCACCTATACAAGCATACAACTTTTAATGGGACCAACCAGACCAGTCCCCAGGTCGAGAAGTGGGAACACAAGGTCCCGCTTAAATACCAAGTTTTCTAGAGCAGCAAGCTGCCTCCCGTTCACTATTCAAAGTTACTCAGGACAAGATTAAGTCTGGTTTAGTCAAATTGACCACTAATCCGGTGTAGTAACAGTGTAATACGTGGACTCCAAATATTAAGGCATGAATATGACATGTATGAACATTATACACAATAATGCAACGTAAGTGAATTATAGGCATAATGATAAATGAATAAAAACTTTATGAAAAGTCATAAAACACGCAAACCTATGTTTCGTTCCCACCTTCAAATTGTACTTTCCAAAACTGGCACTTCCTCCAGAGGAGAACCCCTTCGTACAGGAAAGAGAGTCTCAAAAGAGAAGAGAGAAAATTACGAACAGAGTGAAGGAAACCAACCCAAAGAAAGAGAGGGGGGAGAAAGTTGTGGTGTGAGAAATGAGGGGGGAAGGGGCCCTTTTTATAGAAAATCCATGCCCGAACGTTCTGATTTCTGCCCGAACGTTCGGGCAATGCCCATATATATATATATATATATATTTATTTTTGTGTAAACCAGTGGTATTACACTCTACCCCCCTTAAAAGAATTTCACCCTCGAAATTTCAGTCCATGTAGTCATGATTGTTGTCTTCGTGAGATTGACTCCCTTAGTCATCTTCAATTCGATCAGGGTATTGTTGCTAAGGTCCCTGAATTATACTCTGGCCTATGGAATCCTCGACATCATCAAACAATAGAGAGCAAATGGAATCAGATTCCTCCGCAGAAGGTTCCGACATTTGCCTGACAGATGGTGGTGTAGGGCACTGCGAGTTGTTGCATTTCGGGGGAGGCAGATTGAGTGAGGGAATGCTTTTACCTGTTGTTGCTCGAATTCGTCTGCCTGATAGTTTTGGTAGGAGATCTTGCCAGGATGAGGGGCCCGGATTATTTCGGGCAATTTCATCACGATATAACCATATACGTTCTAGCAAAGGGGGTCGCAGCCATTGAGCCGAGGGATTTGGTGATGTATAAAAGTTGTGGGTTGTTTTTGGGCTTGAAGGGCTCCCCCAAGGTTGCCAAGCAGGCCATGGTGTATATGATTTTTTACTCTTGTCTGTGCTATCAGCAGACATCTGCATTTTGTAATGAGATTAGATGTTGACACAATTATAGTTGTAAAAGAATAATTTCATTTATAAGTGAAAAGTACAATATATCACATCATCAATTATTGTTGGAACAATTCGAGTATCATTGTTTGACTTTATCTTCAAGTTCCCAAGTTGCTTCCTTTATTCAGTGGTGATCCCAAGGTACTTTTATAAGTGGAATACTACATCGTCTAAGTTCTTGAGTTTTCCTATCTAGAATTTTGTAGCGCTCTCTCCTGATATTTGTTTCCTTTTTAAACCTGGACTTCGACCAGAGGGACAATATGTGCAAGATCAGAACAATACTTTCGAAGCATGAATACATGAAAAACGTCATGAACTTTGGACATGGATGAGGGAAGGGATAGTCGATAGGCTAGGTTTCCAATACGTTCGGTGATCTTAAATGGGCTGATATATTGTGGAGAGAGCTTTCTTTTGATTCCAAAGCGTTTGACACCTCTTGTATGCTGGACTTTTAGAAAAATATAGTCCCCTGTCTCAAACTCCAGAGACTGTCTCCGTTTGTCGGCGTAGCTCTTTTGTCAACTCTGTGCCATATGAAGTCGCTCCTTTACTAATCTGATCTTATCAGAAGTCTCTTGAACTAGTTCTGGCCCCAATTGCTGTCCATCTGCCATGTCTAACCAACATACCAGAGATCTGCAAGGGCGACTATAGAGAGCCTCGTACGATGCCATGCCAATACTGGATTGGTAGTTGTTGTATGCAAATTCAACCAAATGTAAATGTTTAGCCCATCCGTCATGAAAGTCTAGTATGCAACATCATAACATGTCTTCTAAAATCTAGATTAAATTCTCTGACTGCCCGTCAGTCTGTCAGTGAAAAGTCGTGCTCATGGTAATCTTGGAGCCCATTCTACTCTGGAAGCTTTGCTAAAAGTTTGATGTGAATTGAGGGTCTCAATCAGAGACGATCGTGAGTGGTATGCCATAGAGGCGCACGATCTCTTTTTCATACAATTTGGCTAGCTTGGCGGGGTTATCCTTGAACTTTATTGGTAAAAAGTGTGCAGACTTTGTAAGTCTGAAAATGATAACCCAAATTGCATCCTGCCCTTTATTATTTCGAGGTAAGGCAGTAACAAAGTCCATTGCTATGTTCTCTCACTTCCATTCTCCAATAGGTAAAGGATGAAAAAGGTCGAAAGGAAGTCTGTCTTCCGCCTTCACTTGTTGCAAACGACACATCGAGAAACAAAGTCTGCAATAGCCTTCTTCATTTCAAGAACCAAAATTGTCGCTTGACATCTTTGTACATTTTGTCTTCCCCAGGATGCATAGTGAACCTTGAACAATGCATTTCGGTGAGCACTTCGTTTCGAACTTCAGGGTCATTCGGAATGTAGAGAAATTTCTTGTAGAAAATTCCCCCATCATCAAAAACTAGCCAGTGGGGAAAGTCTTGTCCGCTAAGGATGAGTTATGTTTTCTCCATTAACATGAGGTCGTTGGCTTGGGCAGCTGAGATTTTTCAAATAAGCTCAGAGATGGCAGTTAATTGGGAGAGTCATGATCTTCCTTCCTCCTCAATGAGCTGTAAGTTATAATCCTCCATCTTCGTAGCCAACTTCCCCATTTCAAAGTTGAGGGTACAAGCAACAACATATGACTTTCTACTCAGGGCATTAGTCACAATGTTGGCCTTTCCCATTATAAAATTTCTCAGTCTTATCTTGCTCTGTTGAGATGGTGAAGAGAGAGTAGACTGATAATTCTTTGAACTTTCCAGCATATTCCCTGACTGTCATGGTGCCCTGGTATAACTTAGGGAATTCCTGGCGCTTCCGCCTCTTCACAGTGAAGGGAAAATACTCATCAATAAACATTGACTCGAACTGTTGCCAAGTCATATCTGCTATGTTGACCCTTGGGTCCTCTTTCACTGTTATCCACCATGTGTTTGCTCCACCAACAAGTTGGTAGGTCGCTAGTGGAATTTTGCGAGTCTCATCGACTCTCATTGCATCAAGAGCCTTCTTTGACTCATCCAGCCACTTTTGCACCTCATCAGCCTCAATGGTGCCAACGAAGGTAAGAGGTTGTAGCCTATTATACTTAGTAATTTGATCGGTTTGAGATTCTGATCCAAATTGTACAGGTGCCTGAACAGTGGCAACCTGACTTGCCGTGGTCTCACGAACGACAGTTTGAACAGTGACCTTCATCGCCTCAATAAATCCGGCGAAGAAGGTTTCCATGCTTGAAGGCATGGCAAAAGGTAAGGGTGGGGGTGGTATTGCTTGCCCAGATGTAGTGGCAGTGTCGGGTGTGGCCTGTGCTGTTGTCGGAGGCGGCGGTTCCTAAATCTCAGGAGGTGCCTCCACTGTTGGACGAACAGTACGTGGCCTTCTTCTCTTTCTGGTTTGCATTTTCTCACTGGCAAAGAAAAACTAAAACCAAGATTAAGGAACTGTAGCCAAGTATAATGTTATAGTATGCTCAGCAACAATTTTGAGAGTACTGCAATGTTAAAATCACTTATTTTTCTAAGTATAGTGTAAGGTTTTTGTTGAGGAATCAAAGAATTTTATGTGCTTCGTATGTTTGGCTATGGTGTAAAAACAAGGTTAGAATGTTTATATAGTAAGTATAAAACTTTGCAAGTATTTCAAAAGATTTGGTTATGGTCTTTGTGAACATACATATATATTTCATTGAAAATCCATACGAGTCATAAGAATTCTAAGATTTGCCTCGGTAAATATTCTGATCTAACGTTCTATCGTAATCTTATGCATTCAAACTCTTACTCTTAGTCTTTTCGATTATTATCCAAGTTCATGTGTCCCATACCACATGACTTTGGTAATAAGGGTGTTAACCAAGTTAAGTTGCATGAACACAGTCTCTAAAAACATTGGCTGAACAAAAGTTCACCAATAGTATATTCCAAGTTTACTGGTCCCATACCATGTAAACTTAGTGATAATGTTAGTAATGCAACTTTCTCCAAATGTTTTTTTTCACACAAGGTCATGGGTTTTCTTACTTCCACATTTTATTTAGTATCTTCCAATTTTGTTGTGTCCCATACCACTCCAAAGTTAGTGATACAAAAGAAAGAATGGTTGTAAGTCGGCCCACCAAAGATAGTCTTAAACAAAACATTTCATTCATATATAAAAGAAAAATTTACAATGCCAGTAATCAGTTTTGATTTCCCTGCCTAGTACCGCTCCTTCTAGATCTCCTGCTAGGTACAGAACGACTACTAACAGAAGGTTGAGAGTTTACTCGCTCTGCTTCGGGGTTTTGCATACGTGTTAAGATATTATTTTGAGTCTCTCTCATTTCAACAATATTGGATGCCATTTCATTTAACCGTTCAAAAAGGTTAGTCGATTGGCCCATTGGTGGTTGATGGCTCGATTGTCCCGTAGGTGGAGGGTAGGCCATAGGCATTGGGGGAAAGTATTGGTTGTACGGGTGATTCATAGGTGAAATTATGGCGTCATTACCTATACGGTGAACGGTTCGAGGTCTTCTCAGATCACAAGAGTCTTGAGTACATATACACTCAGAGAAACCTAAACCTCTGCCAAAGACGATGGTTGGAATTCTTGAAAGATTATGACTTTCAACTCCAGTACCATCCCTGAAAGGTCAATGTTGTGGCCGATGCCCTGAGTAGAAAATCTTATGTCGCTTTCACTCTTAACTACGAAATGGGGAAGTTGGCTACAGAAATGGAGAACTTTAACCTACAGCTGAACGAAGAGGGACCAAGACCACGACTCTCTCAATTATCAACCAACTCCGAGCTTGTTCAATAGATTTCAGCAGCTCAAGCCAATGACTCTATGTTAATAGAGAAACGAGAACTTCTACTCAGTGGACAAGACCTTCCTCATTGGTCGGTCTCTGAAGACGGAGCCGTTTTCTATAAAAAAACGTCTTTGTCTACCGAACGATCCTGAGGTTTCGAAAAGAAGTGCTTACTGAGATGCACTGTTCGAGGTACGTTATGCATCCTGGGGGTGACAAGATGTACAAGGATGTCAAGCGACAATTCTGGTTTTCTGGAATGAAGAAGGCAATTGCAGACTTCGTTGCTCGATGTCTCGTTTGCCAGAAAGTTAAGGCAGAACGAAGACTTCCCTCTGGACTTCTCCAACCGTTACCTATTGGAGAATGGAAATGGGAGAACATCGCAATGGATTTTGTTACGGCCTTACCTCGAAACAAAAAAGAGCAAGATGTTATCTGGGTCATCATTGACACACTTACAAAGTCTGCACACTTCTTGCCAATAAAGTTCACGAATAACCCCGCCAAACTTGCAGAACTATATGAAAGAGAGATCGTACGCCTTCATGGCATACCTTTCACGATGGTCTCTGATCGAGACCCTCGATTCACATCAAACTTTTGGAAAAGCTTCCAGAGTAGAATGGGTTCTAAGATCACTATGAGCACAACCTTCCACCCTCAGACTGATGGGCAGTCAGAGCGGCTTATCCAAATCTTAAAAGACATGTTACGATGCTGCATTTTGGACTTTAATGATGGATGGGAAAAATATTTACATTTAGCTGAGTTTGCATATAACAACAGCTACCAAACTAGTATCGGCATGGCACCATACGAGGCTCTCTATGGTCGGCCTTGCAGATCTCTGGTATGCTGGTTAGATATGGTAGATAGACCGCAGTTAGGCCCTGAACTAGTTCAAGAGACTTCTGAGAAGATCACACTAGTAAAAGAACGACTTCGTGTTGCACAAAGTCGACAGAAGATCTATGCTGACAAGCGGAGACAACCTCTAGAATTTAATAAGGGGGACTTTGTTTTTCTAAAAGTCCAGCCCACAAGAGGTGTCAAACGCTTTGGGATCAAAGGAAAGCTCTCCCCGCGGTATATCGGTCCATTTCAGATCATTGAAAGTATTGACAAACTTGCTTATTGTCCGTCCCTTCCATCGTCCATGCCTAAAGTTCATGACGTTTTTCACTTATCTATGCTTCGCAAGTATCGTCCTGATCCTTCGCATATCATCCCTCTAGTCGAGGTTCGGGTTGAGGAAGGCAATAAGTATAAGGAGAGAGCGATACAAATTTTGGATAGAAAAACTCAAGACCTAAGACGATGTAGCATACCACTTGTGAAGGTGCTCTGGGATCACCACGGTGTAGAGGAAGCAACATGGGAACTAGAAGCAACAATTAAACAGAAATACCCTGAATTGTTTTCTAGTACCAACTGATGATGTGATATATTTTACTATTCTCACTTATCAATAAAATGATGAAACTTTGTTTACACCTATCTTAATACATTGTTTCACTTGAATAACTACATATGCCTGAAAATAATATCAATGGATATAGTGATGCACACACGCAGTGGCCTCCTTGGCAACCTGTGGCTACTTCTCAAGAAGCAGAGTCAAGTCACAACTACTTTGCATCACCAACTCCATCACCACACAGACAACGATCCTTATCGCCAGAGTGTGCATGGCTTTTTCGTAACAATCCAGTGCCCTCATCTTGGCAAGACCTTTTACCAAAATTGCCAGGCGGTCAGATTCAAGCAACAGCACGAAAAAGTATTCCACCGCTCAACCTACCTCCCCTCAAACGATGTAACCAGCGCCCTCCACCACCATCTGTTATGCAAAGGTTGGAATCTTCAGAGGATGAGTCCAATCCCATTTACTCTCCAGGGTTTTATGATGATGAGGTTTCCACCGGCCACAGTGTTATTCAGGGACCATACAAGCACTACCCTGAACTCGCAAAAGATGACGCCGGCAGTGAATCTCAAGCAGATAACCATCATAACTACTTGAATTTATTTCGAGGGCGAAATTCTTTTAAGGGGGGTAGAGTGTAATACCCAAGGATTGCACACAAAAAAAAAAAATTTAGGGCAAAGTCCGAACTTTCAGGCGCCATTCCCGAACATTCAGGCACAATGCCCGAACGTTCAGGCGCAATGCCCGAACGTTCAGGCGCAATGCCCGAATGTTTAGGCGCAATGCCCGAACCTTCAAGCGCAATGCCCGAACCTTCTGGGGCCAAAAATCTCTATATAAGGAACCCTCCTCATTTCTCATTCCTCACACCAAATCACTTTCTCTTGTGATTTTCTTCTCCTTTCCACTCACTCTGAGTTTTTAGTTTTTGAGACTCTCTGACCGAGACTCTTGGTGCGGTGCGACGAAGTTCTGTCCGGAGGAAAGCGCCAGATCTGAAAAAAGAAGTTTTTATCTGAAGGTGGGGAACAAAATATAGGTTTCCGTGTTTTATAACTTTTATTAAAGTTTACATTCAATTATTATTATGTCTACTTTTCATTTACACTGCATTATGTCATATAATATTTATACTGCTGCACTTATGCCCGTATATTTGGAATTCATGTATTGCACTGTTATAATACCGGATTTGTGGTCAATCTGACTCAACTAGACTCGGTCTTGTCCTCAGTAACTTTAAATAGTGAATGGGAGGCAGCGGGTTGCTCTAGGCGATTGGTATTTAAGCAGACCATGTGTCTCACCTCTTAACTGGGGACTGATCTAGTTGGTCTTATTGAAAGCAATCAGCTTATACAAGTAATACTGAATGTCCTAACCTTGCACGTCGTGATACCGACCCTGATAAGGATCACCAGACGTTGCCCAAGTTAGTCTAAATGTCAAGTAAAAACTAGACCAGTAGACTAGACCAGTTCATGCATTGGCATCATACATATCACCACCTAGGGACGTATGTGGTTTATGACTCATAGAATAGTTAGGAGCATTGCTCGCTATTCATTATATTTCTCTGGAGAGGGACGTACATGAGAACCCGGCTACGCCTGGGGAGGGACATCAGTACGTGAATCCAAAGCATCGTTCCTGAGGAGGGACGTACAATAGAACCTGGCTACGCCAGGGGAGAAACGTCCGAACGAACATTTGTACGTGAACTCAGGCGATGTACGTTCATCAAACCACTACGAGATGGTGTCATACATACATACTTATTGATTGATTATGATGCTCACATGTGTATTTAAGATATTTGATATTGAAGTATGCTTTATTAATTGTTATACTCAAGAACTATTTACCCACTGAGCGCGTTAAGCTCACTCCATTATTATCCAATCTTTCATAGGAAATTAGAGTGGACTGGGTGCAGGTTATGGGGCCCACATTTTGTACCCTCTGTATTATTCATTGGGGATTTTGGGGAGTATGTTCCCTTGACCATTTCATGTACAAATTATATTCTGAATTAAATGAAATCAGATTTGTACTGTGTATTATATTTTCCGCTGCGCACTCTGTTATTACCATTGTTATTGTTCCAAATGCGCGCCCCGTCCGCGAGTGTACCGTCGGTTTAGGCGCGTCCAAGCGGGGTGTGACAATATTGGAGGTGAAAGTCGTAGTCTTTCAAAAATTCTGACCATCGTCTTTGGTAGAGTTTTAGGTCTCTCTGAGTGTAGATGTATTTGAGGCTTTTGTCATCTGAGAAGACCTCAAACCGCTCACCGTATTGGTCATGGTGCCATAACTTCATTGCGAATATGACAACTGCAAGTTCCAAGTCGTGCGTCGGGTAATTACCCTCATGGATCTTTAGTTGTTTAGAAGCATATGCAACAACTTGGCCATCTTGCATTAGTACTGCACCTAAGCCTTGGAGAGAGACATCGGTGTATAGTGAAAATCAAACTCCATTTCTTGGAGTGATTAGTATTGGTCTGTTGTGTGGCACTTTTTCAATTCCTGGAATGACAATTCACAGGCTACGCTCTAGATGAATCGAGTATCTTTCTGAATGAGTTTGGTCATAGGTTCAACAATCTTTCTGAATGAGTTGCATTCTTATATGTTCAAACTCTTTTCCTTAGCCTTTTAGATTATTATCCGAATTCATGTGTCCCATATCACATGAATTTGGTAATAAGGGGTACAATCAAGTTAAGTTGTATGAACACGGTCTCTAAAAACATCAGTTGGAGAGGAGGTCACTAATCGTATTGTCCAAAATCGTATCGTCTAAGTTTACTCGTCCGATACCGTGTAAACTTAGTGATAATCTTAGTGATTCAACTCTCCCAGATGTTTTCCACACAAGGTCGTAGGTTTTCTTACTTCCAAAGTTGTATTTGGTATCTACCAATTTTTTTGTGTCCCATACCACTCCAAAGTTGGTTAGCTAATTAGAAAGTTTATCTAACCGAGAAATGGTGTTTGTAACTGGTTTCATCCTTACGCATAACTAGGATCAGTTATAGTAGACTTTGAGAAATCTTAATCTAGGAGATCAAGTAGTGGATGCAGGCTTTACAAGCCGAACCACTCTAAATCAATTGTGTTCATCTCTTTACATTTCCCGCACTTTCATTTTGATTGCTTAAGTTTTAATTTGTGAAAGGTTAATTTAAATAAATTAAAAAAAAACTACTAGTCCAATTCACCTCTCTCTGGGACTTAAATCTAGGCCAACAGTATGTGCCAAGCTATCATCTTATGCAACTCTTGAACCTTGCAGTTCACTATGTCTAGGCAATCATCTTTTTGGAATCGTTGGCCACCTTAATTTGAAACCAGCCAGCTCATTTACTGACTAACCAGCTTGAGAAAGCCTGAGCTTATGGTCCAACAATATTAATATAAATTAAAATTTATTTTTATTAATTTTATTAAATTTGTGAGATTTTATTATATTAAGTTATTATAAGTAATATTAGATTTATAATTTTATAATATTTTAAAATATAATTGTGGCGTCCCCCAACCTCATACCACTATCCCCTGCGGGACAACGTGTAAAATACTGGGGCGGGATGCCCAGCGTAGGCATCTTCAACCTCTCCACATCACCCGTGGAGTGATCGAGACCCTACAAGCCTCTACGAGACTCTCCATAGATTCCCATTTTTTTTTCCCAACATCATCAACAACCTGATAAACCTAAACAGTTTTACTATCATGACAACACATCCACAATGATAAAAATCCACATACCACATCTAGACACTTATAGATAGTCAATAAAACCCACATATACGTGATAAATACCATCACATTCCTAGTCAAAATTAAAGTCCATGCCTATGGCATCCTATGTCCCATTATCAAGTGCAAAAAGATACATAGCTTCCAAAATCCCAAAAATTCACATACATACATCCACACACTAATATCTCAACTGATCTAGTTATAAGGGTGGTACTATGTACATAGTCACAAAAGTACAAAATATAGCATAGTAAATAAAACCATGTACAAACATCACAAAAATCTCCCTAGCACTCGCATCGTGCCTATGCTCCACGTGGCTAGGACCTCAACCTATCACAATTTCTCTGCTCTTATTCAGTACAGAAGAACTTGAAAGGGGAAATGAGAGTGAGCCAATGATGCCTAGTGAATAGAATTCAGATATGTCATCAATCACTCATCAATAAAATAACATGTATGCATGCCAATGTGATAATATGATAAAAACATATATCATATACAAAACCACATTCATCATATATGAGATGGGGTAAAACCACACCATATCCACCATTGGTTTCCTTTTCCACATACTAGTCCAGGCCTATGCATAGTGAGATCTAGCAACATCATGCTATGATCTCGGACTTATTCAATTCAACATCTCATCTCCATATTCCGATCAAGGGAGTACAAGCACATGCCACATGGGTCATGGCCTCTTTTTCCGCCTGTATTCATTCACTCCCATGGCTTAGTTCTATTTGCCATTGATCTACTATGCCTTGCTACATCTCCAAGGTCATAGTCTTCTCAATCAAGTCAACGGGATCAAACCATCACCATAGAGTTTTCCATACCGTGCATTCTCCATTTTAAACACAATTCATGCATATATATATATATATATATATATCATATAATGACATAAAGAATAATCATGAGGAATTCTACTCACAACCAAGCCACGCGCGAGCATCTATCACACACACTGTCCTATCAAGATCCTGTAAGTCATATACATGTACACATACATCAATACTATGATCAACCATACAAACAAACACACCATTCATGATTATTTCCCCACATATAGACAATAGGCCTATACTCCATCTTATTCCAACATAAACCTCAATTCTCATGTCATAGGCCTCCAATGTCTAATTCTCAGTCATAAAACATTCAATCAACCATAATTAGGAACAGTCAACTGTTAGGCATCAACTATGCCTAACTTTAATACCAATTCAACATCTAGGCCTATTGCATCATACTACATCTAAGACCATGTAAATCATCATATTTCTAATCTTTATACCTTAGGCACTACATATGCCTAATTATCGTGACCGAAGCCTAACACTTAGGCTAGGTCCATACATGGTCACCATGGGTCAATTACCCCATAAATCATTCCAATTCATGTAAAATTAACGCAATTCACTCAATTCCACAATTCACTACGTCGCGACCCCTCTCCAGGTGACGTCACGACCGGCACAGTACCCCGGATAATGCCACTCCAGGACAAAAACCTGAGGCACTGATAAGCCTCCTGCAGAAATACCTAAACAACATACAGAATACAACCTGTATATGATTATATATAGTTGAACCAAATTTAAAATCCATCATCCATAAAAACAAGATCAAATCCATCTTGTACCATGGTTCAACATCTAATACTTATACTTGTATCTGACAAGTATATCATCTCAAAGTAAGTCATAGACATGCTCTAACCACAACCATCTATGTGATAAATACATATTAGATGTGATAGTTTATATATACAAGTTCAAAGAACAAAAACTTTCAAAATATCAAAATGAAACCCTGTTCCCGTTTCTTGACACATACATCCAAGAAGTGGAAGGCTACGTACAACTACCTAAGCCTTGTCCTTGCCTTTTGGATCTGTACCTGTGAAAAAAGGGAAAAAGGGGATGAGCTCAACTAGCTCAATGAGTAAATTCTCACAATATATTTCCATATATGCATTTATAAACAAGAAAATGTATGCCTTTGAATAAACATTTGTAAATACCAATGCACAATTCAATATATCGTACATGAAATGAATTATATCATGATCAAGTAAATTCATACATGAGTTTCATTAAAAACATGCATCCACCACCTTCTGAACCCTCTGAGACAAATCTACCTATCTTTTCCCTACTTGCACGTCATAAGGGATTGACTAAAACAAACTTGCTCACTTGCCCAAATTGTTATACTCTTCCATTCTTCATGGGAAAGTCCATACTAAGAAACACCATCGAACTGACATCATCCTTCCCGAAGAACAAGTGATAAACGATGAATATCCCTTTAAGGCATTTAGTCCAAAATGCCCAAAGCATGCCCAATGTCCAAAAACAAAACCATTTCATGAATGCAAATACGATGCATGAAGACTCATTTTCCAAGATCATAAACATTATGCACATATACCATAAATTGCATATCATTCAATAAACCAATTTTTATATATAAAATGCCACAAATGGAAAACAAAGGTGAGAAATACTCACAACCAACCACTAGCTAATTAACCAAGCCAAATGTCTTCAAATTGGGCAATCAATTTACAATGACATGAAATGAATCAAATTTACACTATATTGATCAAATTCAAGCCATACATGCCCAATTGCATAAATTTCATAATATTCCCAATATTCTCAAATTCCTAGCCTAAGTCCCAACATACCCAACTTAGGCCAATTCATCAATCACCATCATAGTCTATGTAGGATTACTACATAGCCCCACAATTCCTAAATTCACATAAACACATCCATAATTCAGGATTCAACCCAAATTATCATTGTCCAACCCATAGGCATCCATCATGCCCAATTTCATGTTCAAACAATGTCTAGGCCTAGCCCAACATAAGTCAATTTCATTCCATTCCATGCTCAATTTAGCACAATTTAACTCAATTGCATCAAAATCTCCAATTTAGGGAAATCTCTACAGTAGGCCAACATGGCCAAATTAAACTAATCAACAATCCATCGCATGGAAATTTCTCAATTGACACTACCAATGATTCAAGCATGTCGATTTATGCAACATAGGTCACATGCACTGCTATAGATCACATTTCTAGAGTTAGGGTCAAATACATGACTTTACATGTAAACACATTTAATAATTGAATTAGAAACATTAACTACACTCCTAATTCAATGCACTGTTTGGATGTAACAAATTGCCAATAGAAATGCTCAATAACCAAATTAATCGTTCAGATTCAGGAATACCAAAAGAAAAACCTTATGTCCAAAATTGAGCTAAATCCAACGGTAGATCAAAGAGATATGGCATTTTGATAAAGACAGCTCTAATCAGGCGGTTTCTCTTCTCCTGTTGCAAATAAGTGAACTCAGATGATTATATCTCACAAAATACTCCTTCAGTCAACATCTTAACCGTTTCAAATGCAAAAAGGTCATTTTTAAACCATCTTCTAAAATATCAGATCAATCCAACAGTAGATTTGGGAGATCTAGCAATTTGATCTAAACTACGCGAGAAATCTAGATTTTCCAACTTGTTATATTTGGAAGGTTATAACTCTTAACATCAAACTCCCATCACGATCTCCGCTGACCATAATGAAGAGATATCAAAGATGAACAAGCTGTCCAATTTTTAGCTTGATCCAACTATGGATCAAAGAGATATAGCCTCTGATGCTAAATGTTGCAAGAAAGCTTTCTTCTCTGCTTCCTCTCCTTTTTTATCTTTCCTTTCTCTTTTTTTTTTTTCGTTTTCTTTCTGTTTTCTCTTAGCTTTACTCACTAAGAAATGTCCTCTAAGGGAGAAAATGAGAAATTGAGACACATGTTACACCCACATGCACCCATTTGACCAAGTGTTAATTCATGCTCCAACACCATGCCAAGTATTTTGCTCAACTCATTATTCCTTAACCATGTGTCATTCCACTAATCTCATGATTCCATGTAATCTAACACCCAATCAATCTAATACAACTAAGTTTCCATTTCTCTCTCATATATTCAATTAAACCAACTCACATATTTTCATGGACCAATGGCTCATGTGACATAATACTCATATATTTGTATAACTATTGCCCATATATAATCATTAATGCATGCCTTCATATTGATATGGTCCATATAAAATTTATAATACAAGTATTTGTATCAATATGGCCCATTTGCAATTTATAGTGCACACAATCATATACAATTTTATGCAAATACATAAAAATACATGAACTTACCCCAAAAAATGGAGAAATACATATACTAACACGTATACGACCACGTGGAGTTGGGTAATGACATTGGCAATACGTAAGATAAAGTCTAGGGTCATTACAATCTCCCTATATTAGGAAATTTTGTCCTCAAAATTTAAGTTAAAGGTAAATATTACCTCAAGAGGCGAATAAATCCGGAAACATTTCCCACATCTGGTCTTCCCACTCCTAGGTTTGCTCTTCATTATCGTAGAACTGCTATTTGAGTCGAACCAAAGGAATCTCCTTATTCCTGAGTTTTTGAACTTTTTGAGCCAAAATCTGAATCGGTTGTTCCTCTTAAGTAGCATCCTTCCCAACTTTTAATTGTGATACATCGAACACGTGTGGGATTTGTCAGAGTAGCTCTTTTGCCCATTTTGAGCTAACTTCAACATTTCTAATCTGCTTAATCCTCACAATTTGTGTCACCACTGCCTTTGGCTCCAAAATTTGTGACTCTCCCACCTCAAATCAACAAGTAGGAGATCGACAAGGTTTTCTATAAAGAGCCTCAAATGGTGCCATGCCAATGCTAGCCTGATAGCTATTATTAAAGGAAAACTCAAATATATGAAGATATTTATTCCAACTCCCATGAAATTCCAAAGTACATGGCCTAAGCATATCCTCCAGTATCTGAATAACCCTCTCAGACTATACGTTCGTCTGAGGGTGAAACGTCGTATTGAGACAAAATGTTGTTGCTAAAAACCACATGACCCAAGAATTGAACCTTCGTTGCCAGAAACCACATGGAGTATAATTGATGGTTATGCAATGTCTGGAGAACGATCTGCAGGTGCTTCTTATGATCTTCTTCAGTTGGTGAGTATACCAAAATGTCATCTACAAAAACTACGACGAATCGCCCTAGGTAGGGTCTGAAAACATGGTTCACCAGATTCACAAAGGCAGCACGTGTATTTGTTAGACTGAAGGGCGTAACTACGAACTCATAATGACCATACCGAATTCGAAAGGCTGTCTTTTGTATGCCCGACTCTTTGATCCGGAGTTGATGGTAACCAGATCACAGATCGATCTTAGAGAAGAATTTGGCTTCTCTAAGCTGATCGAACAAGTCATTGATCCTGGGCAGTGGGTATCAGTTCTTGATGGTTACACTATTAAGCTTGCGATAGTCGATGCAGAGCCTTAAGGAACCATCCTTTTTACGTACAAATAGAACTGGGGCACCCCAAGGTGATGAGCCCTTCTTGATAAAGCAGCCTATGTTCTCTAATTCTTTCAGTTGCTTGTCTAACTCAACTAATTCCATATTCGACATTTTATATGGTGGGACGGAGATGGGTTCTGTCCCTGGTAAGAGTTTGATTTCAAAGTTGAATTCCCGAATTGGTGGTAGACCAGGAAGGTCGTTAAGGAAAACCATTGAGAATTCTGATATAACTGGTATATCATGAAGTTCCAGGGGGTAGGGTGATGAAGATTCACTATCATCGCCAATGGATAAGGCTTGGAGTTGTGCCTTGAGGAGTGCAACAGCCGAGTTATGAATCCATTTTCTAGTCCCCTGAATCTTGATATTCTGCCCCATAAGTAAGGTTAACTGAACCTGCTTTTTTCTGACAATCAATCTTGACATTTAGCGGCGCCAACCAATCCATACCAAGAATGATGTCAAAATCGTCTATCTTCATTACCAAAAGATCAGCATGGAGTACCAATCTTGACATTCTGAGTTCACATCTTGAACATTTCTCCATGATGTCAGTACTAGGCCCTATAGGTGTGGAGACATCAATAGTGGTATTGGTGGGTTCCGATTGCAACCCCAAGTGTTTTACCATTGCAAATGCAATGAATGAATGTAGAGCCCGAATCAAACAAAACATGTACCATGATATTAAACAAAGGAAATTTACTTTCCACCACATTGTTATCAAGGAGAGGTTGCTGAGCCACTGCATAAGCTCGTCCCTGTTGTCTTTGCCCTTGATTTTGCTGGTTTTGTCAGGGCTGAGTCGGTAAAGCTGGTGGTGCCTGCTGAACTGGTGCCACCTGAGCTGGTTGTTGGGCCTGTGGTGGGTGAGGACAAAGCCTTCTTGGGTGGCCCAGCTATCCACAGTTGAAACAAATGATTCCCCGATTATGAGAAGCTTGGTGCTGGTCTTGCTGGTGGTCTTGCTGCTGCTGCTTGTATCCTCCACCTCTTTTTTGGCCATTCCTTCTGTCACGACCCCCTCCGTAGGGTAACATCATGACAGGCACATAATACCATATACGCCTTACTTATACATATACGATACTCTGTCAGCCTTCGTCCTTTAAGACATACACGTAAATCACTAAAAATTTATCACATATGAATCATATTATCATCCTTCATATTAATCCATTCCACATATACACAAAATATCATTCATATGTATATTTCTTTTCTTTTTTTTTCATAACACTTATACAACTAAGTCTCCCCAAAATATAAATCAACATATATTATTCTCATGTATACTATCATTTATACAACGAATTAGTGAAATGAGGGAGAAAGAGGGCGATCTGTGCTACTTTCCCAGAATCTTTTGTGGGCTTGCGGTGGAAGGCTCTAAAAGAGGTTTCCATTGACTAGCTCGAGTTCAGTTCAAGCTTTGATTCGTGTTTGCCTAGTTCTTGGGCAAAGTCCCCACTTTTAAAAGAGGAAAGAGGCAGTTGAGATGACGCCCAAAAATTCAAACCTTCTAATTATGGTTGTTCGGGAACTGGCGCCATCATGGCGCTGACACAGGCGGCGCACCGTTACCCCAAGCGACGTGACCAGGAAAGACAACAGTAAAAGGGGAGACCCCTCCATAAGCACCACGTGTCCCAGGGGCCTGTTGGTTGTCTATTTTTGCCAGCCGCGAATTGAGAAAATCACTCTCCGTATTCAGTCCTTGAAAGGAAGATTCTTATCCTTCGCGAGAAGACACCGGAGCTAGAGAAGTCGAGCAACCCTTCACTTCGCCTTTCGAAGAGCCAGTAGCATAGGGCGACCTGGCCAGGCCGAGTCAGAAAGGCTTTGATGACTCAAGGTTCATATTAGGGAAAGGAGAGTTGCAGACTGCGTAGAGATGGCTTGTAAGAAAATAAGACTCTTTCTTCTTCTTCCCTCTCTTATCTGTCAGGGTGAAAGTTTTCTTCCTATGTTAGCTTAGAGATTAGGATTAGGACTTCCTCCCTTTCGCGTAGCTCAGGTCACTCCGTTCCCCTTTTTTCCCAGAATGAATTCGCCCGATCACGACGAATCCAATTCGCCCGCCCTCCTTTCTTTTGCCCGGACTAATATTGTTTTGTGTTATATACATACATATATACCAAAAATAAAGTATATAACCATCTCCCTGAATACACAAAATACTCACATTGGCAAATACAGGCTCAATCAACTCTCTCGAGCCTTGCCCTTGCCCTTGTGATCTACACCTATAATAAAAAGGAAGTGGGGTGAGCTACAACAAGCTCAGTGAGTAATCTATCTATGGCATTATATACGCATCAATACAAAAACATGGCATATTGAAATAACTTTATAAACTCTATGCAAGCCAATATCAAATAATAATACATGCTCAAGATACTTCATGTCATTTGTACAATTTAAAGCATGCATATTTTCATAAGACACGTGCACACGATCCTGGTATACGGGTCAAGTCTGTATCCTTTTCATACGTCTATGAAAAGAGAACTTACCCTTTCTAACTAGATCCAATTCATCAGGTAATGAGCAAGTCTGTACCCTTATTATACATTCATAAGGAGAACCCAACCACATCTACCTTGGTCTTACCAATGCTTAAAACACATTTTTTTTTTGTGCATTCAAACCGAAATGCAATATTTCATAACATGCTTACATTTATTAAACATAGTTTATATATTTTATAATGCCATAAATAAAACCAAGATAGAAATACTCACAATTACAGGATTTTTACTAAGTCCACAACATACACACACTTAGCCAATTTCATCAACTAGTTTCACACAAGCACCTCGCTTGTGTCCATTTCCAACACTCAATATCAAATCAATTCTCTGCAAGGTTCATATTACAACACATACATGAATTCCAACAACATAATTCAGTCAATTAATCACTCAATCTATCATAATTCATCAATAAACACTTACCAAAACAGTTCCTTAATTCTGTAAATTTCCTGCACAAGTACTCATCTTGTACTTATCATCAAACCCATATTTTTATTCAATTTTGCACCTCAATTCTCTGCAATCCATAAATACCAATCACTAAGATCAATTTCCATAAATTAAATACCATTAAAACCACACAAATCAGTTACTGAGAATCAGTTTTTTACATATCAAAACACTCACCAATGGACAAGAATTCAACCCACCATGATTTGAGCTTCCAATTCACTAAAATCCAGTCCATAGCATCCATTCACCAGCCTCAATTCAATCACTGAAAATGGGTTCCAAACCCTTATCCATCAAGGTTTGGAATTCCCATTTCAGCCATGGAAATTCAAGGAAATGAATATCAATTACTTACCAATTATTCAGCAAGCATTCTCCCAAGGTTTAATCCACCAATTTTATCAAAATCCAGCACCACAACCTCATTCTCCAGGTTCAATTCTAACCATGGGAAATCATTTGCATGTTATATATGTGATACAAGATGAAGAAAGGAACTCAAATATGCAACTTTTCGGCCATTAAAGAACTTTTCGGCCTTGTCCGGCTCCGTGGAGATGGTGGTAAGGGAGAAGATTGACAACTCAGTGAATTTAGCAGAATATTCATTAACTGTCATACTGCCCTAATATAGCCTGGCAAACTCCTGGCGCTTCTACCTCTTCACAGCGCTAGGGAAATATTCCTTAACAAAATAGTGACTCGAACTCAACCCAAGACATTGTCACTAAATCAATCTTTAGGTCCTCCTTCATTGTTTTCCACCAGAGATTCGCCCCTCCCACGAGCTGGTAAGCGGCAAGGGGAATCTTACGATTATCAGCGACCCCCACAGCCTCCAAGGCCTTTTTTTTTCATCAAGCCATTTCTGGACCTCGTCGCCGTTAGGGGTGCCAATGAAGGTAAGGGGCTGGAGCCTCTTATACTTAGTAATTTGATCAGTTTGGCTTTCTGATTCCGATCTAATTATGTTCATTGGTGCCTGGATGGTAAGCACCTGGGCTGCCGTTGTTTCCTTAACAGCCATCTGAACAGTAGCCTTCATCATTTCAATGAATCCGACAAACATATGTTCCATGCCCGGAGGCATGACAAAAGGTGTAGGTGGGTGGCACTGCCTGCCCAGAAGTGGTAGCAGTGTCATGAGTCGCCTGCTCTGTCCTCAGAGGAGGTCGTTCCTAATTTTTTGTTTTAGGAAGTGATACCTCTGCTAGACGATTAGTTGAGTGTGGCCTTCCCCTCTTTCTGATTTGCATTTTTTCCCCATTGGCAAGGAGAAAATAGAACTCTTCTTTAAAAGGCTTTCATGAAATAATGCCAAGAATAATATAGCAAAGTGATATTCTTAGCAGTTCATAGATTCAAGAGTTCTGCAATTTTTGATCCTCATAGTTTTCTAGGTCTAGTGTAAGGTATTGATGAGGAGTCAAAGAATTCATATGAACATCGCATTCCGGCCAAGGTACAAATCAAAATTGGAATAGTTCGTACAATATAAGTATAGTTTTCAAACCTTTTTCTCAAATGTGCTCCTATGCATTCCAACTCGTTGTCTCGGTTACCGTCAATTATCATCCAAGGTCTCATGTCTCATTCCATGTGAATTTGGTGATAAGGGACGTAACTAAGTCAAGTTGTATGGATGCAGTCTCTGCAAACAAGGTTGTGGGTTTCCTTACTACCAAGATTTTGTTCATTATCCTTAATTTTGTTGTGTCCCATACCATGCTAAAGTTAGTGATAAAGAAGAAAATTAAAGTTGTAAGTTTGCCCACCAAACATGACCTTTAAACAAAATTATTATTTTGGGGTTAATTTACATTGCCAGTACCCCCTGTCACACCCCGCCCAAACCTGCCTAAACCGGCGGGACACTCACAGGCGGGGCGCAAATGCATTATAATAGTGTTATCGAGTGCGCAAGTACACAATTCAAGTACAAGTCTGTTTTCATTAATTTTAGAATGTATTTTGTACAGAATGTAGGCGGTCTAGAACCGTCAATAATGAGGGAACATCCTCCCAAAAATCTCCTTAACTAATTGAAGAAATAAGTAAGGGGGTACAAAATAAGGGCCCAAAACACCTCCGCCCAATCCACCCTAGACACTTGTAAAATGGTTAGCAACGGATGAGCTATTGCCCAGTGGGTAAAATAGATCTTGAATATGACAATTAATAAATAACACATCATAATCATACATCAAATATACACAACATAGCATCATAAACAGTCCAACATAGCTTAACAGGTAAGTATACCTAACACTGTCTCGTAATAGCTCTGTGACCGTATATCGCCCTAGGTTCACGAACAAATGCCCATCTCCAGGTAATGTTGGTTTCACATTGTACGTCCATCTCTAGGGTAAACATCAATAATAGTGGGCATAATTACACCAGTAAATAATTTATAGATCACGGACCACTTACGTCCCTGGGTGGTTCTTATTTTATGTATGATGACTATGCATGTGCGGTCTTTACTTACATTAGACATGATTTGTCAGCGTCTGGTGATGCTTATTTGGGCCAGCATCACCGCTTGCATTGTTAGGATGTCCAGTCTATACAAGCAGACAACTTTCAATGGGACCAACCAGACCAGTCCCCAAGTTGAGAGGTGGAAACAAAAGGTCCCGCTTAAATACCAAGTCTTCTAGAGCAGCAAGCTAGTTCTTGTTCACTATTCAAAGTTACTGAGGACAAGACTAACTCTGGTTTAGTCAAATTGACTACTAATCCAACATAGTAATAGTGTAATATGTGGACTCCAAATATTAAGGCATGAGTATGACATATATGAACATTATACACAATAATGCAGCGTAAGTGAATAATATACATAATGATAAATGAATGAGAAATTTATGAAAAGTCATAAGACACACAAACCTATGTTTTGTTCCCACCTTCAAGTTGGACACTGATGCTCTGCGCTCTTTGCCGGGCAGCAGCTCCGCACCGCACAAGTGGAGAGTCTCAAAAGAGAGAGAGAGTGCCCAAGGAGCGAGGAGAGAGAGATAAAGAAGTGTTGGTGTGAGAAATGAGGGGGAGGGGGTCCCTTTCTATAGAAAAAACCATGCCCGAATGTTCAAGCAATGGCTTGGTATTACACTCTACCCCCCTTGAAAGAATTTTGCCCTCAAAATTTCAGCCCATCTAGTCATGATTGTTGTCTTCGTTAGATTCACTACCTTGATCATCTTCCATTAGATCAGGGTATTGCTGGTAAGGTCCCTGAATTATACTTTGGCTTGTGGAATCCTCAACATCATCAAACAACGAAGAGCAAATGGAATTGGATTCCTCTGCAGAAGGTTCCGGCATTTGCCTGACAAATGGTGGTGTAGGGCACTGCGAGTTGTTGCATTTTAGGGGAGGCAAATTGAGTGGGGGAATGCTTTTATGTGTTGTTGCCTAAATTTGCCCGCCTGGTAGTTTTGGTAGGAGATCCTGCCAGGATGAGGGGCCCGGATTATTTTGGGAAATTTTATCACAATATAACCATATACGTTCTAGCGAAGGGGATCGCAGCCGCTGAGGCAAGGAAGTTGGTGATGTATAGAAGATGTGGGTTGCTTTTGTTGGTCCACCCAAGAGGGGGATGAATTGGGTGTGATGGTCAATTTTAAACTTCTCTTCCAATAACTTAGTGATATACATGAGTGTATTGGAATTGAACGCAAAAATAGAATTTGAGAAATAGTTCAAGAGAAATACAGTTGTACTTGATTTCATATCTTAAGTATTGTATTAAACTATATCAGTAGTTGTGTTAACTACTGAACATTGAACCAGAAGTTTTCATACTTATATTTTATATCTATTTTGAAAACCTTTTGTGGCCATGTTTTACATTGGTCCTTCATTTCCAAGTCAATGTTTTATTGGTATCATATTATTTTCGAAGAAGCACTGAGTTTCATATCACATCATTCATGCTTTTTGAAACTTCACTTGAGCAATACCGAATATTGAAAGGTAAAGGACTGTAAGTGTATTTCCTCTTAGCATTACATATTTTAATTTATACATCTTTGTAATGCGATGCACATGAGCTTAATTGTAAAGTGTTCTACTCAGTTAGAACCGAGATTATTATCTTGTGTTGTAATGCTGGTGTGTTTCTTGATTGAAACAACCAGGACAAGTGAATGTAGTTCATTTAATGATTTCAGGATTGAAATCATGTTAAGGATATCTCTGAACCTGTAAAAGAGAAAAAGGTTCATACTTACCTGTAAGTAGGAAACCGGTTCATCCTAATCTCGTAAAAGGATAGGTGCATCCTTAACCTGT
Source organism: Paratinospora sagittata (assembly GCA_035771175.1). Taxonomy (NCBI): domain Eukaryota; kingdom Viridiplantae; phylum Streptophyta; class Magnoliopsida; order Ranunculales; family Menispermaceae; genus Paratinospora; species Paratinospora sagittata. The sequence continues at coordinate 24,943,413 of CM069595.1, forward strand.
AAAATGATAAGTTATCTCTTAACCCGGAAAAGAGAAACGATTCTTCCTTATCCCTTAAGAGGAAAATGGTTCTTCCTTATCCCGTAAAAGGAACATGAGTTTTTTCTCATCCCGAAAAAAGGGAATACGTGTAATGCCCGTACCTTAGGATGACATCATTTGGACCCGTATAGTACCCATATACATATACGTATACATATGCGTATACATATGCGTATGCATACTTGATACTCAACGCATGTTGGTTCGAGTGTTTTTGCATGCCTTCATGTTTTTTGAAGTGTGCGCAAAGTTTTAGAACCATCGGAGCCTGTTCAGCGTTGAAACATGTCGAAAACGGTGTTTCGGATCAGTGGAGCTTGCTTTATGGAGGAAGAAATTTTTTGTCACCAATTACATCAAGGGCTTGATCTCCTAGATCCAAGGTTTGATTGAGCTGAAAGTTTTTCAACATATTCGTCTTTGATAGATTTTCATTATGAACGGTGAAGATCTTGATCGGAGTGGTCTACTGTGAAATATAAGACTCCAAACACTGTTTCTCGGATTTGCAGATTTTCTTGCGCAGTTTTGATCAAACGGTGGGTTCTCGTAATCTCACCGTTGGATTGAGCTAAAATATTACCAGAATGTTGGTAACGGACTCATAAAACGTTGTAGTGGTTAAGATGCTAATTTGGGGAGTATTTTGCAAGAAATTGATTATCTAAGTACATGTATTGCAACAGGAAAACTGATTTTTGACAGTTTTTGACAACTTTTAGTTATGGGCCCAAGCTTGTCTATTTAAGCAACCAAAACGAAATTTTAGGCTCATTTGCTTATTTTTCAGCCAGAAAAGAGAGAAAGGATCTAGAGAAAAGAAAAGGAGAGGAAACCTATGGTTGGTGGATTTTGCTCAAAATCCCTAAGGTTTGCATGTTTTTCCTCATTGTTCTTCCTTTAATCTCTTTGGTTCATGCATACTAGTGTTGTTTTGATGCATGCATTGTATGAAACTCGGATTTGAAGGGGTGGTGGAAATCAAATGTTGTCCAAATGCTTTGAATGTTTGATATGTGTATTTAGAGTGTGTTAGGAACCCTCTAAAGGCAAAAGCCCCAATTTCTAACAAGAAATTGGTAGAGTTTAGTACAAATGACCTAGTCTTGGTTTATTGACCTAGACTTTGACTTAAGCTTTGCATGCCATCTATGATGGACTGATGAGTATTAGGGACTGATTCATGTATTTAGTTTGAGATTTCAATGGTGAAATCATTTGGTTTAGTGTAAATGGTCATTGCTTGGTTCATGGCCTTAGGTTTTTCCAAAAGCCATGCATGTCAACTATGTTGTTCTAGATGGCATTCTGAATGAAACCATGTCGTTGGATCAGTAGATCAGTGGGCTAATTATGGTGACCTAGTGTAAATTTGGCTTATGTCTTGGATTTGGGGAAATTTGCCATGATTTGGGAATTTGCCCAAATTTGGTGATTTTGACCCAAATTTTATCAATTGGTGAAATTGACTTAGGATTAGTTAAATTAACCCTATTTATGATTGAATGACATGGATTATCATGGGATCAACCTATTACATTCAATTTGGGTTAAGTATGGCTTAATTAGACGTTAAATGGTTAAATTGGGCAATATGGATTGACTCATGGGTTAACCACTTTAGAATTAGTAATTGACTGTGGAATTGGGTTGAACATGGTTGTTTTGCATAATTTTGGACTGATTTTCAGTTTTTGCATAAACCACGTTTAATGCAGGGGTCTTGATTGATCTAAGTGACCCAAACAAGCCAAGTTGTAGCCGAAGTGCATTAGGGTGATTAGTAGGCATTCTAGTGCTTGTGGTTGGATCTGGATTAGCTAAGCCTAGCCAATCAAGAGTGAGTGTTCTTTTACTTGTGGATTTCTATATATGAGGCATTGTATTATATTAATGGATTTGAATTGATATACATGTATGAATGTAATATTCATGTTTTAATTGATTCATGAAATATATTTGAGCATAGTCAGTTTGGTAGCAATTAGATTGATTTCCTGGTGCATGGGCTTTGGGAAGACCCACCTGGCGATCCCTAGTTGTGAACCTTGCAGAGGGTTTCAAGGATAGGTGTAGACGGGTCCGCCCAAACCTGAAACATGGTGTGGGAAGGATTGTGACTCGGCAACATGCTCAATTCCTTGGAATTCCTAATAGGATACGGATAAGAAGTCGATCGGGGCATGGGTTTGCGCACCTATGCTCTTGTATTGATTCTTATTCAGGAGGTGATTAAGATTGCATGAGCATGTTATAAATGATATGCATTTCCTGTTATGACATGATGCATTATATTAAGCATGTATGTAATCTCGTTTATAATCATGTTGTTTAAATGGTTTTAATGAACTTGCCATGTTTTATATAAATGCACGTATATTGCCACTTGTAGAAAACATTCACTAAGCTTGTTGTAGCTCATACCTCCTCCTTATCATTTTAGGTCCGGATAGGAAGGGGAAAGGGAAAGCTTAGCTGCGGAGCATTCCCTGGGATTTTTGTGATGTAGGTGTTAGTACATTTCTTGTATTTTGTTAAATATGTACTGAATAACACCTATAGTAAATACTTAACATTTAGATGGGTTGTATTAAATGGTTAAGTATGTATGCTTTGAATTATATTTGTATTTGATGAACTTTATGGACACTTGGAGAAAAAAAAAATTGGTTGTATTTATATTGTTGATTTAATTATGTCCATGTGTTTACGTATGTATTTTGGGACTATGGTGTATGGTAGAAGGCTGATGGGACGCCGGGTCTATCGATGGAGGATCTGCATGGGGTTCCATGCCGGTCATGACATCACTCGACGTCGGTCGTGACAATACAGTTCATCCTTAGCCCGTTAAAGAATAGGTTTGATTTTAACCTGTAAAAGGGCAGTTGCACCGGTTTGGTTCCCACCCGTAAGAGAATCAGTTAGTGGATTGAGAAAATCCTAATCGGGAGATTAGGTAGTAGACGTAGGCTTGGCCGAACCACTATAAATCTTAGTGCGTTTCACATGTCGCAATTTAGTCTAAGTTCTGTTTTTGCATTCAATTCCAATACACTCATGTATATTACTAAGTTATTAGAAGAGAAGTTTAAAATTGACCATCACACCCAATTCATCCCCCTCTTGGGTGGACTAACAACTTCAAGATTTGAAGGGCTCCCCCGAGGTTGCCAAGCAAGCCATGGTGTATATGGTTCTTTAGTCCTATTTGTGCTATCAGCAGACATCTGCATTTTTGTAATGAGATTAGATGTTGACACAATTATAGTTGTAAAGGAATAATTTCATTGATAAGTGAAAAGTACAATATATCACAACATCAATTATTGTTGGAACAATTCGAGGTATCTTTGTTTGATTTTATCTTTAAGTTCCCAAGTTGCTTCATCTATTCCGTGGTGATCCCAAAGTACTTTTACAAGTGGAATACTATGTCGTCTAAGTTCTTGAGTTTTCCTATCCAGAATTTGTACCGCTCTCTCTTGATATTTGTTTCCTTCTTCAACCTGAACTTCGACTAGAGGGACGATATGGGATGGATCAGGACAATACTTTCGAAGCATGGATACGGGGAAAACGTCATGAACTTTGGACATGGATGAGGGAAGGGATAGTCGATAGGCTAGTTTTCCAATACATTCGACAATCTTAAATGGGCTGATATATCATGGAAAGAGCTTTCCTTTGATCCCAAAGCGCTTGACACCTCTTTTAGGCTGGTGATAGTTGCATATTTAGATAGGATATAGAGTATTCTTTAGGTGTGTCTTAAGACATTTCGTTACTAATGCACGAAATGTCTTAAGAAGATGCAAACGATCTTTGCGGTGTTGAAAGGGAATTTCAAATACGGTTTTTTGCAAGTTTTTCCCCACTTTCCAATTCCAATTCCATACGACTTTGAGGCATATTATATATCAAAAGTTAGGGTTTTTCGAGGAGAATACACTGGAGAAGAAAACAAGACGGCTAGGAGCGAAGGAACGCGAAAAAGACGACTTGGAGACAAGAAGGATTTTACAAGTTCAATAGCAACTAGTTTTAGGTTTTGATGTTTATTTTCTTGTTTCTCTACATGTTTTGGTTTTTGTTATTCCAAGTTATGAACTAACTTGTTAATCTAGAGAGGAGATGGATCCTATATTAGAGATTATGCAATAACATTAGCTTTTATTTATTATCAATTATTTATTCTTGGATTATGTATATTTCTCCGTGCTTAATGCTTTTGATTTCTTGGCCACGGATCGAATGATCATAGACTTGGGGGGCGACACTTGATAGAGGGTTCTCTAGGTTTGAACATGAGAAATACGACATGGAATGGTCGTAGTATCGATAAATATGCTATATCTTATGAAGTTGTAGGAAAATCACAAGGCTTAATGCATTGTTAATGGATTGGTTTTTATCGATAGATCGAAACTAGTGTGTTGGTAATAGATTCTAACACGGCCCTCAACAAAGGGTGTTAGACATTAAAGGATTTTGACTTATAAACACGAATAATGATTTGATAATAACCATGTCTAATATTGCATAATTGATAATTAGGTGAAATCTAATATCTAGATGTTTTTAATATTCAATTTTTTCTAGAAAATTATGATAACTTGCTATTTTAATTAGTGCTTTAGTTTACTTATTATTTTAGTTCACTGATCATCACAATTTGGTTTTCTAGACAAAATTAGGGCTAGGAACGATATAATTAGTGTTGTACATCAATCCCTGAGGATGATACTCGATTCTCATCGGTTTATATTATAACTTGGCAACCGTACACTTGCGGTTTGCACCCATCAGCTGGACTTTTAGAAAAAAACATAGTCCCCCATCTCAAACTCTAGAGGCTGTCTCCGCTTATCGGTGTAGCTTTTTTTATGAATGAAATGTTTTTATTTGGTATTTACCAATTTTGTTGTGTCCCATACCACTCCAAAGTTAGTGATACGAAAGAAAATAATGGTTGTAAGTCGGCCCACCAAACATAGTCTCAAATAAAAACATTTCATTCATAAAAAAAGAGCTATGCCGACAAACAAAGACAACCTCTAGAGTTTGAGATGAGAGACTATGTTTTTTTAAAAGTCCAACCTAAAAGAGGTGTCAAATGTTTCGGGATCAAAGGAAAACTCTCTCCAAGATATATTGGCCCATTTAAGATCGTCGAACTTATTGACAAAATAGCCTATCGACTATCCCTTCCCTCATCCATGTCCAAAGTTCATGACTTTTCCCACGTATGCATGCTTCGAAAGTATTATCCTGATCCTTCATATATCGTCCATCTGATCGAAGTTCAAGTTGAAGAAGGAAACAAATATTAGGAGATAGCGGTACAAATTCTGGATAGAAAAACTCAAGAACTTAGATGACGTATTATTCCACTTGTAAAACTACTTTGGGATCTTCACAGAATAGATGAAGCAACTTGGGAACATGAAGATAAAATCAAACAAAGATACCCTGAATTGTTCCAACAATAATTGATGTTGTGATATATTGTACTTTTCACTTATCAATGATATTATAATTTTACAACTATAATTGTGTCAACATCTAATCTCATTACAAAAATGCAGATGTCTGCTGATAGCAAAGATAGAAGTAAAGAACCATATACACCATGGCCTGCTTGGCAACCTCGGGGGAGTCCTTCAAATCTGGAAGCAACCCAGAGCTTTTATACATCACCAACTCCCTCGCCTCAACAGCTGCAATCCCCTTTGCCATAACGTATATGGTTATATTGTGATGAAATTACCCAAAATAATTCGGGTTCCTCATCCTGGTAGGATCTCCTACCAAAACTACAAGGCGGGTGAATTTAGGTAACAACACATAAAAGCATTCCCCCACTCAATCTGCCTCCCTTGAAACGCAACAACTCGCAGTGCCCTACACCACCATCTACCAGGCAAATGTCGGAACCTTCTATGGAGGAATCCGATTCCATTTGCTCTCCATTGTTTGATGACATCGAGGATTCCACAGGCTAGAGTATAATTCAGGGACCTTACCGGCAATACCCTGATCTAATGGAAGATGACCAAGGCAGTGAATCTCACGAAGACAACAATCATGACTACTTGGACTGAAATTTTGATGACAAAATTCTTTTAAGGGGGGGTAGAGTGTAATACCCGTGGTTTACACACAAAAAAATTATATATATGGGCATTGCCCAAGCGTTTGGGCATGAAAACCCCCCTCCTCATTTCTCACACCACAACTCTCTCCCTCTCTCTCTCTCTTTGGGTTGGTTTCCCTCACTTCTTTGTGATTTTCTCTCTCCTCTTTTGAGACTCTCTTTGTGGTGAAAAGCGGTTCTCCTCGGGAAGAAGCACCAATTTTGGAAGGAAGTACAATTTGAAGGTGGGAACGAAACATAGGTTTGTATGTCTTATGACTTTTCAAAAAGTTTTTATTCATATCATTATGTCTATTATTCACTTGCGCTGCATTATTGTGTATAATGTTCATATATGTCATACTCATGCCTTAATATTTGGAGTCCATGCATTGCACTGTTACTATGCCGGATTAGCGGTCAATTTGACTAAACCCGACTTAGTCTTGCCCTTAGTAACTTTGAATAGTGAACGGGAGGCAGCTTGGTGCTCTAGAAGACTTGATATTTAAGCGGGACCTTGTGTTCCCACCTCTTAACTTGGGGGCTAGTCTGGTTGGTCCCATTGAAAGTTGTTTGCTTGTATAGGTGATACTGGACATCCTAACAATGCACGCGGTGATGCTGACCTTGATAAGCATCACCAGACGCTGCCAAATCCTGTCTAATGTAAGTAAAGACCGGACCCGCACATGTATAGTCATCATACATAAAATAAGAACCACCTAGGAACGTAAGTGGTCTGTGATATATAAATTATTTACTGGTGCAATAGTGCCCACTATTATTGATGTTTCCCCTAGATATGGACGTACAATGTGAACCCAAAATTACCTGGAAATGGACATTTGTACGTGAACCTAGGGCGATATACGGTCACAGAGCCATTATGAGACGGTGTTATGTATATTTACCTGTTAAGCTATGTTGTGTATATTTGATGTATGATTATGATGTCTTCTTTATTAATTGTCATATTCACCAACTATTTTATCCATCGGGCAATAGCTCATCCCGTTGCTAACTATTTTACAGGAGTCTTGGGTGGATTGAGCGGAGGTGTTTTAGGCCCTCATTTTGTACCCACTTACTTATTTGTTCAATTAGTTAGAGAGATTTTTCGGAGGATGTTCCCTCATTATTGGCGGTTCCAGACTGCTTACATTGTGTACAAAATATATTTTGAAATTAATGAAAATAGACTTGTACTTGAATTGTGTACCTGCACACTCAATAACTGTTATAATACATTTGCGCCCCCACCTGTGAGTGTCGAGTTGGTTTAAGTGCGTTCGGGCGGGGTGTGACAACATTGCATGTATTCAATAAGGATTATGTATTATGAAAATATGTAGAAATTAATGGGGATTTTTGATACTTATACCAAAGGCGAAGAATAGTTATGAATTTATGAACATTGGTTGAAATGTATATACAAAATAAGTTTTAGGAAATTGTGAATACTTTGGTATGAATACCAAAAGGGGGTAGAAAACTTAACGAATGTGTTTAAAAATGTTACCAATATTGGATGCAGAGTGAGTTTTCCATGATTTTTAAGGTATAATATGCTTATATATATGGTGAAGGATGGGTCGTGTGAATGGATAGAAAAAGGTGAAAAAAAATGTAGAGGCAATGCAGTCGACTTGATGTGCCTCGAAAAGTTTTTTTTTTCTTGTTTTAAATTTGGACGGTGAGGAGGTCGAAAAAGTTTAAGTATCAAGGCCTATTTTCTCTTAGGTTATTTTGAGCTTGAAAGAAAGTAGAGCGAGGGGCAATGGAAAGGGGGAGCTAGGGTTGAGGAGAAACCCTTATTTAAGGTAAGAATTTCTCCTTTTCTCTTCCTCTTTTTGATTAGAGATGATTGGTTTAGCTATGTAACCCAATTTTGAGATGGGTTGATAGGTGGAATCCCATCTTAGATAACCTATAGAACATTGATTGAAGCATTAGCGTTGGGTTTTTAGCAACTCTTGTGTTGGGAAATGATTGAATAGGATCAATCCATGTGAAATTCATGCTTTCCATGTCTAATTAACCCAAATCATGATCAAACATGATCTTGTACAGCCAGTAGGTTGTTGAATGTTGAATTGACATAAGAACTGGTTAGAGAAATGTTTTAATGTCAAAGAATTAACCGGGATTCATATTAGAACCATGCAAGCTTGATTTCAAGCTGTAAATAGTCCAATTAACAAGAATTAAACATGGTTATATGGAGGTTATGAAGTAATTATAGAATTAGTATTTGTAATTATTGTAAGTAAGCATTCGAGTGGCTGAAAAGTTGTGATTTGTGGTTGAAATGTTTAGGAATTGTACTCAAACAAATGAGCTTCATATTTAACAACTAATTAACTAAGAATGGCTAATTCATTAAACTTTCATTAATGGTATTTAAATTTTAGAAACTAACCTATAAATTTCTATATAATATTAACCTTCAACTATATTTAAAGCTAGATTTTTTTTCTTAAAGGAGGAAAACACAAACAATGGAAAAAAAAAAAAGACCCAAAACAAAAAAGAAAGAAGATAGACTATTAGAGTAATGCCTTAAATATTACATTGCAAAAATAAAAAGGAAAAGAAAAGTAAAAACCTTTAAATCGGAAGAGTTGAAATGGAATAGGATTATTCTATATATATATATATTATGATATGATATATATGTATAGATATTATCAACAATGTTTTATATATATATATATATTTATCAACAAATCATTACTAAAAAATATGTAATAGTTTTAAATAATCTATTCTGTTTGATCAACTTATTATTTATTAACCACCACAAACAAATTAATATTAAAACATTCAAGAAATATAAATAAGTTTTCACTATATTTTTAATTACTAATACTTGCAACACAACCCTCAAAAAAAAAGTTTAAAAAAAAGGAAGAATACTTGCAACACAAATACCCTGCAACTAATAGACATTTTGAAATGTGTATGATCTTTCAGTCTTTTATGTTTTAGAAAACATGTTTTAAAGTTTATTTTTTAAAAATGACAGTGACAAGGTTCATTTGAACTTTTGAAATAATCCCTTAACTAATAGCATAAAGTTTTTATAAGTTTATTCTTTAAATTCTTTTCTTATATATTTTGAAAAGACATTTTTATTCTTTCTGAATTTTATTTTTTTCTCAATTAAATGAAATAGGCTACAAAACATTAATATCGTATTTAAATATATCTTATAACCCAAAAATAAAAAGATAGATACAATATATATATATATATATTAACTGGTAAAGGTTATTATGATGATGCTAAGTCATATATCCTGTAAAGCAAAAGAGAATTAACAAAAAGTATCGAAAAATATAATAAAGATCAAGATAGGGCAAGAACATTATTATATTAATTTTATTATTTTAATACACTCAACTGCGTACAAAATGTGGAAATAGATATATGTAATGCAGTGTTCATTCAAACATGTAGGAAGGACTTGTAATCATTTTTTTTATCCGTCCAACAACCTTGACAACATGATTTTTGACAGCTTGGTTGAGTGCCCCCAATTCCTATGCAGTAAGGGATGCATTCCCTGTAACAACAAAATTGTCGGTTCTCACCGGTACTGCATTTTGGGGTGAATGAGTCAATCGTAACATGTAGCAACTGTTGCTAATCTTGAAGCAACAACTATATTGATTGATGAAACTAATACTAACATTGACACCAAAAACCCCAACATCATCACGTTCTTTTCACGACTGATATCCATCTTTCTCTAATGGATCTAATTGTACTAATATTCCTCACTTATATATAACATTTTATTAATGCAGAAATTAATAGATTTAAATGAGGTTGGAAGGAGTTCTCGTTGCCTTTGAGTTATAATAAATTAATGTAAAAGTTAAACTTTTGTTTTATATTTGTTTTTGAATTTCTTATTTCTTATTTATTTTTGAGTTAATGAAAGGGGTATCCATCTTTGTTCACAAGATACTAAATGGATTAAATGTAACATAATAGCTAAGTCATTAATAGTTATGTAATTAAAGAGCAAATCCCCATGAATTAAGATGTTTCAGTTAATGAAATTTTGTTCAAGCATTCAACTAAAATAAGAATAAATGTAAAACTAAGTTCTTAATGAAAATCTTTTGAAAAGTCTTAATAAATAATGTATTTAAATATCATAAAGAACCTTAAAGTAATATATTTAAATGAACTTCATTTGTAATCAGAAGGATTTATCTTGCATTTATATTATAATAAATTAATACAAAAGTTACAATTTATTTTTTTTTAATGAGTTGTGGAGAAAGTTATCTCAGTTAATTTTCATAAGAAATCATGTTGATTAAATATATAATATAATAATAGTCATTAAAATCTATGAAACTAAAGAGAAAATCCTATGAATTATATTTGCAAGATTTAATTTGAACATTTAATAAAATAAGAATAAATGTCAAACTAATAGTCATTAAGTTATATCTAACTTAACGTAGTTTAGTTTAAATATTCAATAGAAACAAGAATAAATATCAAAGTAATATCTTAATAAATAATGTATTTAAGTATTCATTAGTAATCTCTTTAATTACTAAAATATTATGATAAATCTATTTAAATATGAGAAACCTAGTTTTTAAATATTTTATATTTGATACGTGTACATACTTTAATTTGATACGTGTATATTTTATATTACCAACATTTACAAGCAAATAGATTTTTTTTGTGAAAACAAAAATATAAATTATTGCAAATTAAGCTATAGTAAATATAATGATTGATGTAGTTGACAGTAGTATAAACATCACAAGCCCTCACACTGTCTCCTCTTCTCTTGACTAAAGTCTATCTTTTGGTCCAATTTCCAATAAAACTAATCCATATGAACATTAATATATATTACTATTGTCACACCCCGCCCGGATGCGCCTAAACCGACGGGACACTCATAGACGAGGCACAAATGCATTATAACAATAATCGAGTGCGCGGAAACACGACTAAGTACAAGTCTCATTTCATTAATTTCAGAATATATTTGTACATGAAATAGTTAAGGGAACATCCTCCCAAAATCCCTAATGAATAAAACAAAAAGTACAAAAATGTCACACCCCGCCCGGACGCGCCTAAACCGGTGGTACACTCGCGGACGGGGCACGCATTTGGAATAATAACAATGGTAACAATAGAGTGCACAACGGAAATATATAACACAGTACAAATCTGATTTCATTTAATTCAGAATTCATTTGTACATAAAATGGTCAAGGGAACAGACTCCCCAAAATCCCCAATGGATAACACAAAGGGTATAAAATGTGGGCCCTATAACCTGCACCCAGTCCACCCTAATTTTCTGTGAAAGATTGGATAATAATGGAGTGAACTTAACGCGCTCAGTGGGTAAATAGTTCGTAAGTATAACAACTAATAAAGCATACTTCAATATCAAATATCTTAAATACACATGTGAGCATCATAATCAATCAATATGTATGTATGCATGACATCGTCTCGTAATGGTTTGATGAACGTACATCGCCAGTTGAGAGGTGAGACACAAGGTCTGCTTAAATAACCAATCGCCTAGAGGAGCCTGCTACCTTCCGTTCACTATTTAAAGTTACTGAGGACAAGACCGAGTCTAGTTGAGTCAAATTGACCACAAATTCGGCATTATAACAGTATAATACGTGAATTCCAAGTGTACAGGCATAAGTGCGACAGTATAAACATTATATGACATAATGCAGTGTAAATGAATAGTAGATATAATAATAATTGAATGTAAACTTTAATAAAAGTTATAAAACACGCAAACCTATGTTTCGTTTCCCACCTTCAGATAAAAACTTCTTCTTTTTCAGATCTGGCGCTTTCCTCTGGACAAAACTTCGTCGTACTGCACTGAGAGTCTCGGACAGAGAGTCTCAAAAGACTAAAAACTCAATATGAGTGAAAAGAAGAGGAAAAATCACAATTTGGAGTGAATTTGATGTGAAAATGTAGAGGAGAAGGTTGGTTTATATAGAGTTTTTGGCGCCGGGAAGTCCAAGCGGGCTGCCTGGACTTCCGGGCGGGCTACCTGAACTTCCGGGCACATATGCCCAATTTTTTTTTTTTTGTGAAATTCAGGGTATTACACTCTACCCCCCTTAAATGGATTTCACCCTCGAAATCAATTCAAGTAGTTATGATGGTTATCTGCTTGAGATCCACTGTCGGCGTCATCTTTTGCGAGCTCAGGATAGTGCTTGTATGGTCCCTGAATCGCACTGTGGCCGGTGGAATCCTCATCATCATAAAACCAATGATAGCAAATGGAATCGGACTAATCCTCTGAAGATTCTAACATTTGCATAACAGATGGTGGTGGAGGGCGATGGTTACATCGTTTGAGGGGAGGTAGGTTGAGCGGTGGAATACTTTTTCGTGCTGTTGCTCGAATTCGACCTCTTGGCAATTTTGGTAGAAGGTCCTGCCAAGATGGGGGCACGGGATTGTTGGGAAAAAGTCATGCACGCTCTGGCGATAATGATCGCTGTGTGGTGATGGAGTTGGTGATGCAAAGTAGTAGTGACTTGACTCTGCTTCTTGAGAAGAAGTTACAAGTTGCCAAGGAGGCCACTGCGTGTGTGCATCACGATATCCATGGATGTTAGTTTCAGACATCGGCGTAGTTATTCAAGTGAAACAATGTATTAAGATAAGTGTAACAATGTTTCATCATTTTATTGATAAGTGAAATGTAACAACCCACTTTAATGAATAAAAAATGAAATGCATAAATTAAACAAATAAGGTGGTTTGTGCACGCTATGTACTAGGTGTCTTCATCACATTCAACCACCATGAACTTCTTCAAACACCTATTAGCTTGCTGGCATGATGGATTAGCCACTTGTTGCTTTGCTTGTGTGTTGGCAACTAGGTGAAAGTGGTGGCACATGTTGGCTTGTTTGCAGCCACTTAGCCACTAATTTGGCACGTAATAAGCTTGCTGGCACCACCTAATGAAACCAGCAAACACATGTCCATCTTGCTGGCAACAATCTAGAGGTTTTAAACTTGCTAATATTGCAAGAAATGGACTGTAATTGAAAAAAAAAAACTTGTTGGCTGAAACAGAGAAAAAAAGGAAGAAAGGGAGAAGATGATGCTGGAGCTCCAAATTGGCAGAATTGAAGCTTGTTGGAAGCATTGACGTTGGAAACTTGGGGTTTGAAGGCTGGAAATTGGACTGATTTGCTGTGGATACATCAGGGGTTGTTTGGTAAGCAAATTTATGGTCTGAACCTTAGTTTTCATGGCTGAAATTGAATTTGATCAATGGTGGTGTTGATGCTGGAATTGGACCAGTTATTGATTTAAATCATGGGGCTTTAATTCCTTATCCATTGGTGATTAATTTGATGTTAAACATGTTGATTTTTCAGATATTAAATTGGTGATGAAAATGGGAAATGTTCATGGCTGAATTTACAGATTTCAAACCTGATTTTAATAACTGAATTCTGCTATTTTGATACAGTTATTTGCTGGAATTTAGTCTTGAATATTTGGTGACCATTTTGATGATTAAAAACACTGGTTTTTATGGGTAGAACATGGTGTTCCAGCCATGTTAAAACAGGGTTTTTGGAACCCAATTTGAGTGACCATTTGTGGTCTTTTCTTATGTGTATTGATTGGAAATTGATTATGGATGTGATGGGTTGATATTTGACAGAAATTGGAATGCTAAATTTCTGAAATTCTTGGTTGATGATGATTCATTTGATGACTAATGAATTGAACAAGTGCTGGAAATTTAGAAAAAATTGGGCAATGGCACTACATTGGTAAGTTGTTCAATGATAGGTTTTGATCAATTTGATGGGTAATTGGCTGAAATTTAAGTGCTGGAAATGTTAGAGCATTTGAAGAATGCATAGGTAACTTGCTTAGGGATTCAATTGATTAACTTATAGAGATGGAAATTTTGTGTTAATTTGGTGATCAAATGAATACTTTGCTCATGTGCTGAAAATTCTAGTAACTGAAATGGTAAGGGAATGGGTTATGGATACTTGGTAATTAATCAAGTGATTAAATTCATTTTCTAGAATTCATTTGTATGTGTGTAATGTGTAATGTGCAGAGGGTGGCTTATGACTTGGATGAGGATTTGTGAACACAATTGAAGTATTGGTGAATTGGTGAAAACTTGTGGCCTTAGGCAAAATTTTGTGATTTGTGAGTATTTCTCACCTTACTTCTCCATGTATAGCATTGTAGATATATGAAATTGAATTCTTGAATGATATGCATTATATTATATATGTGCATTGTATTTATGATCATGAGCACGGATTTTATGCATTAACATGGCCTTAGGTATTTCGGATTAAATACCTTGGCGTTGGATTTCTTTCTATTTACTTGTTCTTTAGGGAAAAGTGCCAACGGAGTACTTGGATTGGTATTTTGTGCAAAGGACTTTTCGAATCACTAAGGAATGTAAGGGTAGAAGGATTAGTTGGATAACGTGTTGGTTTGAACCCATGGCGCAATGGGGGAAATGTAGGCAAAGTTATCCTGATATGACCTCCTGTTGAGGCTTTTCTACATATCTTTTATGAAAATGATGCATAATTATATCATTAATTTGGAAGCATGAATCATATATTTTCTTAATGCATTTCAATTTACCAATGTTATTTCAAGTAACATACATGTTTTACATAAGTGCATATGTGGAGATTTTTGTGAAAAGTATTCACTGAGCTAGTTGAGCTCATTCCATTTTCCCTTATATTTTTCAGGATCAGATCGTAAAGGAAAGGGCAAGACTTAGAGTTGGTGTAGCTTACCTTACTTCTTGTTGATATGAGTTTTGATTTGTACATAAGGAAAATAGTAGAAGATATTTGTGTTTTGTTTTGTTCATGTTTTGTTAATGTATAATTATCACAGATACTATGATATATACCATATAGTTCGTGAGAAAATTTTGATATGTATATGCTAAATGGAATAATAATAAACGAATATTTTGAAGTTCCATGTTTATCGTAAGGATAGTCGAATCTTGTGGATTGGGTCGATGACCTCATATTCTGGATGATGATACCAGATCTCGGTATTTAATTCAACTATCCTGATCATATACATATTATGTTTTTCGAGTAGAGGCTTATCGGTGCCTCAGGTTTGTCGAGTTGTGACATTCTCTGAGGTATTGTGCCGGTCGTGACGTCACCCGGGAAGGGGTCGCGACATGAAAATAGTACCATGTATCACATCATCAGTTGGTACTAGAAAACAATTCAGGATATTTCTGTTTAATTGTTTCTTCTAGTTCCCATGTTGCTTCCTCTACGCCGTGGTGATCCCAGAGCACTTTCACAAGTGGTATGCTACGTCGCCATAGGTCTTGAGTTTTTCTATCTAAAATCTATATCGCTTTCTCCTGATACGTATTTCCTTCCTCAACCTGAACCTCGACTAAAGGGATGATATGCGAAGGATCAGGACGATACTTGCGAAGCATAGATACGTGAAAAATGTCATGAACCTTAGGCATGGACGATGGAAGGGACAGACGATAAGCAAGTTTTCTAATACGTTCAATGATCTGAAATGGACCGATATACCACGGGGAGAGCTTGCCTTTGATCCCAAAGCGTTTGACACCTCTTGTGGGCTGGACTTGCAGAGAAACAAAGTCCCCCTTATCAAATTCTAGAGGTTTTCTCTGCTTGTCAGCATAGCTCTTCTGTCGACTTTGTGCAACACGAAGTCATTCCTTTACTAGTGTGATCTTCTCAGAAGTCTCTTGAACTAGTTCAGGGCCTAACTGCGGTCGATCTGCCATATCAAACCAGCATACCGGAGATCTGCAAGGGCGACCATAGAGAGCCTCGTACGGTGCCATGCCGATACTAGTTTAGTAGTTGTTCTTGTATGAAAACTCAGCTAGATGTAAATACTTTGCCCATCCGTCATTAAAGTCCAAAATGCAACACCGTAACATGTCTTCTAAGATTTGAATGAGCCGCTCTGACTGCCCATCAGTCTGAGGGTGAAATGTTGTGCTCATGGTGATCTTAGAACCCATTCTACTCTGGAAGCTTTTCGAAAAGTTTGATGTGAATTGAGGGTCTCGATCAGAGACGATCGTGAGTGGTATGCCATGAAGGCGTACGATCTCTCTTTCATATAGTTCTGCAAGTTTGACGGGATTATCCGTGAACTTTATTGGCAAGAAGTGTGCAGACTTTGTAAGTCTGTCAATGATAACCCAGATAGGATCTTGCCCTTTATTGTTTCGAGGTAAGGCCGTAACAAAATCCATTGCGATGTTTTCCCATTTCCATTCTCCAATAGGTAATGGCTGGAGAAGTCCAGATGGAAGTCTTCGTTCTGCCTTAACTTTCTGGTAAACGAGACATCGAGCAACGAAGTCTGCAATTGCCTTCTTCATTCCAGAAAACCAGAATTGTCGCTTGACATCCTTGTACATCTTGCCGCCCCCAGGATGCATAGCGTACCTCGAACAGTGCATCTCAGTAAGCACTTCTTTTCGGACCTCAGGATCGTTCGGTAGACAAAGACATTTTTTATAAAAAATGACCCCGTCTTCTGAGACCGACCAGTAAGGAAGGTCATGTTCGCTGAGTAGAAGTTCTCGTTTCTCCATTAACATAGGGTCATTGGCTTGAGCAGCTGAAATCTTCCGAACTAGCTCAGAGTTGACTGATAATTGAGAGAGTCGTGGTCTTGGTCCCTCTTCGTTCAGCTGTAGGTTAAAGTTCTCCATCTCTGTAGCCAACTTCCCCATTTCGTAGTTAAGAGTGCAAGCAACATAAGATTTTCTACTCAGGGCATCGGCCACAACATTGGCCTTTCCGGGATGGTACTAGAGTTGAAAGTCATAATCTTTCACGAATTCCAACCATCGTCTTTGGCAGAGGTTTAGGTCTCTCTGAGTGTATATGTACTTAAGACTCTTGTGATCACCGTATAGGTAATGACGCCATAATTTCAGTGCAAATACGATAGCTGCAAGTTCCAAGTCATGTGTTGGGTAATTATCCTCATGAATCTTCAGTTGCCTCGAGGCATATGCAACAACTTGGCCTTCTTGCATTAGTACTGCACCTAAGCCTTGGAGAGAGGCGCCGGTGTATAATGAAAATCCAATTGCATTTCTTGGAGTGATAAGTACAGGTGTTGTCGTGAGGCGTTTCTTCAATTCCTAAAATGATGCTTCACAGGCGGGATTCCAGATGAATCACACGTCTTTTCGAGTGAGCTTGGTCATAGGTTCAGCAATCTTTGAGAAGTCCTTGATGAAGCGTCTGTAATAGCCAGCCAACCCAAGAAAACTCCTAATCTGAGTAACAGTGGTAGGCTACTTCCAGTTTAAAACGACTTCAACCTTAGAAGGATCTACCTCAATGCCATTGCCTGAAACCACATGGCCTAGGAATTGAACTCTCTTCGCCCAAAATTCGCACTTACTCAACTTTGCATACAGGTGGTGGCTTCTCAAGGTCTGGAGGACTATCTTCAAATGTATTTTATGGGCTTCCTCGGTTAAGGAATAAATCAAGATGTCGTCCACAAAAACCACCACAAATCGGTTTAAATATAACCTGAAAATGCGATTCATCAAATCCATGAATGCAACAGGTGCATTTGTAAGACCGAACGACACAACCAAGAACTCGTAATGACGGTATCAAGTTCTAAATGTTGTCTTGGTGATGTCCGACTCTTGGATCCGGAGTTGGTGATAACCGGAACGTAAATCAATCTTAGAGAAGTGTTTGGCTTCTCTAAGTTGGTCGAACAAGTCATCAATCCTGGGCAATGGATATCTATTCTTGATGGTGACGTTATTCAACTTGCGATAGTCGATGCAAAGTCGTAACGAACCATCATTTTTGCGAACAAACAGAACTGGAGCGCCCCAGGGTGATGAACTCTTTCTAATAAAGCCATTACTCTCTAATTCCTTCAGTTGGGTGTCTAATTCGACCAGCTCGACATTTGACATTCTATATGGTGGAATTGAGATAGGCCCTATCCCTGGTATGAGGTTGATTTCAAAATCGAATTCCCTAACTGGAGGTAGACCAGGAAGGTCATTTGGAAAAAATGTTGGGGATTCAGATATGACTGGAACATCATGTACTTTGAGAGGGTACATTGCTGGTGATTCATTTCCGTCACCAAGGGATAGAGCTCGAAGTTGTGTCTTGAGAAGTGCAACTGTTGATTTGTGTATCCATTTCCTTGTTCCCTGAATCTTGGCCAACTCTCCTATAGGCAAGGTTAACTGAACTTGCTTCTTCATACAGTCGATCTTTGCATTCAGTGGTGCTAGCCAGTCCATGCCGAGGATGATGTCAAAGTCTTCAATATCCATCACAAAAAGATCTGCATATATTATCTATTCGAAGCTCACATCGAGAACACTGCAAATTCACGTCAGTACCAGATCCGAACGGTGATGTGACATGGAGTGTGATGTTTGTGGGTTCAGGATGTAGGCCTAAATGTCTTACCAATGCCGACGATATAAAAGAATGTGTAGCACCTGAATCAAACAAAAGATGCACCATTGTATTGAACAAAGGAAAGGTACCTTCAACTACATTGTTGTCTGGGAGGGGTTGTTGAGCGATGGAAAATGCTCTGCCCTGATTTCGTTGACCCTAGTTCTGCTAGTTCTGCCTAGGTTGGGCATTAGCAGTAGGTGGTGCTTGATGGACTGGAACAACGGGAATAGGTTGCTGAAGGTGCGGACAGAGATATTTTACATGGCCCTGCTGGCCGCAGTTGATACAAGTCGGCCTGTACTGTTGATTGTTTTGCTGGCCATTCTTATTGTTCTGTTGGCCTTGCTGATTGTGGTGTCGACCACCACCTCTGCCATTGTTGTTTCTACGGCCACCCCTTCCATAACGACCTCCACGGCCATGATTTCGAAAACCCTGATGGTTAGGGTTAGAAGGTTCAACCGCAGGTGTTGTTGCCTCATTCTTCGAAACAGGGGCTGGGAGGGTTGGGTTTTGATTGTAGTAGGGCTTCTTCTTGTTGCCCTGTTGCGAGCCCTGTTGGGAAAACGTTGCAGGTCATTTTCCCTTATTCATTATCTGCTCCTGTAAGATCTTCTCTTGTTCAAAGCTCATGGCCTTGTCAATAACCTCCTTGTAAATCTTGAGATCCAAGATTCACAAGGCTTGTCGAATATCATGTCGAAGGCCATTATAAAATTTCTCAGTCTTATCTTGCTTCGTTGAGATGGTGGAAAGAGAGTAGACTGATAATTCTTTGAACATTTCAGCATATTCCCTGACTGTCATGGTGCCCTGGTATAACTTAGCGAATTCCTGAAGCTTCTCCCTCTTCACAGCGCTAGGAAAATACTCATCAATGAACATTGACTCGAACTGTTGCCAAGTCATATCTGTTATGTTGACCCTTGGGTCCTCTTTCACTGTTATCCACCATGTGTTTGCTCCACCAACAACTTGGTAGGTCATTAGTGGAATTTTGCGAGTCTCATCGACTCCCATTGCATCAAGAGCCTTTTTTGACTCATCCAGCCACTTTTGCACCTCATCAGCCTCAATGGTGCCAGTGAAAGTAAGAGGTTGTAGCCTCTTGTACTTAGTAATCTGATCGATTTGAGATTTTGATCCAAATCGTACAGGTGCCTGAAGAGTGGCAACCTGACTTGCCGCGGTCTCACGAACGACAAATTGAACAGTGACCTTCATCACCTCAATAAATCCGGCGAAGAAGGTTTCCATGCTTGAAGGCATGGAAAAGGGTGCGGGTGGGGGTGGTATTGCCTGTCCAGATGTAGTGGCAGTGTCGGGTGTGGCTTGTGCTGTTGTCGGAGGCGGCGGTTCCTGAATCTCAGGAGATGCCTCCACTGCTGGACGAACAGTACGTGGCCTTCCTCTCTTCTTGGTTTGCATTTTCTCACTGGCAAGAAGAAAAGTAAAACCAAGATTTAGGAACTGTAGCCAAGTATAATGTTATAGTATGCTCAGCAACAATTTCGAGAGTACTGCAATATTAAAATCACCAATTTTTCTAAGTATAGTGTAAGGTTTTTGTTGAGGCATCAAAGAATCTTATATATCTCGTATGTTTGGCCATGGTGTAAAAACAAACGAGGTTAGAATGTTTATATAATAAGTATAAAACTTTGCAAGTATTTCAAATGATTTGGTTTTGGTCTTTGTGAACATACACATATATTTCATTGAAAATTCATACGAGTCATAAGAATTCTAAGATTTGCCTCGGTAAATATCCTGATCTAACATTCTATCGCAATCTTATGTATTCAAACTCTTACTCTTAGTCTTTTCGATTATTATCCAAGTTCATGTGTCCCATACCACATGACTTTGGTAATAAGGGTGTTAACCAAGTTAAGTTGCATGAACACAGTCTCTAAAAACATTGGCTGAACAGAAGTTAACTAATAGTATCGTCCAAATTTACTCATCCCATACCGTGTAAACTTAGTGATAATATTAGTAATGCAACTTTCTCCATATGTTTCTTTTCATACAAGGTCATGGGTTTTCTTACTTCCACATTTTATTTAGTATCTTCCAATTTTGTTATGTCCCATACCATTCCAAACTTAGTGATACAAAAAAAAGAATGGTTGTAAGTCGGCCCACCAAAGATAGTCTTTAAACAAAACAATTTCATTCATATATATCAAAGAAAAGTTTGCAATGCCAGTAATCAATTTTCCTGTCTACTACAGCTCCTTCTAGATCTCCTACTAGGTACAGAACGACTACTAACAGAAGGTTGAGAGTTTGCTCGCTCTGCTTCGGAGTTTTGCATACGTGTTAATATATTATTTTGAGTCTCTCTTATTTCTGCCATATTGGATGCCATTTCATTTAACTGTTCAAATAGGTTAGTCGATTGGCCCATTGGTGGTTGATGGGTTGATTGTCCCATAGGTGGAGGGTAGGCCATAGGCATTGGGGGAAAGCATTGGTTGTACGGGTGATTCATAGGTGAAAGGTAATTATTTTGATTGTACGGGGATCCCCTAACTGGAACCCCTTGTATATTTGGATCTGTTTGAGGTGAAAGATTTTGAAATAGTGGGCTCATTGGGATGTTCTGCCCTCCAAATTTGGTGCCACCCAATACTGTTGTTGTTGGGTTACAGGAACTTGTGAGAATGGCTGACATGGTACCTCAGGTGTCGGAAACCTTTGGTACGACGTGTTGCCCTGAGTTGGCATGTTCCAAGCAGGTAGACTTGCTTGAGTACTTTGTCTATTTTGAAGTTGATTTAGGTTGGTAAATGAATCTTCCTCAGTGAATAGACGATCTGTTGGATCATTATTTGGGGCAGGGTTTGACGTGGGATTCTGATTTGACACTTTATTTGGTGCTTCTCTGATGGGAATCTTGCGTCGACTTTTTCGAAGGCAACGTCCATGCTTGTCTCTCATTCTCTCGGCATTTCCTATCGTCGTGCCGAATACTTCCTCGTCAGTTACCCCTCCCCTTGGGACATATATCTTGAAGATAGAAGATGTTGTAACTTGCTCAATGATTTGTCTCGAAGTCCCATCAAAAGTGTCGATGTGTGCTTCGTATAGCATCCTCATGATCAAGACTCCGTAACCGAGGAATTCCTTTCTCAAAGGGTTTTGAATCATCCTCAACATTTGTTGGATGATGATGTGTGGTAGGGAGACCTTTATTTCCTTCTCTATGCAATATAACACGAGAAGTTGGGCCCTTGACATAGTGCCATTAGGCCCCCTTTCTGGCAAGATGTTGCCGAACATGATCTTTCCAAAGCCGGCAAGAGATGGCTTAAGATAATTGTTTGGGACGTTGGTGTACGTCGATTGAGTGTATGGCTTTTTGGTGAGGGAATTGAAAAATTGTTCATTAGACTCCGCGATTTCTGGAATTGTCTGGGGTTCATGTGAATCAATAATTTTCTCCTCAACTGAAATCTCCATATGTCGAGCAATAGTCTCGATGTTGATAGAAATTTCATTCCCATGACTGTTGTCTCCAATACAGGGTTGATTCCCTTTTCCTGAAGTCCTAGGCATTTCATGGCTTCGTAGAAAGATCTCACCAAGCTATAAGAGACCTGACCCTCAACTTTCGTTATGTTCAACCAACCCAGAGTTGCGAGTTTGTCGTGATGGATTGGGCGGAGGCGGAGATCTCTATTGTCGATGCTCCTCATAGTCATAACCTCCCTTTTGAACAATTCATTGAGTCTAGTGGGAATTGGTTCCCTACTAGTAGAAGTTTCTCCCTCACTTGAGGCCATTCTTTTGCTGAAAGGAAAAATAATTTGTGAAAGACACAAAATATATTCCTAACATTTTTAAGATTTATTCTTTGTCTTTTAGACAGTATTTTCTATTTTTTTCTTGATGTTTATGCCATCATGAAAAATCAAAATTCTTCATTAGCAGTATGATATATATATCGTATACGTATATGAATGTATAGATATATATATTTAATCATAAATGTATATATAGTTTTCATAAATCAACTATATATATATTTGAAATTAAACTATATAAAAATCATATATAGTTTTCTTAGATATATATTTAATACAAATCTTAACTATATATAATTCATATATATATATATAGTTCTAAAGATATATATATCTAATAACATTTTTCATTCAAATTTTAAATTAATAATATGATATATATATATCTCATATATACTAAGGTATATAGATATATATATTCAATCATAACTATACATATAGTTTTTAATAAATCATGACTATATGTATATTTAAATCAAACTATATAAAAATCATATAGTTTTCTAGATATATATTTAATATAAATCTCAACTATATATACTTGACATATATATATATAGTTCTAGAGATATATATATCTAATAAAATTTTTCATCCACAATTTTTTTCATTTTAATCATAACAATATATATAGTTTTCATAAATCATAACTATATATATATTTAAATCAAACTATATAAAAATCATATAGTTTTCTAGATATATATTTAATATAAATCTCAACTATACATAATTGACATATGTATATATAGTTCTAGAGACATATATATCTAATAAAATTTTTCATTCAAAATTTCTCATTATCAACATGGTATATATATATATCTCCTATATGCATATATATATATATATATATATATTTAATCATAACAATATATATAGTTTTCATTAATCATAACTATACATATATTTCTAAACTATATAAAACTATATAGTTTTCTTAGATATATATTTAATACATATCTTAACTATATATAATTCATATATATATATATATAGTTCTAAAGATATATATATATATCTAATGAATTTTTTTTTTCTTCCCCTAATTTGGTGGACTTGGGCGGGCCGAGGACAGTACGCTCTAATACCATCAAATGTCACACCCCGCCCGGACGCGCCTAAACCGGCGGTACACTCGCGGACGGGGCGCGTATTTGGAATAATAACAATGGTAACAACAGAGTGCGCAGCGAAAATATATAACACAGTACAAATCTGATTTCATTTAATTCATAATTCATTTGTACATAAAATGGTCAAGGGAACAAAATCCCCAATGGATAACACAAAGGGTACAAAATGCGGGCCCCATAACATGCACCCAGTCCACCCTAATTTCCTGTGAAAGATTGGATAATAATGGAGTGAGCTTAACGCGCTTAGTGGGTAAATAGTTCGTGAGTATAACAATTAATAAAGCATACTTCAATATCAAATATCTTAAATACACATGTGAGCATCATAATCAATCAATATGTATGTATCCATGACACTGTCTCGTAAGGGTTTGATGAACGTACATCGCCTGAGTTCACGTACATGTGTCCTTCCCTGAGAGTAGCCAGGTTCTCACTGTACGTCCCTCCTCAGGAATGATGCTCTGGATTCACGTACTGATGTCCCTCCCCGGGCGTAGCCGGGTTCTCATGTACGTCCCTCTCCAGAGAAATATAATGAATAGCGAGCAATGCTCCTAACTATTCTATGAGTCATAAACCATATACGTCCCTAGGTGGTGATATGTATGATGCCAATGCATGAACTGGTCTGGTCTTTTCTTGACATTTAGACTGACTTCGGCAACGTCCGGTGATCCTTATCAGAGTTGGTATCACGACGTGGAAGGTTAGGACATTTAGTATTACTTGTATAAGCTGATAGCTTTCAATAAGACCAACTAGATCAGTCCCCAGTTGAGAGGTGAGACACAAGGTCTGCTTAAATAACCAATCACCTAGAGCAGCTCGCTGCCTCCCGTTAACTATTTTAAGTTACTGAAGACAAGACCGAGTCTAGTTGAGTCAGATTGACCACAAATCTGACATTATAACAGTATAATACGTGAATTCCAAGTGTACAGGCATAAGTGCGACAATATAAACATTATATGACATAATGCAGTGTAAATGAATAGTAGATATAATAATAACTGAATGTAAACTTTAATAAAAGTTATAAAACATGCAAACCTATGTTTCGTTCCCCACCTTCAGATAAGAACTTCTTCCGGACAGAACTTCGTCGTACTGCACTGAGAGTCTCGGACAGAGAGTCTCAAAAGACCAAAAACTCAATATGAGTGAAAAGAGGAGGAAAAATCACAATTTGGAGTGAATTTGGTGCGGAAAATGAAGAGGAGAAGGTTGGTTTATATAGAGTTTTTGGCTCCTGGGCTTCCGGGCGAGCTGCTTGGACTTCCGGGCATGTGCCTGGACTTCCGGGCACATACGCCCAATTTTTTTTTTTTTTGTGAAATACTGGGTATTACAACAATGTGGGCCCAAAAACCTGCACCCAGTGTACCCTAATCTCCTTTGAAAAATTAGATAACAACGGGGTGAGCTACACACTCAGTGGGTAAAATAGTTCGTGAATATAACAATTAATAAAGCAAACTTCATAATCAAATATCATAAATACACATAAGAGCATCATAATCAACCCAAAATGTATGTATGCATGACACCATCTCGTATTGGTTTGATGATTGTACATCGCTTGAGTTCACGTAGAAATGTCCATCCCTAGGAATAGCTGTGTTCTCATTGTATGTCCCTCCTCATGAAAGACACTCTGGATTCATGTACAGATGTCCCTCCCCAGGAGTAGCCGGGTTCTCATTGTACGTCACTTTCCAGAGAAATATAATGAATAGTGAGCATTACTTGTAACTATTCTATGAATCATAAACCACATACGTCCCTAGGTGGTGCTTATGTATGATGCCAATGCATGAACTGGTCCGGTCCTTACTTAACATTAGACAGGATTTGGCAACGTCTGGTGATCCTTATCAGGGTTGGTATCAACACGTGCAAGGTTAGGACATTCAGTATTACTTGTATAAGCTGATAGTTTTTAAATAAGACCAACCAGATCAGTCTCCAGTTGAGAGGGGAGACACGAGGTCTACTTAAATACCAATCGTCTAGAGCAACACACTGCCTCTCGTTTACTATTTAAAGTTACTGAGAACAAGACTGAGTTTGGTTGAGCAAGATTGACCACTAATCCAACATAGCAACAATGTAATACATGAACTCCAAATATATAGGCATAAGTATGACACGTATAAACATTATACGAAATAATGCAGTGTAAATGAATAGTAGACATAAAGATAAATGAATGTAAACTTTAATAAAAGTTATAAGACAGGCAAACCTATGTTTCGTTCCCCACCTTCAGATAAAAACTCCTTTGAGAACTGACGGCTTCCCCCGAGTAGAACCGCGTTGTACCGCGAAGAGAGTCTCAAAAGAGAAGACAAAAACTCGAAATAAGTGAGAGAGAGAGAAGAAAAATCACAAGGAAAAATGATTTTGGTGTGAGAAATGAGGAGGGGGGAGTTCCTTAAATAGGAAAAAAAGGGTGCCCAAAGGTTCGGGCGCGCGCCTGAAGGTTTGGGCAGGTGCCTGAATGTTCAGGCTCCCTGCCCGAAGTTTAATTTTTTTTATTTTTTTAATTTTTGTGTGTGCAAACTTAGGGTATTACAACTATTGCATGATTAATAGATTTTAATGATGTTGTTTCGTTCGAAAGGAGTTCTTTTGGGTTTATGTTATAATAAATTAATTTTGAGGTTACCATCATGTTTCTTAATTTTGTTATTTTTTGTTTGTTGTTTTCTTTCTTTCTTTCTTTTTTTTTCATTGAAGAGATAAAAGAAATTTATTAATCAAAACAAAAGAATACAACAATGTTAAGATGCTAACAAACCCACAAGAAGGAACCAAGCTAGAAGGTAAACAAATTCAAAAGTTATATTCTTTCATAGAGAATCCTTGAAGCTTATTATTATTAGTGGCGAAAAAAAAATATATGTCTATTCTTTTTTTAACAAGACATCATGTGGATTACATAAGATATAATAACAAATTAAGACATTACAAATCTAATACAATAGAAGTAAAATGCTATACAACATTTAGTCCCCTATTTAAAGCATCCTATAAATTAGCATAAATGTTGTTAATTCTACTTTTTTGATCAATTGACAATACATGTTATAAGTTATAATTTTCTTTTGCTAGGTATATGCTATAATATATTATTTATGTCTTTTAAGAAAGTATTATTTTTTCATTATTTCAGGATTCATTTTTTTTTTCTCCTATGTAATTCTTATGATCTATGTTCTTAAATTAATATTTTGTTTTTGCTTTTGAATAACCCATTTGTTGGTCACCTAAAAGGAGGGTGAATTGGGTGTTATGGCCAAGTTGTGCAAGTTAAAACTCTTTTTGATTTAAATGCCTTTATTTTAAAAAAATACTGGAATTGGTTCAAATTATCTATCAAATAGATGGTGTGCAAAAATGAAGTGCGGAAATTAAAATAATGGACACAAGGATTTTTTCGGGTTCGAAAAACCTTTTCCTAGTCCATGCCTAGAGAAACCTTATCTAGATTCCATTATTTCGGATTCACTTTACGGGTGTGAATCAAACCATTACAATTCCTTTTTATAGGTTCAAGGCTTTTAAACCTATCCTTTTACCGGGCTAAGGATGAACCACTTGACTCTTTTCAAGAGAAAGGGTGAAACTATACTTTTGATTCCAACCTAAGAATCTTTGACTTGGTTTGTTGAAACTTGAAACAACCCAAAACACTAAGTACAAAGAATATAGTGTTTGTTCTATATGAATAGAACAATTACAATGAAGCTCAAGATATTACAAATTGATCAACACAAGATATGAAAATGAAGCTCAAAGATTGAGAAAAACTTACAATCATATACCTTTGAATGTTATTGAAAAGCCTTGAACAATTGACGCAAAAGTTGAAGTGCAAGCCGATAAAATGAAAGGTTCTCTTCAGATTTTTGATTTAAGGTTGATGAAGATGAAGCTTGGAATCAAAAACCACTTTGATCACTTGAAATCTCTTGAGATGTATCTCTTCAAGGAAGTAGATGGAAAACACAGGAGATTTCTTCAAAGTAATGAAATTCTTGAAAATACCACTTGAAAGATTGATGAAATCACAAATAAACTTGAAATGATTTCTTCTCAAAATGAACTTAAAAAACTTGAGGGAACCTGTATTTTTGGCAAAGATGTGGAGAATAAAATGATGTGCACAAGTTTCACATTTTGCAAAAGTTGCTCACATTCAGCCAAGGCATGTATTTATAGTGAAAATATCTTAAAAAATAGGAAACTCGTTTCCATAAAGTGAAAACTTGTTCTCCTCAAAATAGTAAAAAATCACATTCTGCCAACTTCTAAGGGATAACATTTTTTCCTGGGAAACGCATTTCAGCCTTAGGAAACGCGTTTTTGCACGTTAGGAAATGTGTTTTTGCTTTTGAGGGCAGAAACATGTTTTCTAGACGAAAAGGTGGAAATGCATTTCAGTAAGTGGAAACGTATTTCTACCCTTTTTAAGTGAAAATTCACTTAGGACTTGTGGAAACGTGTTTCTCCAAGAGGAAACGTGTTTCTGCCTGTCCAGTCAGCAGAAACTTGTATTTTCTTGAAAATTGTAAGTTCAAAACTTGTTTTATCAATAAATCATTAATTTTTAAAGACATTTAAAATTGCTCAAATTGAAATACTTTGAAGTTTAAATCACACTGAATACACTTGAAATCAATCAAATTGAAGTTCATTCAAGTGTTTAAACCATTTTGAGTGAAAGTCAAAAGTTTGATTAAATTGAAAACTGGTTTGGCTTTTTAAACTTAGATTCCAATACATTTGAGAATGATCTATTAATTAAAAGAATGTGAAGTTCAAAACTCATGTTAAGTCATTTTAGACATAAAGTCAAAGTGTTGACTTTTTAAAAAATAGATTGAATTATAAAAGCATTTTGACCAAGTGAAATATGAATGCATGCATGGAATGATTGAAAACTAAATGAGCAATAAGGAGACAAGAAATATTACAACCTAAATCTGAGTAATCTTATCAGCTCATTTCCTTTTGTCTTCAAGTCAACTCGTCCAAGCTTTTGACTTTGACCTTGTTTGTTCTAATGGCTTTGACTTAAGATGACTTGAATCTTGTATTGACATTTTGCCTTATCCTTGGTACTGAAACATACTAGATGAACTCATTAGCACTATTTGTTATATTGTTTATAAGCATCAAAACACTAGAAAGAATCTAAGTGAAAAACCACTTAGGTGAACACCATCTTCTTTAATTGATGTTCTATAGTAATATATTTTGTGAATAATTTTTTTTTATGATATTTATTGTATAATTTTAAAATGTGTTGATTGTAACAACCCTCATTTTCATAAAACAAGAACCTTAGAATTTGTGTGTGTCAATATAAATCGTTTGCTAACTATATGATTGGTATGTCAAATAGAGTTGAATAACTTCAAAACGAGTCTGAAATATATTTTTACATGGAAATTGACATATAAGACATGTATTTTGGATATATATTTGATTGTGTGATGGAAAAGGGAGGAAAAGGCAGAATGAGGCAATCCAGCAACTAAATTGTGGTGCTGCACGATTTTTAATTGAAATTTTTCATCATTTTTCCTTGTTTTTCAACAAAGAATGAGAGGGGAAGATGGAAAAAAGGGTTTTAAGCAATTCTTGACCAATTCTCGCCTTAGGTAAGTGGTTTTCAATGTATTTTGTTGCAAAATTGCTATTGGCGTCGTGAGAAACAATTCCTACGGAGTAATTTTTGCCATACGTTGTTGTTTGAGTTTTCCCCAAAATGGGATTTTGATCCATTTTGACTGGAAATTAGATGGGAATGATAAAGATGAATTATGTTTTTAAAATTAATGCTAAGATATTGATTAGTTAGTGTTTATATTGCAAATTGGTTGATATATGACTTGATAAAATAGTTGAGGGTGTAGAATCAACAGGGAACATATAGAAATGGAATTGGGAACTTGTGGGAATTGGGTTAATGGTCTAATTCTCGTTGTTCTTGATAATGAATATGATGGAACTAAGTTTAGAAATGAAAATGGTAAATTCCCACTAGTGGAAATAGTGAGAATGACGGAAATTTTGCTTGGGAATTAAATATAATGATGTTATATGATATTCAAATAAGCATGATTAATTGGTATATTAAATATATTAAATATATGTGTGTATGTGCAGGTTCTAGTAAGGGAACTCGATTCAATTGAGAGGAGGAATTATTCTAGCATTGTAGTGAGAAAAAATTCAATTGTATTATTCATTTATGTAGCCATATTCTATATTGAATGATTGTGTCATGTATGATTTGACTGAATCCAATGCATGGTGTGAAAATGAATTCTTGTTGAATGTGATTACTTGGAGATATTAGATCTTTGGATATAATCGAGTAGGTGAGAATACTCCCTACAAGGATTGTAATACCCCTGGTTTACACAAAAAAAATAATATAAAAAGGGACGTTCGGGCCTGTCTTTTTCTATAAAAAGAACCCCCTCTCCCCTCATTTCTCACACCACTCCTCCTCCTCCTCTCTCTCTCTCTCTCTCCTCTGAGGATCTCTTCCTCTCTTTTTGAAACTCTATCTTAGAGACTCTCTTTGCGGTGTGTAGCGGTTTTTCTCGGGAAGAAGCGCCAGTGTTGGAAAGAAGTTTTATTTGAAGGTGGGGAATGAAACATAGGTTAGCGTGTCTTATGACTTTAATTAAAGTTTTCATTCATTTATCATTATGTCTATTATTCATTTACACTGCATTGATGCGTATAATGTTCATACATGTCGTAGTTATGCCTTAATATTTGGAGTCTATGTATTACACTGTTACTACGCCGGATTAATGGTCAATTTGACTCAACCAGACTTAGTTTTGTCCCCAGTAATTGTGAATAGTGAACGGGAGGCAGCTTGCTGCTCTAGAAGACTTGGTATTTAAGCGGGACCTTGTGTTCCCACCTCTCAACCTGGAGACTGGTCTGGTTGGTCCTATTTGAAAGCTATATGCTTGTATAAGTGATACTGGACATGCTTGTATAAGTGATACTGGACAACCTAACAAAGCACGTGGTGATGCCAACCCTGATAAGCATCGCCAGACGTTGCTAAATCTTGTCTAATATTAGTAAAGACCGGACCT
Organism: Paratinospora sagittata; assembly: GCA_035771175.1. Classification (NCBI taxonomy): domain Eukaryota; kingdom Viridiplantae; phylum Streptophyta; class Magnoliopsida; order Ranunculales; family Menispermaceae; genus Paratinospora; species Paratinospora sagittata. Next base: position 24,974,220 of record CM069595.1, read on the forward strand.
GCACATGCATAGTCATCATACATGAAATAAGAACCACCTAGGGACGTAAGTAGTTTGTGATCTATAAAATAGTTATTGGAGCGGTGCTCACTATTATCGATGTTTCCCCTGAGGGATGTACAATGTGAACTCAGGATTACGTGGGGATGGACATCTGTATGTGAACCCAGGGGGATGAATGATCACAGAACCATTACGAGACGGTGTCATGCATACATTCTTGTTAAGTCACGTTATACTATTTCTGATGCTATGTTGTGTATATGTGATGTTTGATTATGAAGTATTCATTATTAATTGTCATATTCACGAACTATTTTACCCATTGGGCAATAGCTCACCCCGGTGTTAACCATTTTTATAGGAGTCTAGGATGGATTGGGTGGAGGTGTTTGGGCCCTCATTTTGTACCCCTTGCTTATTTATTAGGGAGATTTTGGGAAGATGTTTCCTCAATTAAATTTTGTACCAAAATACATTCTTAAATTAATGAAATCAGATTTGTACTCAATTGTGTACCTGCGCACTCGGTAACTGTTATAATGCATTCGCACCCTGCCTGTGAGTGTTCCCCAGTTTAGGCGCGTTCGGGCAGGGTGTGACAAGGATAATCAGATCTTTTGTTTTCATAAGCCTGTCGAACCTGAATTTGAAGAAGATTTTGGGAATATAGTCAATTCGTATAATACAGGTTTATATCATTTATTATTTTCGAGCAGGGTTTTCCATAATTAGTATTGGGTCTATTTTCAAGAGAATGTTGATAGACTTTTAACAAAGTCCTGGATAGCTAGTGCTGGGCAATAACATGAACTCCATTATTCATTACCTCTAATAACAATTATTCAAGTTCAGTTTTAATGTGACTTCAGGTTGAGGCTAGAATGCAATTCCTTATTGGCTATATGTTTACACATAAGCCTTGTGTAATGACCCTCAATTTCATAAAATGAGACCCTAAAATTTTTATATACCTAATTAAACACCGACATTGACTTGTATATATACCGAAGTGTATAATACATGTAGACGTACATAGGAGTCAAATGTATGTGTGTATGTGACTACATGTGAAATGCTATAAATTAAATTAGTTGAATGATTTATTAAATGAGAAAGTGGATTATTAATAAGGGGGTATTATTAAAAATAAAAAAAGTAATAATAAAAGGGGAGTTGGCTTATTATATGGCATATGAGTGTATACGAAGAAATAGATGATTTATGTTATGCATATTATATGTTATTGGTTTATTAAAAGTAGTTTGTTGATAAAGATTAAATGGAGCAAATGAACCATGTTAAATGTAGTTTACATAGATATTGTTTATTAAATGAGTTTGTGGAAGCAAGAGATATGGATGTTGGATAATAAGGAATGTATGGGAGTATAGGATCAAGTTTTAAAATATGCCCTTATTCCTTTCTCTCATTTATCTCTCCAGTGTGAATTGAAAAGAAAAAAAAGAAGAAAAACCGAGAAGAAATAAAGGAAGGAAAGAAGAATGAAGACGGGTGGCGGTTTCTTGGCGAATCTGAGGTTCCGATAAGCCATTTTCATTCCATTTCGTTACAAAATTGATCTTTAAGCTATGTGTAATAATTCTATCGGTATAATTTTTGCTATAGAAAGTGTTTTGTGGTGTTTTCAAAAATGTGGTTTTGGCACAATTTGAGTGGAAACATATAAAATTTTTATATTATCACTCATATAGTCGCCACTACAAGAAAATTACTATACAAGAACGTTTGAAAATGTCCTTGAATTTGACGTCCTAAATGAAAAAACGACCTAGAAGCGTCCTCAAAGCCCTTTTAGGATGTTTTTTCAATTAGGACGTCGAATTCAAGGACATTTTCAAATGTCCTTGTATAGGGATTTTCTTGTAGTCGCGTAGATCCCAAATGTGTAGTTTGTTTGTGTTCATGTGTAATATTGGCGCCGGTATAGCTGTCGAAAGCCAAATTTGACACTAGGGGCCTTTGGAACCTGGTTAAACCCCAATGAAAATAAGGTTTGAGGCCATAGAATCGTAGATGGATCAATTTCGAACATTTCGATACCAAAATTATGATTTTTGGGTATCGATTGATATTTTTAGTATATGCCTAAATGAATTGAGTAGTGACTGTAAACTTGGATATTAGTGGAAATGTAGTTGAAAGGCCTGTTTCTACTATCCATTGCTTTAAGAATAATCATGAGGGCCGTGTAAAATATTTGGGACGCCCTTGCATAATTTTTAGACAATAATAGAACTATGGGAATTAATTGGATGCATTGGAAAGTTAGAAATTGATATAAATGAAAAGAATACCCATTAATATGAATATGAATGGGTATTAATATGAAATGAATAATATATGCAAGTTCTAGTAGACGAATCTGGTGTGATTGCAGGGGTGGAAAATTATTTCTGGCAATTGTTGTGAGTAGAATTCCAATTATATTATTCATTTGTATCGTCCTACTTATATTGATTCCTTGTTCATGTATGTTTCATTGAGAATTTTATGGTGTGATGAAATGGGGGAAAAACTCTTTAATTCTTGTTAGTTTGATTTATCGTGGGAAAGTGGATCTTTGGTTATGTGCATGAGTATTCACCTTTATTCAAGCAAATTTAGAATTAGAATGGAGATAAATGTGGATTGTATATGTTGTGGAAATGTTTATCAGGTGTTGGATATGTGCTAGATGGTTTGTTTATAGAGGAGACTCTGCCGGAGTCTGGTTGAGGCTTAACAGGGATCTAATGGTCCTATGGTGGATAGGATGGTCAGATTTCTGTGCCCGGTCAGGATACCCTGGGGGCTTGTGAAGGAGGTCCTGACACTTTGGTACACTTGTCACATCACTTGAATAAACTTGGATGATCTACATGGAATTTGAACTTGTATTGCTTATGTGATGCTTGAGTATTGTATGGAAACACACTTGTTTTTTTTATATGGCATTGAACATGCATGCATGGAATGTATTGATGCATAGGTAACGGTACTTTTGATTACTATTCACCGGGAATCGTTGGCTCACTCTATTCCCTATCTTTTTCGGTCCTTCAGTAGTCGAGAAGGGCAAGCGAATAACATGTCAGTGAGAGACTAGAAGTCCCTGCCATAGTAGTTTTGATGTATGTTTGAGAAATTGATGAGTATATGTAAATATAATTGCTATTTTGGATATGTAATTATATAACATCTTGTTATTTAATGATAAGTTTTGCATAACAAGAAAATTAAAGTAGTTGTTGTTATTAGTTTGAATTGTTGAGTAGGTGGATGAATGGTTTATATTTAGTAGGGACTTTGCTAAGTCTGATTGAGGCTTATAGGGTTTTAAAAATCCTATGAAGAATAGGATGGTTAGAATTTTATGTCAGTTGGATGCCCGATATTTGTGAAAGGGGTCCTGACATTGACATTTTGTAACGACCCATGATGTAAATTTTCATGCGGCTAATAGTTTTGGTACTTGAGAACATTGTATGTATTCAATAAGGATTATGTATTATGAAAGTACGTAGAAATTAATGAGGAATTTTGGTACTTATACCAAAGTCGAAGAATAGTTATGAATTTATGTACATTGGTTGAAATGTATATACAAAATATGTTTTAGGAAATTGTGGATACTTTGGTATGAATACCAAAAGAGGGTAGTGTTAACCTAAAAGGTTCATCACTTAGCACGCTCCTAAATATACTGTGATGAAGTATATTTTGATGATCACAAACAAAGTACTTTTCGGTGCTAACGGGCCTTAACAAAGATTTCATCCAAGCACCTCAGAAAAGCAAAAAGCCTATGAACGATTCAATCAAGGAACTCAAAGTCATATCAGATGTTCAAGATCATTTCAATCAAAAGGGCCTCAACGATCATATCCTGATTTCAAGATCACTACTAGAACGATTCGATCAAGCTTCAAGTCTATATCTTTCAATCAACGTTCAAGACATTCAACTCCAGCGCGAAGTTCTTATTGAAGATCTCACATAAAGAGTTGGATTTAAAGATTATGAGAAAATGTGAAATACACAATATTAAAGGTATATCTTTCTCTAATTGACATAGCTCAAACGTTTTCCAAAACTATGCACAAATCACTTGCATACTTGCATGTCTTTTATCTTACGTTTTACGGTATTTCAAATGATTTAATTCTCTATATTTAATTTAAAATTTACATAGTTTTTTTTCGCTTTTATCGTATTTTTAATCGCGGGTCAAAACTTTTTTCAAGAGTCTTTCAGGATGCTAATGAGTTAGCAGCGCTCTCCTGAACTTGATAAGTCAGGACGTTGATAATTTATTAGGACGCAGATAACCTTCAAGGTTGAATTGAACTGATTAATCAAGACGCATACTTGTAAGTAGCTGCCTCCTTTAGTCAACACCTGAAGTTGTTAGGACGCTGACTCAACATCAGCTTAATGAAAGATTTTTAAGTTCTTCAAAGAATTTATCTTTGAGGACGATGATAGTTATAAGTTGAACAATCTATCAGGATGCCACCTGGATAGGAGCGCCCTCACATTTGGGAATCATGGCTTTCAGGACTCTTATACGTAGTGGGCGCCCTCAAGGAACAAAACGACAAAATTGATATTATGCGTCAGGACACTGATTGTGGAATCAAGATGCTAATTAAACAACCGTTACTGTTTGAATAAGTACACTACATCAGTCTACTTTTTCAGAACAGATCTTTGCACAGAGTCCTTTTAGACTTATTAGAGATCTTCTTCGATACATGAATTAAGTTTTTCTTAGACTTTCCTTTTTCATTTAATCTGAAAAGAACCAGGAGGTTAGTGAAAATTTCGGTTTCCATTTTCATATAACATTCTAGCCGCTGTGTGTAAACGTTCATATTATTTGAACTTCAAATGTATAACGGCTATGTCCTACTAAGTCTATAAATACTAATTCTTAGGACCAAACAACTCGCCGATAATTTTTATTGTGCCAACACTTTTTGAAAGTTAGCCTGTGTCAAAATGTTTTTCAAACATCTAAACTTTCAAAGTATTTTTCACTGATACCTCTACGAATTTAAAAGATTTTCATATTGAGCTTCAATTATATTCTTTCTTTGAAAATCTATTTGATCTGGTATCTACTCAAATTCTAAGCACTAATTTATACTTGATATCAATCTCGCTGAAGATGGAATTTGAGATATAGTTCATGAGAAATACAGTTGTACTTGATTTCATATCTTAAGTACCATATTGAACTATATCAGTAGTTGTGTTAACAACTGAACACTAAACCAGAAGTTTTCATACTTATATTTTATATCTACTTTGAAAATTGTCTGTCTTTGATTTACACTGGTTCTTCATTTTCAAGTCAATGTTTATTGGTATCATATTATTTTTGACGAAGCATTGATTTTTATATCATATCATTCAAGCTTTTCGAAACTGCACTTGAGTAATACCAAACATTAAACGGGAAAAGACTATAAGTGTATTTCATCTTAGCATTATGTATTCATATTTCATATCTTTGTAATGCTATGTGCTGAGCTTAATTGTAAAGTGTTCTACTTAGTTAGAACTGACATTATTGTATTGTAATGATGGTGTGTTTCTGGACTAAAACAACTTGGACAAGTGAATGTAGTTTACTTAATGATTTCAGGATTGAAATCATGTTAGGTTATCTCTTAACCTGTAAAAGAAAATTGGTTCATCCTAATCCCGTAAAAGGATAAGTGCGTCCTTAACCTATAAAAGGATAGGTTATCTCTTAACCTATGAAAGAGAAACAATTGTTCCTTATCCCAGAAAGGGATCACGATTGTTCCTCATCCTGTAAAAGGATCACGGTTGTTCTTCATCCCGTAAAAGGATCACGATTGTTCCTCATCTCGTAAAAGGATCACGGTTGTTCCTCATCTCGTAAAAGGATCATGGTTCTTCCTTATCCCGTAAAAGAAAAATGACTCTTCCTTCCCCATAAAAGGAACATAGGTTTTTCCTCATCCTGGAAAAAGGAAATTTGGTTCATCCTTAGCTCGTAAAAGGATAGGTTTTCCTTTAACCTGTAAAAGGGTAGTTGTAACGGTTTGGTTCTCACTCATAAGAGAATCAGTTAGTGGATTGAGAAATTCCTAATCTGGAGATAAGGTAGTGAACGTAAGTTTGGCCAAATAACTATAAATCTTGTGTGTTTCACATTTGCAATTTAGTCTAAGTTTTCGTTTATGCGTTCAATTTCAATATGCTCATGTATATCACTAAGTTATTTGAAGAGAAATTCAAAATTGACCATCTCACCCAATTCACCCCCCTCTTGGGTGGACCAACAATTGGTATCAGAGCGGGTTTTCTAAAAATATGGTCTAACAACCTAGAGTCTAGATCCTTTGGTCAATTCTTATAGGATTCATATTTTGCATCTTGTTTTTCGTGTCTTAGGATAGAAATCCTAGATTTTATTCAGTTCATCTAGGCATGATTATTCCTTCAAACTCTTAACAAGCTATCTTTTGATTTATCACAATTACGACGGCGCATGACTCTATGTCATTCTTGCAATTAATGCAAACCCTATTTTTAATGTTCATTAACTTGCTCCTTACGTTTCCTTCTCACTTCACTTCTCACCTAGAGCACGAAATCGTTCTGAATTCATCTTCTTCGTTTCATCTCCTACTCTGTAACTCAAATGGCATCCAAAAACATTGTTTCCAAGAAAAGGGCAAGAGAAGAGCAATCTTCCTCTTCATGTGATTTTTCTCTATCATTTCCTTCATCTGATCGATCCAATGAAGAACTCTCTATTGAATTTTCTCCTAAAGAAAACCAAGCATCTCCACTTCTTTCCAAAGAACCTATGCCACCGCTTCCTGCTGTAGCTTTAATTGGGGAACAATTTTGCCAAACTTAGTGATTCTTTATCCTTCAGCGTTCATGCCGTTCTGGACATGCTAAATGAGCATGAGAACCGGCTGAAAAAGCTTAAAGCCAAAGCAAAACGTCAGAGAGATCTGATGATGGTACTGTTTGAGGAAAATGAGGAATCCCGAGCTTTATTAGCAAAGATTGTCCATATGAGCACCACCACTCCCATGGCTCGCAGGACCAATAGCCTTCATGGATGTTCTCGCTTCAAAGGTTCTGCTCCGAAATCTTCTAGGAATGTTTAGAAACCTCTCTGCCAGCCCCATCATTTTTAAGCCAAACTTTTGAATTTTTTTTAAAAATTTATCTTTTGTATTTTTGGTTAAAACTCTTCTATAAAGTAACCTTCTAATGTTTAAGCTAAATCTCTCTTAATTAGATGTGTGTGTGTGTCTATTCTAATTAGACATCTAATACACTTAGCTTTGCTCACTTCGCATCTCGGCTATTGCTCTTCATCTTGATTAATTTTGCCTTAACAGTATGTTTGATTATTGAATCTCTGGAATGCTTAAATGTTTGTGTGAATGCTCTGTTTTAAATCCCCTATTTCACTTACAATGAGTTTTGCACATTCCACGACTTAGTTGACGTTTGCTTATGCTATGCTATCTTGCCTGATTATGTGATTGCAAAATTATCTTTGTCTATCTCTGATGCATAACTATCTTGCTTTCATGAACATGATTATTGGTCATCATACTAATGTTGTCTTGCTCATTGTTGATATTTCCTGATAAACTGCATCATGATGAAATCTTACTATGACCAATGCTTTGATCAATTTGTGGTATCTTTCTTATGACTTGTCACATCTATCTTTAGTATCTGATATGCATATCTTTGATTGTCTAATAAATATCATGATTATATACTTATCTTGCATCTTATATAATATCATGATTATTTATGCTCATTTTGCATCTTATAGGGTATTACAACTTTACATGCTTATCCTATATGATATCTGATTGTATGTTACTCTCACTAGCTAGGCTGTGCTTTAACAATTTATTTCTGCCTATGCTAGTTCATATCATGATCATGTTTGCTCTGAATTTAGAAAATAATTTTTATGCATGATTCATGTTTATGCAAATATATAGGTCATGTACTCCATTATATCTTTTGCCTATATATCTTGAAGAGAACACTGCCTTCACTAATGACTATTATCTTTTGGCATTATCTCTTCAATGATTCCCTGACTTTGATGCATTTGCTTCATACCATCTCATGATAGCATCAAACTCATGGATATCTGAATTCTAATGAGTACATACCCTTCCAAATGCTTTCCCATTAGAATCATTGGATCAAACTTTCTAGGTCATGCTTCAAATTGAAATTATTTGCCTAGTATATGAAAATGAATGTATGTTGTTGCTTGAATAATATCTATGAAATTTCGCATATATTCAACATGTTTAGGCTTTGATATTCATCATATATCTTCACATGTCTAAACTATGGAAAGTTTATAATTTTCCATTTCACATGCCATTGATGCTGCTCTTTAATATTGAATCCTATATGCATCAATTGATTGTGACTTTTGATGTCTAATAGATGCCATGTACTTCAAACTATATATTTTGCATCTTGTTAGAATCATAATAGCTAGGCCTTGCTTAATCATAAATCATTTTTCCTATGCTATAAGTATGTTTGTGCTTATTTATTTACAAATTTTAAAAAGCGTACTCTGTGTTTGGACTATTTCTCAAACTTATATTTATGCCAAACACTAAGGAGAATAATTGCCCACGATAAAAAAATCCTCTATGAATTCATCTTTTGGCAATTCTTTCTCATTCCCTATGACTACGATTCTCGGCTACGCTATTATTTCAAATATTATAGCCTACGAATAAGTCAAACTATTTCTCACTGTGCTTAAGGATAAGATCTATTTCTCACTTGACTAACAATATAGTAGACCTTACGCATTCTCACGTACCTAACCATGACATGTCGTCATAAATCATCTTGAGGGTGAATGCACAAAGTAAGGGGGATTCTCCATGTAAGGGGGAGCTTCGCTACTTAACTACGTCACAAGGGGAGATCCTAGTCTCTTTTCTCAAACGTTTTGATAATGTCAAAGGGGGAGAAGAAAAATAATAGAAATAGATGGGGAAAAGAAATTCATATTGATATTTTTGCTTAATGTGCTTAATTTTTTGGTTTGTTTGCTATCATAAAAAAGGGGGAGATTATTAACCTAAAAGGTTCGTCACTTAGCACGTCCCTAAATATACTATGGTAAAGTATATTTTGATGATCATAAACAAAGTACTTTTCGGTGCTAATGGGCCTTAACCAAAATTTCATCCAAGCACCTCAAGAAAGAAAAAAGCCAAGGAACGATTCGATCAAGGAACTCAAAGTCATATCAGACGTTCAAGATCGTTTCAATCAAAAGGGCCTCAACGATCATATCCTGATTTCAAGATCACCGCTAGAACGATTCGATCAAGCTTCAAGTCTACATCTTTCGATCAACGTTCAAGACATTCAACTCCAGCGCGAAGTTCTTATTGAAGATCTCACAATAAAGATTTGGATTTAAAGATTATGAGAAAATGTGAAATACACAATATTAAAGGTATATCTTTCTCTAATTGACATTGCTCAAACGTTTTCCAAAACTATGCACAAATCACTTGCATACTTGCATGTTTTTTTATCTTACGTTTTACGGAATTTCAAATGATTTAATTCTCTATATTTAATTTAAAATTTACCTAGTTTTTATTCGCTTTTATCATATTTTTAATCACGAGTCAAAACTTTTTTTCAAGAGTCTTTCAAGACGCTAATAAGTTAGCAACGCTCTCCTGAACTTGATAAGTCAGGACGCTGATAATTTATTAGGATGCAAATAATCTTCAAGGTTGACTTGAACTGATTAATCAGGAAGCATACTTGTCAGTAGCTGCCTCCTTTAGTCAATATCTGAAGTTGTCAGGATGCTGACTCAGCATCAGCTTACTGAAAGATTTCTAAGTTCTTCAAAGAATCTATCTTTGAGGACGCTGATAGTTATAAGTTGAACAATCTATCAGGACGCTACCTGGATAGGAGTGCCCTCACCTTTGGGAATCAACTTAATAGCTTTCAGGACGCTGATTGTCCTTCAGCGTACTTGTTTTTTGTTTCAAATTATTTTAATATGTGGTATGACGCTTACAGTGTTGTAGCGCCCTCATATTATGTTTTATGCTTTAAATGGTAGGACGCTTACTCGAAAAGTACCGGCCTTATGCACTTATTTGTTTTAAAACATAGCAGGACGCTAACTGTGCATTAGCGTACTCAAGGTTAAGTCATTTAAGTGACAAAGTAAGTCAGGACTCTCACGTTTTAGTAGCGCCCTCACATCATTGTTCAACATGACGCTTATACGTAATTCAACAGCCGTCACTGTTCGAATAAGTACACTACATCAATTTACTTTTTTTGGAATGGATCTTTGCACAGATTCCTTTTTAGACTTATCAGAGATATTCTCTAATACATGAATTAAGATTTTCTAAAACTTTCATTTTTCATGTAATCTGAAAGGAACCAGAATGTTAGTGAAAATTGCAGTTGCCATTTCATATAACATTCTAGCCGTTGTGTGTAAACATTCATATTATTTGAACTTCAAATGTCTAACAGCTATGTCCTACTAAGTCTATAAATACTAACACTTAAGACCAAATAACTCATCAATAATTTTTATTGTGCCAACACTTTTTGAAAGTTAGTCTGTGTCAAAATATTTTTCAAATATCTAAACTTTCAAAGTATTTTTCACTGATACCTTTACATGCTCAAAAGATTTTCATATTGAGCTTCAATTATATTCATTCTTTGAAAATCTATTTGATCTGGTATCTACTCAAATTCTCAGCATTAATCTATACTTGATATCAATCTTGCTGAAGATGGAATTTGAGATATAGTTCATGAGAAATATAGTTGTACTTTATTTCATATCTTAAGTATCGTATTGAACTATATGAGTAGTTGTGTTAACTACTGAACATTGAACCAGAAGTTTTCATACTTATATTTTATATCTACTTTGAAAATTGTCTGTGTCTTTGATTTACACTGGTCCTTCATTTTCAAGTCAATGTTTATTGGTATCATATATTTTTGAAGAAGCATTGATTTTCATATCATATCGTTCATGCTTTTCGAAACTGCACTTGAGCAATACCGAACATTGAAAAGTAAAGGACTATAAGTGCATTTCATCTTAGCTTTACGTATTCATATTTCATATCTTTGTAATGCTATGTACTGAGCTTAATTGTAAAGTGTTCTACTCAGTTAGAACCGACATTATTATATTGTAATGCTGGTGTGTTTCTGGACTGAAACAACCAAGACAAGTGAATGTAGTTCGCTTAATGATTTCAGGATTGAAATCATGTTAGGTTACATCTTAACCTATAAAAGAGAACCAATTCATCCTAATCCCGTAAAAGGATAGGTGCATTCTTAACCTACAAAAGGATAGGTTATCTCTTAACTAGTAAAAGATAAACGGTTGTTCCTTATCCCGTAAAAGGATCACGATTGTTCCTCATCCCGTAAAAGGATCATGGTTGTTCCTTATCCCGTAAAAGGATCACGGTTGTTCCTCATCCTGTAAAAGGATCACGGTTATTCCTTATCCCGTAAAAGGAAAATGGTTTTTCTTTATCCTGTAAAAGGAACATGGGTTTTTGCTCATCCCAGAAAAAAAAATTTGGTTCATCCATAGCCAGTGAAAGGATAGGTGTGCTTTTAACCTGTAAAAGGGCATTAGTAACGGTTTGGTTCTCACCCGTAAGAAAATCAGTTAATAGATTGAGAAAATCCTAATCGGGAGATTAGGTAGTGGACGTAGGCTTGGCCGAACCACTATAAATCTTGTTTGTTTCACATTTGCAATTTAGTTTAAGTTTTTTTTATGCGTTCAATTCCAATATGCTCATATATATCACTACGTTATTGGAAGATAAATTTAAAATTGACCATCTCACCCTATTCACCCCCTTCTTGGGTGGACCAACAGGTAGAACACTTAACGTCTTTAAAAATGTTACCAATATTGGATGCAGAGTGGGCTTTCGTGTGGTCAAACGAGTAGAAAATGGTGAAAAACAAAATGCAAATTTAAGGCAATTTAGTCGACTTGATATGCCTCGAAAAAGTTTTTTATTTTTTTATTTTATTTGGACGTTGAGGTGTTGGGAAAAGTTTAAGTATCAAGACTTACTTTCTCTTAGGTTATTTTGAACTCGAAAGAAAGTAGAACGAAGGGGAATGGAAAGTTTCTATTATAGCAGCTGTACCGGCGCCAGTGTCAAATTTGGCTTCCGATAGCTGTACCGACGTCAATATTACACATGGATACAAACAAACTACATATTCGGGATCTACGCGACTACAAGAAAATCACTATACAAGGACGTTTGATAATATAAACCGATGAGAATTGGGTATCGTCCTTAGGGAATGATTTACTGCACTAATTATATAGTTCCTAGCCTTAATTTTATCTAGAAAACCAAATTGTGATGATCAGTGAACTAAAATAATAATTGAACTAAAGCACTAATTAAAATAGCAAGTTATCAGAATTTTGTGGAGAAAAATCAATATTAAAAACATCTAGAGATTAGATTTCACCTAATTATCAATTATGCAATATTAAACATGATTGTTATCAAATCCTTATTCAGGTTAATAAGTCAAAATCCTCTAGTTTTTAACACCCTTTGTCGGGTGCAGTGTTAGAATCTTTTACCAAAACACTAGTTTCGATCTATCGATAAAAACCAATATATTAGCAATGCATTAAGCCTTGTAATTTTCCTACAACTTCATAAGACATCGCATATCTATCGATACTACGACCATCTCATGTAATATTTCTAATGTTCAAACCTAGAGAACCCTCTATTAAGTGCCGCCCCTCAAGTCTATGATCATTCGATCCATGACCAAGAGATCAAAAGCATTAAGCATGGAGAAATATAAATAAACCAAGAATAAATCATTGATAATAAATAAAACTAATGTTATTGCATAATCTCTAATATATGATCCATCTCCTCTCTAGACTAACAAGTTAGTTCATAACTTGGAATAATAAAAACCAAAACATGTAGAGAAACAAGAAAATAAACATCAAAACCCAAACTAGTTGCTATTGAACGTGTAAAATCCTCCTTTCTCCAAGTCGTCTTCTTTGCGTTCCTTTGCTCCTAACTACCATTATCTCTTCTCCACTATATTCTCCTTGAAATATCCAAAATTTTGATATATATTATAGCCCCAAAGTCGTGTGGAATCGAAATAGGAAAGTTCGAAAGAAAACAACTAGAAAACTTGCTAAAATCGCAAGTTTAACACACCCAACGGCGCCCAAAACGCTACATCTTTGCATCTTTTGTGGACTTAGCCATTTTTCACCTCTTTTCGACTTGGGTTCTTCATGCTTCTCCTTTATAACTTCTTGCACATGTTTTCATCATCCAAAACCATGACTAACACATCTAAATACGTACAAAACAAAGCAAATCAAATCAATAACACACTCAAACATAAAATGAATCAAATTATAAACTAATAAACTGAAATAATGCATCAAAAACGAAAATATCCTAAACTAGCATATGCATCAAAACTAACATAAGCATATGAAACTAATGCATGACATGTCCTAAAACACACCTAAAACATATCTAAATATGCAACTATCACATTGATTATATGATAACTTGAATTTGCTATATATTGTTATGCATCGTTTTATTTCATATCAAGGAGCATGCATGCATACATGGGATGTTAGGTGTATAAATGATGATATAATTAAGTTCTATTCACTGGGCATCGTTGGCTCACTCTTTTCACATTTTTCAGGTCCTTCAGGAGTGGACAAAGGCAAGGGTGTAACCTATCAGTAGGAACTAAAGCCTTGCCAGAAGAATCCATTTTTATGTAGGTGATTGATACAAGATGTATACGTTTATTTTGTTACTTTGTATTATATAAATATATATATAATCACCTCACACTTGTAATGTAAATAGATGTATGATCTTCGTATGGAGTTCATGTTAGGTAGAGTTATTATCTGACATGGATGGTTATGACAAGTGCTTAGTACTTTGTGGTATAAATGGAATTATGATAGAATATGGATGATGTTGAGGATGTGACAGTTGTCTATTTAAAGGGAAGACTTCGTTCGAGTCTGGTTGAGGCTTAACAGGTATCTAATGGTCCTATGGTGGATAGGATGGTTAGATTCCTATGCCGGTCAGGACACTCCTAGTGGGGCATAGGATGGGGGTCCTGACAATGTTGGTATCAGAGCCAGGGGTTATGAAAGACTTAGGAAATTAAAAGCTTCAAGATAATGAATAAGGCTTACCATATTATTTTTTGTGTGTATTAATATGTAGGGGTAGATATGACATTAAATGGTCTATTTTGCTTCCTTATATGTGATGGTCGCCTCAATTTAATATTTCAGATCAGGATGAGCAGGAGGGGTAGGCCAAGAGGGTACATATATGGAACGCCAAGAGCAAACAGACCAGGAAAAGATCAAAAGGTTAAAAGACCTAGTTGAGGCACAGGATCGGTTGTTAGTGGCCCACCCAACACACTCAAATTCAGAAGTGGATGGTTAGGAGGGAGATTGGTGAGCAGCAACCAACTCCAGCAGTGCCTCAGACAATAGATCTTGGCAGAGCAGAGGCGGGTACCAGTAGAGTAGAGATTGCAGCAGTGCCATAACCATCTCCTACACCCACATCAGCGGGGGATGTGATATTGCATCAGTCTGAATTGATGAAGAGGTTTATGAGGATGAAACCTATGGAATTTAGGGGTGGTGTGAGCCTCAAATAAGTAGAGGACTGGATTTTTAACGTGAAGAAAATAGCCAGATCCTTAAAGCTGGATGATGAAACTCGTGTACTTTTTGTTGAACACACGTTGGAGAGTGATGCAGGGTACTGGTGGGTATCAATACTAAATATTGAAGGTCACATAAAAACTTGGGCAAAGTTCAAGGGACTATTTTTGGAGGTATATGTTCCTGCTACAGAGAGGACGAGAAAGAGGCTTGAGTTCCATAATCTCAAGCGAAGTAACATGACGGTGTGGGAATATGAGTTTAAATTTATTCAGTTATTTGCTTATGCATTAAAATTAGTGAAGGATGAGGATGATAAAATCCAGTTGTTTTGTGAACGGTTGAGGCCAGCCATCAGGTAGGCATGGTCAATAACAAGTGTAGATCAGTATAAACATGTTTTTAATAGTGGATTGCAGTATAAGTTGACCGAGCATAGAGATAATATGGCGATGCAAGCAATTCAGAGTGTGACACCTCAAACATAGGCAGTATCAAGCAGTCAAGTATAGTCTTGATGGTATGGGAAGAAATGGGGTGAGAAGTAGAAGTTTAACAAGGGGGCGCAGACTGTTGGTGCACCGAGTAAGGCATCCATTGTTTAGGAAGGAGTAGTGATTGCACCAGTCCCTACTTTACTCCATCATCAGTTGTCCAGATACAGAGTACAACGGGGTCACCCTTACCACAGACGACAGGCAAAGGTCGAGGTAGAGGTAGATTAGGTGGACGACGGGATTTTAAGGCGTCTGACACCAGTTCATAGGTGGGATATACTACACCTGGAGCTCCGTATATATGTTATCAGTGTGGGAAGATGGGACAACGAAGGTTTGAGTGTTCGAATCCACCTATGACAGCTTTAGCTAGCACTCCTCAGCCTGGTAGTAAAGGGAAAGCCAAAGCTATAACAAAACTTGATCCAGAGGCATCCAAGACACTGGTGGAAGGTATGATCACTATCTGTGATGTGCCTATGTATGTTCTTATTGATGTTGGATCTACACTTTCTTTTACATCTGAAAATTTTGTGGATAGATTAAAATTTACTCTTATTAAAGCTAGTACTTGGTTGATGCTGAGTACTGCAGCAGGAGAGAAGATCTACCCTAATATGATTTGTGAACATCGTGTGGTTCAAATGGGTGATGCATGTGAACCTTAGAGTTCTGGAATTTTAAGAGTTTGATGTTATCCTAGGAATGGACTGGCTAGCAGTCTATCATGCATATGTAGACTACTTTGCTAAGAAAATTATTTTCCAAATTCCTGGATATCCTACCATTGAGTCTCAAAGTGGAGCATCAGACAAACCACCTACTAGGGGTATATTGATTATAGATGAGGAAAGGCAGGTATTAGTTGTTTTGATACTAGAGGATGGGAAGACCAATGGGGTCAAACTCGATGATATTCCTGTTGTGAGAGAGTTCCTAGAGGTATTTCCTGTTGATCTGCCTGGGTTACCTCCTAAGAGGTAGATCAATTTTATTATAGAGTTGATTCCTGGTACAAAACCTATTTTTATGGTATCGTATAGAATGACGCCTAAGGAATTACAAGAGTTGAAAGTACTGTTGGATAAGGGTTTTATAACACCAAGTGTGTCACCATGGGGAGCTCGAGTCTTATTTGTGAAAAAGAAGGATCGGAGCTTGGGACTGTGCATCAATTATAAACAGTTGAACCGGGTGACGGTGAAGAATAAGTACCCTCTTCCATGTATAGATGACTTGTTTAATCAGTTGAAGGGAGCCAGATTTTTCTCAAAGATTGATCTAAGATCAGGTTACCATCAGCTGAGGATTAGGGAGGAAGATGTACTTAAGACTGCTTTCAGGACAAAATCTGGGCACTATGAATTTCTGGTGATGCATTTGGTGTAACCAATGCACCAGCCATGTTTATGGAACTGATGCAGAGGGTGTTTAAACCATATCTAGATCGATTCATCATTATTTTTATTAACAATATCATGGTGTATTCCAAAATTCATGAGGAGCATGAAGAGCACCTTAGGATGACCTTGCAAACATTGAAGGATCATAAGTTGTATGCTAAGTTTAGCAAATGTGAGTTTTTGATTTTAGAGGTGAAATTTCTTGGTCATGTGGTTAGCTCAGGGGGGGATTTCAGTTGATCCTACTAAGGTTGGGGCTATTATCAGTTGTTCGAGACCTACCACACTGACAAAAATTAGATGTTTTTAGGGATTGGCAGGTTATTACAGGATATTTGTGTAGAGATTTTCAAAGCTTGCTGCACCATTAACCAAACTGACCCAAATGAATGTGCCATTTGTGTGGACAGACGAATGTGAAAATGCCTTGGTTCAACATAAAAGAAAGCTAACATCTGCACCAGTGTTAATCTTACCAGAACTAGGCCAAGAGTTAGTAATCTATATAGATGCTTCTCATACAAGCTTGGGGTGTGTACTTATGCGGAAGGATAGGGTCATTGCTTATGCATGGAGGCAGTTGAAGATGCATGAGAAGAACTATCTAGTACATGATTTAGAGTTGGTTGTAATAGCCTTTGTATTGAGAATTTGGAGGCATTTTCTCTACGGAGAGAAGTTCACACTCTATTCAGATCATAAGAGTCTAAAATACTTGTTTTCATAGAAAGATCTGAATATGAGGCAAAGGCGATGGTTAGAGCTTCTCAAGGATTATGACTTCACGCTGGAGTATCATCTTGAGAAGGCTAATGTAGTGGTTGATGCAGTGAGTAGGAAGAAGATATAGACTGCTATTATAACTAGTTAGATGTCACATGAGTGGAGATTATTAGAGGAAGCTACTATAATGCGTATTCATCCCATCTCTACAGACACCGTGATATGTGCTCAGATGAGAGCTCAACATGTTCATATTTAGGAGGTAGTAAATCAACAACGGTTAGATGTTGATTATATGATGTTTAAGACTTGGGCTGAGGATGACAATCGTGAGGACTGGTTGTTGGCTTCAGATGGTGCATTACAGTTTAGGGGAAGATTATGGATTCTTATGGATCCACGGCTCAGGCGAGATGTACTTAAGGAATCACACAGATCTAGATATGTTGTTTATCTAGGTGCTACGAAGATGTATCAGGATATGAAATGAGCATATTGGTGGCCTTGCATGAAAGGAGACATAGCAAAGTATATCACGAAATGTGAGATACGTCAGCAAATAAATGCTGAACATGAGAAACCTGGAGGACGGATGCAACTACTATTCATTTCGTAGTGGAAGTGGGAGCATATTACCATGGATTTTGTAGTAGGACTTCCTAGATCACAGTGGAGTCATGATGCCATCTGGGCCATAGTTGATAGGTTGACCAAATTTGCTTATTTTCTTCCAATGAACACTAGAGATTTTGTAGACAGATTGAGTCGGTTGTTTGTATGTGAGATTTTTCGGTTGCATAGAGTCTCGATGTCCATAGTATCAAATAGAGATCCGAGATTTACTTCCTCGGTTCTGGTAGGGGTTATAGGGACAGTTGGGTACTCGGTTGAATCTCAGTACAACTTTTCATCCCCAATCTGATGGTTTGAAAGAGAAAGTTATTCAGATATTGGAGGATATGCTCAAAGCTTGCATTTAAGAGTTTGGTGGGAATTGGGAGGATTATATTCATCTGTGTGAGTTCGTATATAATAATAGTTATCAGTTTAGCATTAGTATGGCTCCTTTTGAGGTGTTATATGGGAGACCATACAGATCCCCAGTTTGTTGGACTGAGGCAGGGGATACCGCTTTGATGGGTCTAGTTTTTATGCAACAACACACAGAGAAGATAAAGCAGATTAGACAAAATATGAAAACAGCCCAAGACCGGTAGAAGATTTATATGGATAGCAGGACGAAGGCCCAAAGTTTGAAGTAGGAGGCCATGTACTATTAAAGGTCTCACCACAGAAAGGGCAGACTAGATTTGGGGTAAAGGAGAAATTAGCTCCTAGATTTATTAGACCATTTGAGATCCTCGAGAGGATTGGTCCTGTTGCTTACAAGTTAGCCTTACCACCTCAGCTAGTAGCAATTCATAATGTGTTCCACTTGTCAATGCTGAAGAAATACTACCCAGATCCTTCTCATGTATTTAGATTGGAGACATCTAGATTTTAGGTAAGTTGGGACCTATGATGAGATGCCAGTAGTGATCCTTGACAGAAAAGTATGTGTCGCGAACCCATCCGTAGGTGATATCATGATCAGCACAGAATACCATATACGTTATACATAGACGTATATGATACCCTGTCAGCCTCTTCCTTTAAAAAATAACACAAAATCCACTAAAAATATTTTGCAGAACCTCTCCATAAATATGAGGTTCCACATACGCCTGATAATCCACAACATTCACATAATCCACCCATTTCATATATTCACAAAATCTTAAAACCACATACATATACATTCCCCATTACAATTATACATGACAATAGTGTTATATATGTACATATACAAAATATGGAAATATAAATTACCATTTCCAACTCATACATACATAGTGAAAAAGCAGTACAAGTCATCCCTTAAAAGCCTTGCCCTTGCCCTTGCCTTTGTGATCAACACCTATAATGAGAAGGAATTGGGTGAGCTACAACAAGAGCCCAGTGAGTAATCTACCAGTGGTATTACATATGCATTCATACAAAAACATGGCATTCAATGTTGGTGAACCCAAGAGGGGGGTGAATTGGGTGTGATGGTCAAATTAAAACTTTTCCAATGACTTTGTGATATACATTGGTACATTGGAACTAAATGCACATACTAACCATAAAGTAAAATGCATAACTAGAAATACACTAGAATTTATAGTGGTTCGGCCAAGCCTGCGTCCACTACCTAATCACCCGATTCGGATTTTCTCAATCCACTAATTGATTCTCTTAAGGGTGAGAACCAAACTGTTATACATGCCCTTTTACAGGTTCAAGGCATACCTATCCTTTTACAGGCTAAGGATGAACCGTATTTCCTTTTTTCGGGATGAGGAAAAATCCATGTTCTTTTCACGGGATAAAGAAGAACCGTTCCTCTTTTACAAGTTCAGAGATAACTTATCCTTTTACAGGTTAAGGACAAACCTATCCTTTTACGTGATGAGGATGAACCAGTTTCCTACTTACAGGTGAGGATGAACCTTAACATGATTTTAACCCTAAAATCATTAAGTGAACTACATTCACTTGTCCAGGTTGTTTCAATCCACAAGCACACCAACATTACAACACAAGATAATAATGTTGGTTCTAACTGAGTAGAACACTTTACAATTAAGCTCATGTGCATAACATTACAAAGATGTATAAACTTGAATATGTAATGCTAAGAGACATACACTTACAATCCTTTACCTTTCAATGTTCGATATTGCTCAAGTGTAGTTTCGAAAAGCGTGAATGATATGTAAATCAATTAAGTGCTTCTTCAAAAATATTATGATACCATTAACACATTGAAGTTGAAAATGCAGGACCAGCGTAAATGCATAGACACAGACAATTTTCAAAATAGATAAAATATATAAGCATGAAAACTTTTGGTTCAGTTTTCAGTAGTTAACACAACTACTGATATAGTTCAATACAATACTTAAGATATGAAATCAAGTACAACTGTATTTCTCATGAACTATTTCTCAAATTCCTTCATTAACATGATTGAAGTTAAGTATAAATCAAAGCTGAGAATTTGAGTAGAAACCAGTTCAAAATAGATTTTCAAAGATAGAATATAATCGAAGCTCAATATGAAAATCTATTGACTAAGTAAAGTATCAATAAAGACTACTTTGAAAACTTAGTACATTTAAAAAACGTTTTGAAAGATTAAACATCAACTAACATTCAAAAAGTTTTTGGCACAATAAAAATTATAGGCAAGTTGTTTGATTCAAAGTGTTGGAATTTATAGACCCGGTAGACAATAGCTGTTAGACATTTGAAATTCAAATACAATGTGAACGTTTACACACAAAGACTAGAATCTTATATGATAATGACGAATGCAATTTTTATTAACATTCTAATTCCTTTCAGATTACATGAAAAAGGAAAGTTTTTAGAAAAACTTAATTCATGTATCAGAGAAGATCTTTGATAAAATCTAAAAGAAACTCTGTGCAAAGATCCGTTCTGAAACAATAGACTGATATAGTGTACTTGCTAGAACAGTGACGATTGTTGAATTAGTGTCCATCCTGATTCTGTAATCAGCATCTTGACGCATAATATCAACTTTGTCATTTTGTTCATTGAGGGCGCTCATTATGTATAAGCGTCCTGCTGAACAATGAAGTGAGGGCGCTACTAACTTGTGAGCGTCCTGACTTTTTTTGCGACATAAGTGACTTAACCCTGAGGGCGCTAATGCATAGTTAGCGTCTTGCTCTGTTTTAAAACAATTAAGTACATGAGGGCACTACTTTCCCAGTGAGCGTCCTACTTTTTAAAACATAAAACATATCATGAGGGCGCTACAACTATGTAAGAGTCCTACCATATTTAAAAACATTTGAAGAACAATACTAAGTACTTTGAAGGACAATCAGTGTTCTGAAAGTTATTAAGTTGATTCCTAAAGGTGAGGGCGCTCTTATCGAGGTAGCGTCCTGATAGTTTATTCAACTTATAACTATCAGCGTCCTCAAAGATAAATTCTTTGAAGAACTTAGAAATCTTTTAGTAAGCTGATTCTGAGTCAGTGCCCTGACAACTTCAGAGGTTGACTAAATGGAGGCCACTACTTACAAGTAAGAGTCCAAATGAATTAGTTCAATTCAACCTTGAATGTTATTAGTGTCCTAATGAGTCATCAACGTCTTGACTTAACAAGTTCAGGAGAGCGCTGCTGAGTCATTAGCGTCCTGAAAGACTCTTGAAAAATAGTTTTGACTCGTGATTAAAAATACGATGAATGCGAATAAAAATTCAGTAAACTTCAAATTAAACATAGAAAATTAAATTATTTGAAATACCGTAAAACGTAAGATCAAAACATGCAAATATGCAAGTGACTTGTGCATGGTTTTGAAAAACGTTTGAGCAATATCGATTAGCGAAAGATATACCTTAAATACTGTGTATTTCTCATATTTCTCATAACCTTTAAATCCAACTCTTCATTATGAGATCTTCGATGTGAACTTCGCGTTAGAGTTGAATGTCTTGAATGTTGATCGAAAGATGTAGTCTTGAAGCTTGATCGAATCGTTCGTGTGATGTGATCTTGAAATCATAATATGATCATTGAGGTTCTTTTGATTGATACGATCTTGAACATCTGATATGACCTTGAGTTCCTTGATGGAATTGTTCTTTGGTTTTTTGCTTTTGTGAGGTACTGAGATAGGTTCTTGATAAAAGCTTGTTAGCACCAAAAAAGATTTCGTTTGTGATCATCAAAATATATTTCATCCAATATACTTAGGGACGTGTAATTAATAATACATGATTCAAATACATTTTTTGTCACTTTATACATATCATACAATGCATAAATAACAAATCCTCACCATCAGGTATATAAGTGAATTTGTATTCGTACTATGCATTCATAAGGAGAACCTGACTTATCTAACCATCCACTCACAGTCCGGTGTATGAGTAAGTCTGTATCCATTCATAAGGGGAACTTAACTGACCTAACCATCCATGTTGATCATTCCAGGGCCTCATCTACAGACTTACCCCAATAGAATTGATCACATACTTTTCTTATATCAAGTAAGCCTATGTATGCTCGATATTCAAAAAAAAGATTAATGCATTCTCGAAATAATGCAAACAAACATGATATCAATTCATAAAATAGGGTTTATAATACAATGTCACACATGAACCAAAGATAGGAATACTCACAAAAATTACAGCAATTTGCCTAAGTATCACACTCTTTCTACACTTAACTCAAATTGTCCAAACATCTCACAATCACAGCACAAGCACCTTACTTGGTCTTGTTGTCTAATGCCTCAATTCAACAATTTCTTCCACAATTCTCTGCCAATTCACATTGCAAATGATCCATAATCAATTTAGAATCATAATCACATCTAAAACACAGCTAAATTCACCATTAACACACTTCCAAAACCCACAGCTGGGTTGGAAGGTGTCTAATTCAACCATGGAAACATAGCTATTTTACCATCAATTTAATCACAAATCAACAAGGAATTACTTACCTAAAGTTTCCTCCTGCAATTCTCAAGATTTCCAGCTTAAACCCTCTTTTCAAATCTCTCAATCTAACTGAGGAAATCATCCCATTTTCGCATATGTTAATTAAGTTGAAGAATGAAATTTGAATATGAACTTTTTAACCAAAAATAACCAACCCTTACATTGGATTTGGTTGCCCTTGCTCATTCATCTTCTTCCTTTTTTCTTTCCTATTGTTTTCTCTGGTTCTTTTTGGTGCAAATGAGCCAAAAAGCTCGGTGTTTGGCGTTAAAACACCTATAAACTGCCACACCGACCATTTTAAAAAATTTGTTAGGCCCACAGAGAAGCGCACTTCTTGCTGCCAAGAAAATAGATTTTGCTAGAATCCTGTGAGAAGTGTGCTTTTCCTTTACTAGGAGTGCGTTTCTCTGAAAATTTCAGAGAAGTATGCTCTCGGGTTTTCACCACTAGAGTGCGCTTCTCCCCAAGGAACGCTCTTCTCAAAGCTCCGGGATGAAAATTTTCTCAGTGTTGGGCCTCAAATGGTATAATTAAGGTCATAGGGTATCAATGACCCTAAAATACACGCATTCGCTCCATTCTAAAGCCATGCACATGCGTATATGCGTATAAATATTCCTAACAATACGTATAAGTCAACGTACAGGGTTGACTCATTGGTATGAGGCGTTACAATCTCTCCAACTTAAGGGATTTCATCCTCAAAATTTTAATCAAGGAAAATACATCAAGTGGCAAACAGGTCTAGAAACTGCTCCCGCATTTGATCTTCTCGCTTCCAAATTTGCTTTTCATTATCATGAAATTTCCATTTGATTCTAACCAGTGGAATTTGCTTGTTCCTAAGTTTTTGAACTCGTCTGGCTACGACCTAAATTGGTTCTTCAGGATATTTCGTGTCCTCCCTAACTTGCAATTGGGTTACATCCAAGACATGAGTGGAATCTGGATGATATTTCCTCAACATAGATATGTGGAAAACATTATGGACACCAACCAACTATAACAATAGACCAAGTCAGTAAGCTAATGGACCTATCGTCTCAAGGATCTCAAATGGTCCCACAAATCGTGGTGTGAGCTTTCCTCTAACCCCAAATCTCATATGGCCTTTCATTGGAGAAACCTTCAACAAAACTTGGTCTCCCACTGAAAACTCTAGAGGTCTATGCCTCCTTCAAAATAACTATTTTGACGATCTTGGGCTGTTCTCAATTTTTATATGATCGGTTTAATCTTTTTCGTGTGATCCGTAATAACAGCTGGCCCCAATAATTGTGACTCTCTAGCCTCATACCAACAAGTAGAAGATCGATAAGGTCTACCATATAGAGCTTCAAAGGGTGCCATGTCAATTCTAGCCTAGTAACTGTTATTACACGCAAATTCACACAGATGAGGACACTCTTCCCAATTTCCACAAAATTCCAAAATACAAGATCTAAGCATATCCTCCAACATATGATCCGTAATAACAGCTGGCCCCAATAATTGTGACTCTCTAACCTCATACCAACAAGTAGAAGATCGATAAGGTCTACCATATAGAGCTTCAAAGGGTGCCATGTCAATTCTAGCCTGGTAACTGTTATTACACGCAAATTCACACAGATGAGGACACTCTTCCCAATTTCCACAAAATTCCAAAATACAAGATCTAAGCATATCCTCCAACATATGTATCACCTTCTCAGTCTGACCATCAGTCTGTGGGTGGAATGTCATACTAAGACAGAGATGAGTCCCAAATCGAGTCTGTACCGAATGTCAAAACCTCGACGTAAATCTTAGATCCCTGTCCGATACAATAGATACAAGAACCCCATGTAATCTTACTATTTCTTGTAAATACAATCTGCTTAGTTTATCAACATAGTCTATGGTGTTCATCAGAAGAAAGTGAGCATACTTAGTCAACCTATCAATGATAACCTAGATGACAACGTATCTACCATGAGATCTGGGTAATCCTGTAATAAAATCTATAGTAACATGCTCCCATTTCCATTTTGGAATAGACAATGGTTGCATCTGTCCTCCAGATTTTTGGTGTTCAGCCTTAACTTGTTGACATACTCCACATTTCTGAACATACTCAGCTATATTCTTTTTCATCCCATGCCACCAAACTATTCTTTTCATATCATGATATATTTTGGTTGATCCTAGGTGAATAGTATACTGAGATTTATGTGTTGTCTGGAGTAACTTAGTTCTCAACTCATAATTGATAGGAACCCATACCCTGAAATCATAATACACCATCTAAATCTCGTTGCCTGTCAACTAGTTCAGCTCTATTAGCCCATATATTATACATATCAAAATCAGGATCATGCTGCTGCAGATCCTTAATCTTCTGAATATGAGTATATGTAAGTTGTATATGCATTTGAGCACAAATATCGACATGCAGTGTGATAGAGAGTACACTCATCACTATAGCTCTCTCTAGTAATCGCCACTGTGGGCCGTCTGACAAGCCACCACACCAGTTTTTGTATGTTTCCTACTCAGTGCATCAACAACTATATTAGCCTCCCAAGATGATACTCCAATGTGAAGTCATAATCTTTTAGGAATTCCAGCCATCTTCTTTGCTTCATATTCAACTTTTTCTGGTCAAACAAATATTTCAGACTCTTACGATCTGAAAACAATGTGAACTTCTCACCATAGAGATAGTGTCTCCATAGTTTTAATGTAAAAACAACTGCAGCCAGTTCCAAATCATGTACAGGGTAATTCTTCTCATGCACTTTCAACTGTCTAGATGCATCTGTATAGGTCACCAACTCTTTTTCAGGTTCTGAAAGTACTAATACTGGTGCAGTAGTCAACTTTCTCTTCAACTCTGTGAATGATTCTTCACAAGCTACAGTCTACACGAAAGGTACGTTCTTCTGAGTCAACCTAGTAAGTGGTATAACCAAATTAGAAAAACCTTCCACAAACTTTCTGTAATAACCAGCTAAACCCAGAAACTTTGAATTTTTGTCACTGTGGTCGGTCTTGGCCAATTTATGATTGCCTCTGGCTTAGAAAAATCAATAAAGATTCCATCTACACTCACCCACATAACCTAGAAATTTCACTTCGTTTATTCAAAACTCACGCTTACTGAGCTTGGAATACACCCTATGCTTTCTCAATGTCTGCAGTGTAATACTGAGGTGCTGCTCATGCTCCTCCTGAGTCTTGGAATAAACTAGAATATCATCAATAAAAACAACAATAAACTGATCCATATATAGCTTAAATACCCTTTGCATCAAATCCATAAACACGGCAGGTGGATTGGTCAAACCAAAGGGTATTACCTGGAATTCATAATGTCCATATCTTGTCCTGAATGCAATTTTTGGTATATCCTCTTCCCTAATCCTCAACTAATGGTACCCAGATTGTAGATCAATCTTTGAAAAGAACATGACCCCATTCAATTGATCAAACAAATCATCAATACATGGTAGAGGATACTTAATTATTATTGTTACCTTGTTCAACTGACGGTAATCTATACGCAAAAGTAGACTACCATCTTTCTTCTTCACAAATAAAACCGGTGCTCCCCATGGTGACATACTGGGTGTAATAAACCCTTTCTGCATTAATTCATCAAGTTGCACCTTGAGTTCTTGCAACTCTTTTAGCGCCATTCAATATGGAGGAATAGAGATAGGTCTTGTGGTAGGCATTAGTTCTATAATAAAGTCTATATCCCGCCTAGGTGGCAATTGTTGGCCCAGGTATGCCCAAGAGGGGGGTGAATTGAATAGTTAGATAATTAAAGTTAATGCAATGAAAACTAAATAAATGCGAAAAAGTAAATCAATTTGTATAATCAATTTAGAGTGGTTCGGCTACTTGCCTACGTCTACTACCTAACCTCCTCAGTTAGGATTTGAAATCTCTGCACTAAGGGATTCTCTTACGGGTGAGAACCAAACCATTACACCTTTTCTCAATTTTCGGTTGTGAGAACAACCGTTACAAGGCTCAACTTGTAAGCTTGAGACCAACCTAAACCTCTTGACTTACAGGCTAGAGGACTACCTATCTCAACTTCTAAGTGTGAGACTAACCTAACCTCTCAACTTATAGGCTTGAGAACTACCTATCTCTAAAACAATGTTGGATACTCAGTAGTTTATATAATTATTGTTACAACTCGATACAGTTTACAAGATATGAAATGGAGTACAACTGTATCCTATAGACTATCTCTCAAATTTCTCTTTCAGCAAGAATGATGAATGAATAAGATTATGCTGAAAATTTGAGTAGAAAATAGTTTAATATCCTTCAAATAGATTTTCAAAGAAAGATAGATATTAACCTCAGTATGAAAATCTTTTGAATAAGCTAAGTTTAAAAAAAAACACTTTGAAAACCAAAACAGTTTGAGCGTTGAAATCAAATTGAAAAATTCGACTACTTTTCAAAAGTATTTTCTTAATGAATTTCCAGTGTGTGATTTGAATTCATCAAAACATTCTCATCCTGGGCTTCCTTGAGATAACACGTATCTGATAGTGAAGAGAAACGATCACCTGTCTGAGCCTCTATGGGCATGGAAGAGAGTGCAACTGAACTCGGACCTGGTACATCTGAAATAGGAGCTAAAGTAGCCTCATGTCCATGGTCATCTCCAATCTCTAGGTCTCTTGGAGCTCTAGCATCACACCTAGTTTCCTCAAAATCCACCGGAGGATCGTCACTAGTCTTGGTGCTCGAATATAATTTTTGTTTTGCTCCTTGAGGGGGTTCATCCCTATGCATCCACCTTCTCTTTGGCTTTTAGTATGAATAATTCATATGCTTAATAGTAGCCGATCCTGTCCTCAGTTAGAAATTTAACATCTTGTTCCCTTGATAAGTCAATGTCCGTGCTCTCAAAGAATCTAGTAAGATGCATGGCAAAAGGTATATTTCTCTTCATACACTTGATGGAATCCATGCAGTCAAGAATGACATATGTGAGGTCTACATGGGTTTTAGTGTAAAGATACCAAGTAAGAAACAAGTCAACCACATTGACATTGGTCTGACTACCCTCCCTAGGCTGGAATAGCCTACTCACAATGTTATGGAGTAAGTTGGGTATACATTTGAAAGAAGTGTTAAACAAAGGAATGGGGACACTCGAATGAACGTCATTGGATAGCAAGTTCAGAGCTACCAATCGATCATACCCTAGGAATTGAACCTTGTTCTCAAACTCTATGGCTATCACCCAATTCTTAGTAGGAATTTTGAAATATTCAGCTACATGCAAAGGGGATACCTCAAGGTCGTGGCCAAGAACTGTGGTAGTGAGCGCGTACCTCGCTTCGTGCTTGAGTTTCAGATTTGTATAGAAAATGCGTACAAACGTCACAAAACTCAATTTCCTATAGAAATTGCTATAGCACGTTAGGACATAAAATATGATTCTTTGAAAAATTCTAAGTCCCAAGCTATAGCATGTTGTACCTGCCTATAGTGCGTTGTACAAAGTCTCCAAACTGAGTAACAATGTGTTATTGTTCACTATAGCTGGTTGTTGCGCCTCAGATTATAAAATTTTGTCAAAATTTTCAACACTTGATCTGATAGTTTTCCCACAATCAAATGACATAAATATTTCAAAGATTCGATGCAGTTGATTCGCTAAACATTCCTAATTCTCTTTTTTGTACATGACCCCTTAGGAAATGGTGCCTTATTTTGAATATGCTTAGTCCTTGAGTGTAATACTGGATTTTTGGAAATATTGATCGTACTTGTATTGTCACAAAAAATCTCAGCACACTCAATGTGAATTTGGTAATCTTCAAGTTGTTGTTTCATATATAACACTTGTGCACAACAACTCCCAGTTGCCATGCATTTCGCTTCAGTTGTGGATAATGCCACTGAATTTTTTTTCCTGCTAAACCAAGAAATTAGTGAATTTCCCTTAAAGTAACAAAATCCTGAAGTACTCTTCCTAACAATTAGACTACCAATGTAGTCAAAGTCAACATAACTTTTAACTCAAAGGAAGTACCTTTTGAATACCAAATTCCTAGATTACTAGTCCCATTAACATATCTAAAAATTCTTTTCACACACTTTAGGTGGGATTCTCTAAGACTAGATTGGAACCTAGTACATAGACACACACTAAACATTAGATCAGGTCTACTTGTTGTAAGATACAACAAGCTACTAATCATGCTTCGATAAAGCTTTATGTCTACTGGTTTTCCTTTTTCATCCTTATTCATTTTGATAGCTGAGTTGCATGGGGTGTCTATAGATTTTAAGTTTTCAAGCTTGAATTTCTTAATCATGTCCTTAGCATACTTGCTCTGACTCAAAAATATATTGTTGGACTAGTATTATAGTCCAAAAGGGGGAATTGGACTTGGCGGATTTTCGCGTTACCTTTCAGGATTTCCCAATAAACAATTGGCAAGTCAACTTACGGGCGGGATTAGTGCTAAACACCCAAGAGGGGGGGAGAATTGGGTGTAATGGCTATTTTTATCTTTTCTAATTTCTTATGAGATTCCTTGACTTAATTGGATTCAATACATAAATAAATCTAATGAGCATAAAGTAAAGCACACTAGCATTTATAGTGGTTTGGTCGCGCCTACATCCACTACCTATTCTCTCAATTAGGATTTTTCAAATGCACTAACTAATTCTCTTATCGATGAGAAAAAAACTGTTGCAAGTGTCCTTTTGCAGGTTCAAGGCAAACCTATCCTTTTGCGGGTTAAGGATGAACCACATATCCTTTTTTTGGGCTAAGGAAGAACCTAACCTTGATTCCAACATTGGAATCACAAGTGATGTTAAATCACTTGGTTTGTTTCAAACCATGAACCAATCCAAAAGACTAAAAACAATGAATATTAATGTTTGCTCTAAGTGATTAGAACAATTATAATGTAGCTCATAAATTCAAATACCAAATATAAGATATGGAAATTTTAGCTCATGGTGAAGAGAGACCTTACAACGATTTTTACCTTTCTTGCAAGCATATTTGCTCAAGAGAATGATTTTGAAGATGCACAATGAAAAAGCTTGAAATCCAATCTTCAAATCAACATCTCTAAGTTCTAGGTTTTTGAAATGAGAAAAATGATTTGATCTTGAAAAACACTCCCTAGAATCACATGGTTGTCTCTCTTGTGTTTAGAATAGCCTAACTACATGTATATATAGATTAGAAGCAAGTTATAGCCATTAGACATAAGAATATAGCCGTTGGGGATGAAAAATTAAGTTTTGGACAGTTGAAATACGCCCAGAAAAATTGCGAACAGTTTGCATTAGCTTGTTGATGCTCTACGCAGATTAGCTTGTTTATACAACATTATCTTGCTGATGCGCTGCCCAAAAATTTCCGAATTAGCTTGCTGATGCAGTGCCCAAAATTTTCAAGATTGCATTAGCTCCCTCATACTCAATTAGCGTCCTACTTGACTGTGCATTTTTAAAACTTTTCCTTTTTCAAAAGATTATGAAATGAAAACCAAATATAGGCATATAATAGCTTAAAATTTATGGAAAGAACATTCCAGATCCATTGAAAACTTTCCAAAACCATTTAAGAAAGATATCAAACACTTTTAAAGGGTTAAAGTTTATTTGTGCATACTTTGAATGTGAAAACTTGGGTTAACATGATTTTTCAAAATTCTAAACTTATGGGCTTATTTGGACATCAAAATATGATTGAAATACATTTAGTTTGATGACTAAAACACTTTGAAATCAACCATTAAACAATCAAACAAGATTTTAAAGAAAATCAAACAACTAAGTATGCAATTCATAGAAAACAAACAATTACTTAATAAAAAAGAAGCAATAAATTTCCTTACAACCATGTAACAGGAGCACCAGAAGTACTCAAAAGCAAAAGCAACATAGTAGACATAGAGTAACTAACATAAACAACAATACCATTTTGAAAAACTTTGTAGAAATGTCATTTTAACTAAAACTAACGTAAATATGATTCAAAATAGTTTAGGAAAATAAATCGAACATTTTTAAATACTTGAAAATCATTTTTAAAGAAAAATTAATGCATGAATGAATTTTATCAAAACTATGCATATATGAAGTATGAATGCATGATTTTAAGAAAGATTGAGCAATAGGAAATGCAAGAAGGTTACATTCTAATTCTAGACACATGAAGACTCTCAACCTTTTTGTCTTCATTCCTTCAAGTTCTCCAAGCTTTAAGAATAATTGTTCCTTTGCTTGAGAGACTTCTTGAACTTGAAAACTTAGATCTTGTAGTGGTTCTTCTTTGCTTTAGGTGCTGAAATATACTAGATAAAAACATTAGCACCATTTGTTATATTGTTTGTTAGCATCAAAATACTTAAGAGAAAAACTAAGTGCAAAACCACTTAGGCCAACAATCTGCTCCTTTTTTATGATGACAAACAATATAAATTTGGGAAACATAATAACTATATCATGCAAGATAGTATGAGCACAAATATGAAATATGAAGAACACACATACTATCAACCAATGGTGTTTATCAAGGTTCATCTATTTTTTTTCCTTCTCCTATTTCTCCTATTTCTCTCCCCCTTTGACATTATCAAAAAGGTGGGAAGAATTTTCTAGATTCCCATGAAAGTAATCCTAAAGCATAGCATCAAAACACCGAAGCTCTCCTTTTCAAAAAGAGATGGAGACCCTCCCGAAATCTATGCACTCAAACTCAAGAGGATTCATGACAATAAGTCACAATTAAGCACATATGAATGCATAAGGATGCCATACCATAAGACACTTACATGAGATTCAAAATATAATATTCAAGCACATGAAGAAATATAACATGACAAAATAAAGTGTGAAAATTCTTAGCTCAACATTCATAGGCTAGCTAGCTAGATGATATTTTGGAATGTTGCATAACATAGCCAAGAATAAAGTCATGTAGATGCACAAAAGAATTTAAATTCATATAAGGCATCTAGTTATGAGAAAGATTTGCTAAAAGATGATTTCATAAAAAAATTTAAGCTCAAGCAATCATTCTCATGGTATTAGGCATAAGCATAAAGTTGATAATCAATCCAAGCCTAACACAAAGTATGCTTTAACATTTGTGAAAAGTAAGCACAAACATACATTGGAATTCATAGCATAGGCAAAATAATCTATGATTAACCATGACCTAGCTATCGTGACTCTAATGAAATGCAAAATATATTTTTGAAGTTCAAGGCATCCATTAGAAATCAAAGAACATAAGCATTTGATGCATACAAGGTTTAAAGTTTAAGCAAGTCATCAATATCATGTGAGAGTGGGAAAAGAATGCCAAGAATAGATAATCATGGACATAGGCATAACTCTCCAAGGTTTAGGCATATGTAAAGATTTTATATGAAGAACAAAGCCTAAAAATGATATATGCATCATAATTTGATATCGAATGAGCATATAACACTCATATTGCAATCATTTAACATTGATAAGCATGAATGATATATATGATTAAGCACAACATACTTATCAACCATTTAAGCCATATTTTCTAAAAAATCATGAGATGTGCAATTCATGGCAATATGATTTGAATGACTTTAAATATGAATAATGAACAATATAATCATTCAAGTCCTTTTCATTCACTCTAGTTGACTAGACCTATTAGTTTGATATAGATTTGTCTCATGGTCAACTAGGTCACTTAGTGTGAATTTGTCATAGAAGATTCAAGATGAAGGCATGAGACAAATTCAACTATGGTCAATGGAAATGCCTAAGATTTCACAAGATAGAAACTTTGAATCAAGATAGTCATTCCATTTTCCTTCAAGTAGGTGAGTGAACATGGATACTAAAAACATACATTAATTGTACCCATTCACTCTAGAGGGATAGTATTCATGATCATATTAGATTTTATAATTGAAGATTCAGATTCAAGAAGGCATATCACTCAAATATCACAACTTGTAATGGATCATGAAACCATATATGCAAGCTCAAGAAGGTTTTAGAATAAAAATTTTAATACTAGAGCATGCAAAATAGCATCACATACAAAGCATAATAATGGCAATAAAATAGGAATATCAAGTGCGAGTCATAATTTTTCACAATGCATTTTGAACATGTTTTCTTCTAATATAATAAGCATTCACTCAAGCATAGAGGACAACAAAGCATTTATGATCAAATAAGCAAGATGAAGTCATAAGAACAAGTTATTCACATGAATGATAATTTGAAAATCATTTTAATCATTTTATATTCATTTTTAAAGAAATGAATACAAGTAGATGTAAATCTAAGCACATGGTATTCATTCAAGTAGTTCATGTGCGATCTAGAGGCATAAGTCTAATTCTAAAGGGTAACTATTGATTTCTAGAGACAAAAGATTTGTTTAAAGTTCAAGGTCTCTATGAAAGTCATCCTTATTTTTCATTGATTGATCCCATAAATTTCTAATTAAACTCAAATAAAGAATCAATCTAACTTCCTTACTAACCCCTTTTTCTATGATATGACCAAAGATCAATAACAAGCATAAGGAGAAAAAGTAAGGTTTCTTTGGTTGGGTTGGAGAAATGACCTTTAAGATTTTCTCATGATTGCTAAGAATTTAAGTTCTTAGACTAAACTTGAACAATTTCCAAGGAAGTAA
This sequence comes from Paratinospora sagittata, assembly GCA_035771175.1. Classification (NCBI taxonomy): domain Eukaryota; kingdom Viridiplantae; phylum Streptophyta; class Magnoliopsida; order Ranunculales; family Menispermaceae; genus Paratinospora; species Paratinospora sagittata. Next base: position 25,007,925 of record CM069595.1, read on the forward strand.
GTGAAGTGGCTATTTTGTTTTCATTTGAAGTGAGTACCACTAATACTTAGTAAGAATCTTGTACTTTTCAGAAGATATGAATCATTTTGATCCTAAAGTGCAAGAGACATGGACTCTAAGGAATAATTTTTAATTCTAGACCATTTGCTAAGAACTCATGCATACAAGAATATATATGAGCAATTTAATCATTTTAATTCTAAGTAAACTCAAATCAGCGAAAATGTTGTACCATGCTCAAAATGGATGAGTATGAGTATAAGCATAATTCAAGTTATGTTAAACATATAAGCATCACATTCACACATACATAGGCATCGTGAAATCATAGTTATATAGCACAAGACTATGGCATCATATAGAGAGCAATATGATAGATGGATATATAAGCATGACACTATCTTTATATGCACACTAGCATACATTTTTGTGATATAAGTTAAGCACAATGTATACCAATTATGAATGAAGAAAGATATATGCAATATAAGCATTTCACAAGAAGAATTTCACATCGAACTATCATACATAGCATGCTTTTCACCAATAAAACATTTGAACATAATAGATAAGTATACATTCAAGTTCAATGTAAGAGACAATCATAGGCAAACACAAGCATTAAGAAATAAAGTTATTAAACAAGCCTACACTACTTCCAAATCTCAAGAAATGATATAAATAAGCACATTTGACATTAAAAAGGAAACTTGCCTAGAAGTGTCCAAAGACTAGATATTTAAGCCCAAGTAGCTTAACATATGGTTCAATAAAGAGAATCTATGTGATCCGGTGAACCATAGCTTTTTGTATCCATACTCTTTGAATTTTGAAATTTTAGTATCTTGGAGTAGGTCCTTTGGAACCCATGCCAATTTGTGATTCTTATCCTTAAAAGTATTTCTAAGGCATGTTTTGGGCTTCAAATATCCAACATTTGGTTTGCCCAATTGATTCTCTAATTTGGAGGTCTTTTCTACGTGAAGTTCTAATTCCTTTTTTTCTTTTGTTACTAATTGAGTCAATTCCTCTAATCATTCTTGAAGACTAATGTTCTTATCTTCTACACTTTCCTTGTCTTCAAGAATGACTTCATTTTTCTCAAGAAACTTTCATAGTCATTTTTGGAGAGTTTCCAACTCATCCAACAAATTTGAGATCATGTTCTTGAGTATCACATTCTTTTTATGAGTTTGTCAAATTTAATTTCAAGAATCTTATAAGCAATAGACAAGTCATCAAAAGAACCATCAATGGCATTTATAGAACAATCAATATTAAAAATAAAGCATACATGTTCTACATTCTCCTTATCTTCACAAAAAGATGTGGAGGCACATGAAGTATCATAAAGTTCATTAAATCTAATCCAAATAACTTTAGAAGATGCATATGAATATGGTCTATCTATGTCTTTTTGGGAAAGGCTACTCATGAGAATGTTTCTAGCTAGATCATCAAGCCTAACTAAACGTTTTTCCTTCCTATCCCTTTTCTTCCCAAGTTCAGGGATTTCTACTTCCTTAATAGTCTTTGTGGATATGAATGGTCCATTTGAAATAATATCCTACATAACACAAGATTGAGCTTAAATGAAAATTCATATCCTAATTCTCAAAAACATAAAGTTATATACCTTAAGCATTGGAGGTAAAAATGGGTTAACACCTAAATCAAACCGTGGCCACTAGATCTTTGTCTCTAGGTGGTTAGACCTAAAAACATGACCACCCGCTCTGATACCACTTGTTAAACACCCAAGAGGGGGGTGAATTGGGTGTAATGACCATTTTTTATCTTTTCTAATTTCTTATGAGATTCCTTGACTTAATTGGATTCAATACATAAATAAATCTAATGAGCATAAAGTAAAATGCATAAAGTAAAGCATGATCGTGAAATTATCACAAGTGCACGACAATCAAGTTATAATATAATTCGATGAAATCGGGTATCGTCCTCAGGGATAATTAGAACACTAGCTATCACGTTTTTACCTTAATTTTATCTAGACAATCGAATTCGAATGATTGAGTAATTAAACAATAATGAAAACAACTAATTATTAACTGGCAAAATAATGAAAACGACAGATTATCAACAGAGAAACAATCTAGAGAATCGATTTCACCTAACTATCAACTATGCTCTTCCCAATTATTTAACTTTAATGTATTTACTTAGTTTATAAGCCAGAAATCCTAATGTTTCTAACGCCCTCTATCGAGTGCCGCGTTAGAGCATATTCATAGGAATTGATCTCAATCTATTGATAAAGATCTAATTCCTACAAACTCACTAAGATCTATGATTTCTTTTAATGACTTCAAAGGGTCTCAATCTCCTATCGGTTTCATGATAACCTAGGCTATATTTCCCTTGTTCCAATCTAAAGTACCCTCTATTGAGTATCGCACTCTAGAACTAAGATATCGAATCCGTGATCAAGAGATTGAAAGCATTAACAATGGAGAAATATAAATAAACTATCACAAATCCATTAATAATAATTAATACTTTAAACTAGAACATACCATTAAAGTTAGGATTCATCTATCCTCTAAAAATGATGCTTTAGTTCATAACTAAAGACATAAAAACATAAAGTATGAAATTGAACATCAAACAAAACAAGGGAAAGATAAAACTAGAGTTCTACAGAGATTTTGATTAGTTTTTAATGTCGATGTTCTTCCCTACTTCGCTCCAGCCGTCAAGCCTTTCTTCTCCCAACCTCCTTTTCTTGAAAAACCCTCCAAATTGATATATAGTGTGCCCAAAGTCGTGTCCAATTTGAATTAGAAAATCCCCCTAGAAGTTGCCAAAAACACAACTTTCCTTTTAGCGCCACGGCGTTGCATTAAGTTTTCTTCTGGTGCTGTGAGTAGCGCCGCGACACCCAGAGCCTTCTTTTCTTGATCACCATGGCGGCGCGATGAGCACCGCGGCCCCTAGAGCACTGATTGTGCGCAGTGTTGTGGACTTAGTCGTTTTTTGCTCATTTTGATTTCCTTTTTGTGGACTTAGCCAATTTTCTTCCACTTTTTGGTTTGAGTTCTTCATGACTCATCATCTAGGCTCCTCATATGTTGTGTCCATCATTCATGCTCACTTCTATACATCTAAATACCTACAAAGCAAAGCAAAACAAGTAATCAAAAGACTCAAAACATAAATTGATCAAACATATAAATTAACAAACCAAAATAATGCATAAAAGCAAATTTATTCCTAAACTAACAAATGAATCAAAACTAACATAAACACACTAAACTAATGTATAAATCATCCTAAAACAACTATAAAACACTCCTAAAACATGTCTAAATATGCAACTATTAAAGGACATTAGAATTTATAGTAGTTCGGTCATGCCTACATCCACTACCTAATCTCCCAATTAGGATTTTTCGAAATCCACTAACTGATTCTCTTACCAATGAAAAACTACCGTTACAAGTGCCCTTTTGCAAGTTCAAGGAAAACCTATCCTTTTGCAGGCTAAGGATGAACCTCATATCCTTTTCATAGGCTAAGGAAGAACCACACATCATTTTTTTGGGCTAAGGAAGAACCCATGTTCCTTTTGCTGACTAAGGAAGAACCACATATCCTTTTTCTAGGTTAAGGAAGAACCCATGTTCTTTTTGCGGGCTAAGGAAGAACCTAACCTTAATTCCAACATTGGAATCAAAAGTGATGTTAAATCACTTTACTTGGTTTGTTTCAAACCATCAAACAATCCAAAAGACTAAAAACAATGAATATAGTGTTTGTTCTAAGTGATTAGAACAACTACAATGAAGCTCATAAATTCAAATACCAAATACAAGATATGGAAATTTTAGCTCAAGGTGAAGAGAGACCTTACAATGATTTATACCTTTCTTGCAAGCATATTTGCTCAAGAGAATGATTTTGAAGATGCTTTGAATGATCCACAATGAAAAAACTTGAAATCCAATCTTCAAATCAACATCTCTAAGTTCTAGGTTTTTGAAATGAGAAAAATGATTTGATCTTGAAAAACACTCCCTAGAATCACATGGTTGTCTCTTTTGTGTTTAGAATGGCCTAACTACATGTATTTATAGATTAGAAACAAGTTATAGCTGTTAGACATAAGACTATAGCCGTAGGGGGTGAAAAAATCAAGTTTTGGACCATTGGAATATGCCCAAAAAAATTGCAGACAGCTCGCATTAGCTTGCTGATATGCTGCCCAAAAATTTTCAAATTAGCTTGCTGATGCACTGCCCATAAATTTCCATATTGCATTAGCTCCCTTGCACTCAATTAGCCCCCTGCTTGACTATGCATTTTTAGAACATTTCCTTTTTCGAAAGATTATGAAATAAAAACAATAATAGATATATAATAGCTTAAAATTTATGGAAAGAACATTCCGGATCCATTAAAACCATTTCTAAAACCATTTGAGAAAGATATTAAACACTTTTAAAGGGTTAATGTTTATTTGTGCATAGTTTGAATATGAAAACTTGGGTTAACATGATTTTTCAAAATTCTAAACTTATGGGCTTATTTGGACATCAAAATATGATTGAAATACATTTAGTTTGATGATTAAAACACTTTGAAATCAACGATTAATCAATCAAACAAGAATTTGAAGAAAATCAATACAATTTTGATTATTTTGAAAAACTTTGTAGAAATGTCATTTTAACTAAAACGAATGCAAATATGATTCAAAATAGTTTCAGAACATAAATCAAACATTTTAGAATACTTAAAAATCATTTTTAAAGAAAACTTAATGCATGAATGAATTTTATCAAAACTATGCATACGTGAAGTATGAATACATGATTTTAAGAAAGATTGAGCAATAGGAAATGCAAGAAAGTTACATCCTAATTTTAGACACATAAGGACTCTCGACCTTTTTGTCTTCATTCCTTCAAGTTGTCCAAGCTTTAAGTATGATTGTTCCTTTGATTGAGAGGCTTCTTGAATTTGAAGACTTAGATCTTGTATTGGTTCTGATAAGTTGAGTTTTAGTGGTTAGTTTGCATGTTAATTTGATAGACTTTTAGGTGCATTTGCTTAGTTTTTAGATATTTTGGCATGAATTGCATACTTAGTTGTTTTAGGTTTATTTAGGCTTTATCTTAGGCTTTTATAGGTTTCTATCATGAATAAATGACATTTTGATACTTGTTAATATTATAGAAGTCATTTACTTTGAGTGCATTTCATTTTAGTTAATACTTTGATTAATTGCATAGAATTTACAATTGTTTATACTTTGTTTTGTAGGTAAATAAAGAGCTTAAATGTAACGATCCTCATTTTCATAAAATGGGACCTCAAGAATTTTTAGATGTTGTGTGGTATGTTTCTAATGAGTGTATGTATGTTATGAATATTAGATAATATTATACATACCACTATACATACCATTATATATTTGATAATGTATGTTATGTAAATTGCTTAAAATATGATACATACCCTTATTATTTAATACTATTATGTGTGGTAAGGTATGGATATTAGCTAAGATTAGTTGCTTACATGTAGTGGTTTAAATGAAGAAAATTGTGAGTTGAATTGAGGTGGTGTGATATAAGTTAAATGAGATGAATTGATTAATTAAATGGAGTTGAATTAGATTGATTATTTACATAACATTAATAAATTTATGGGAAGAGTTAGTTTACTATATTATATTGTGGAGCATGGGAGTGAAATTAACATGATGCTCATGTTGCTTTTGTTTTAATTTAATGAATTGGATGCAAAACAAACGAAAAGAGAAAGAAGAAAGTAACGTCAGAGAAGAAACCGAGAAGAAAAGAAAAAGGGGGTGAGGGTTTCGCGGCGTTTTGCAGCCAAATATAACGCACCGGTAAGCTATTTTTGCTTTTTTCGTCGTGAAATTGATCTTTAACTAGTGTATTCTAGTGGTTTAATTTTTGCTATAGGAGGTGTTTTGTGGAGTTTCCAAAATTGGGGTTTTGACCCACATTGAATCGAAATATGCAAAAATTATTTATTATCACTCCTATAGTCGCTTAGATCGCGAATATGTAGTTTGTTTACGTTCATGTGTATTATTGGTGCCGAAAGCCAAATTTGACACTAAGGGCCTTTCGAACCATGTCAAAGTCCAGTGAAATTCCGGTATGAAACCATCAAATCATAGAGGACTGAATTTCGGACGTTTTGAAACCAAGATCATGATTTTTGGATATCAATTGGTATTTTTAGTATGCGATTGAATGATTTCAATAAATACGTTGGACTTGGAGACTTGTAGAAATAAGGTTAAAAAGCTTATTTCTATTGTCTTTCCTAGTGAAAATATTTTAGGGGGTGGTAGAAATTATTTAGACTGGTCATCACGGGTATAGGAGACTCAAATATAATTATGGGACTGAATTGAAAAGTTATAGTTCATTTCATGTTGCCAGAACTTAGTTGAATGAATTAGCTAGAGTTAAAATTCTAATGTTGTATGAGCTAAAAATTTAGGTAAGTGCTAAATTAAAGAATTTCCAGATTTTTGGAAATAGTAAAGAGATTGGGGAAATTAAGTTAGGAACATGATAAATTAACTTAATTGATGATTTTTACTGTTTCTAGCATATAATAGATTGTAATTGAGTTAAAATGGGAAATTGGTAAATTTCCTATGGTTGAAATGATAGAAATATGGGGGGTTTTCATGTGAAACTACAATAAGTTGATTACGAGAATAAAATGAGATGTTGGATAATTATATTGATATGAAAATGATAATATATACTGGATTTGATAGAGTTGTGCAGTGAATTGGAATTGTGGGAAATATTTTGGCAAAATTGGTTGTGAGCAGAATTTCAATCTTATTTCATCATTTATGTCGTCCTATTTATATTGAACTATTTTGCTGATGTATGTTTGTTTGAAATTGCATAATGTGGGCATGGATGAAAACCCTTTATTTGTTATTGGTTTGGTTTATTTTGGAAAAGATGATTTTTGGACGTTCACCTAGTAGGATTAGAATTTCCTACAAGGAAATAATCAGATCTCTTATTCCAATAAACCTACTAATTATTAATTAAAGGTGTGTTTTAATATCGTTTATTGATTGAAGATAAGTCATCATTTATTGTTCTACTGCGGAGTTTTTCTATGATTAATATTGAGTCTATGCCTTGGGGGAGATCGGGCTAGACTTTTAACAAAGTCATGGAATACTTACGTTGGACCATTAAATGGACTTTATCATTCACTGCCATTGACAGAAGTATTCAAGTTGTATGAGATGATATGTGATTCAAGTTGAGAAATCAACTTGAAAGTGTTTTACCATTGGTTGTATGTATAATATAGCCTTTGGACACTTGTCATAATGCTTGAATAAAGATGGATGATAGATTTTAAATTGCATTGATATAGGTACTGTGATTATGATATGCATATGAAACTGCATTTGTTCCTTACATGACATTGAATATGCATATATGGATTTTAGATTAATGGATGAAGGTATGTTTGAATATTCTATTTCACTAGGCACCGTTAGCTCATTCTATTCCCAAATTTTTCAGGTCTTTTAGGTATAGATAAAGTCAAGGGAAGAGCTTATCAAAGAGAGGAGTGTGCCTGGCCAGAAAAGTTTTATTTTGATGTAGGTTGATAACTTGATATACAGGTGTTGTATTTTGATTTTGTAAATATATGTATGTAACTCCACATTTATAACTAAGTAATAGTTAGTAATTGTTAGATGCTAACAGGGTTGGGAATTACATAGTAAGTATGATGAAATATTTTGATGGGAATGTTGATACATATATATATTTGAGTTGTGGTGATATATATGTGTGAATGTGACGTTTATCAAGTTATTTGAGATTGTGAGATGTCCAGTTTACAGGGGAAACTTTGTCCGAGTCTCGGTTGAGGGATAACAGGAATCTAATGGTCCTATGGGTGATAGGAAGGTTAGATTTATGTGCCAGTCAGGATGCCTTGGGGGATTGTGAAAGGGGTCCTGATAATGTTGGTATTAGAGACTAAGTTTTGTAAACAACCTAAGAATTTAAAAGCTTCAAGATAATGAATAAGCCTTACTATATTATTTTCTTTGTGTATTAATATAGTATGGTAGATATGATGTTAGATGATCTGTTGTTTTCTCTGTATGTGATAGTCACCTCATTTATTTGTCTCAACTTAATGAGAAAAAGATGCAGACCGAGAAAGATTACATGTATGGAACATACAGATCAGGATAGAATTAAGAGGTTGGAAGAGCCAGTAGAGACTCAGGGTCGATTATTGGTTGCCCATAATACACAGATGCTAGAGTGGATGGCAAGAATGGAGGCTGGAATGTGCCAACCAACTCCCGCAGTGCCTCAAGAAGCTGGACCTAGCTGGGTTGAGGTAGAGACTAGTAGGACAGAGATTGTAGCAGAGCCTGCTGCAGCTGTGGCACAACCGTCCTCTACACCCACATCATCAACAAGAGAGGTGATGATGCATCAGTTTGATTTGATGCAGAGGTTTATGAGAATGAAACCTTAGAAGTTCTATGGTGGTGCAAATCTCAAGCAGGTAGAAGATTGGATCTTCAATATGGAGAAGAATGCCAAATCCTTAAAACTTGATGATGAGACTCAGGTTTTGTTTGCTGCCCACATGCTGGAAAGTAATGCAGGGCAGTGGTGGCTATCAGTGTTAACTACTGAAGGTCAAGTAAACACCTGGTCTAGATTCAAGGAACTCTTCCTTGAAATGTATGTTCCCACTACTGAGAGAGAGAGGAAGAAACTTGAATTGTTGAATCTCAAGCAAGGCGACATGACAGTACATGAGTATGAGTTTCATTTTACTTAATTGTCAGCTTATGCACCTAAATTGGTTAAGGATGAGGAAGAAATAATTTTTTCTTTTATGGGGGATTGAGACACCAGTGATTCAGCAGGCATTATCCATGACTGGGATAGATTAGTACAGACAAGTTGTTAATAAGGCTTTGAAATTTGAGCTGGCGGAGCAACGAAACACTAGTATGGTGTAGGCGACTCAGAGTGGGGGCACCACAGATACATGCAACTTTTGGTAGTAAGCCACATTCTTTATGGGGTAAGAAGAAGTGGGGGAAAAGACAGAAGTTCAGTAAGAGTGCACCGAATGAGTTCCACCAGGAGGAGTTGTGATTCAGTCTAAGACTACTCCATCCATACTGACTGCTATACAGACTCACAGTACTACGACTAAACCACCAGTTCAGGAGACATATGCCAGAGGCAGAGGGAGTGAGAGTCAGACTTTTAGAGTACCTGACGCAGCTTCATAGGTGGGATCTACTACACCTAGAGCACCATATATTTGCTACCAGTGTGGACAGCTTGGACATCAAACGTTTGAATGTCTGAATCCACCAGTAGTATCTCAAGGAAGCACTCTTTAGCCAATTAGTAGAGAGAAAGCTAAAGCAGTGACTGAACCTGATCCAGAAGCATCAAAGACATTAGTGGAAGGCATGATCATTATCTTTGATATACCTATGTATGTGCTTATTGATGTTTGTTTTACATTATCTTTTATTTCTGGACATGTGGTAAATAGATTATAACTAGCTCCTGTTAGAGCTAGTACATGGTTAATGTTGAGTAAGGCAGCAGGGGAAAGAATCTCCCCTAACATGATTTATGAAGACTGCATTGTTAGATTGGGTGATTATGAAATGTCTGTGAACTTTAGAGTTCTAGAGTTCTTAGAATTTGATGTTATCCTAGTAATAGATTGGTTAGTAGCCTATCATGCCTATGTAGACTGCTTTGCTAAGAAAATTATATTCCAGATTCCTGGATATCCTACCTTTGAGTATGAAGGGGGAGCATCAGATAAACCAACTACTAGAGGTAGGTTGGTGACAAATGATGAGAGAGAAGTGTTAGCTGGTTTGATGCCAGGAGCTGACAAGACCAGTGAGCTTAAACTTGATGACATTCCTGCTGTGAAAGAGTTCCCAGAGGTGTTTCCTGCAGATTTACCCGGATTACCTCCTAATAGGGATATTGACTTTATCATTGAGCTAATTCCCAGTTCTAAACCTATTTCTATGGTATCGTATAGAATGGTGCCTAAGGAATTACAAGAGCTGAAAATACAGTTAGAGGATTTGTTGGCTAAGGGTTTTATAAACCCAAGTGTGTCACCATGGGGAGCTCCAATCTTGTTTGTTAAAAATAAATATGGGAGCTTGAGGCTGTGTATTGATTATAGGTAGTTGAATCGGGTGACAGTGAAGAATAAGTACCCTTTTCCATGCATAGATGATTTGTTTGATCAGCTAAAGGGAGCTAAATTCTTCTCGAAGATTGACTTGAGGTCAGGTTACCATCAGCTGAGGATCAGGGAGGAGGATGTACCTAAGACAACCTTCAGAACTAGATATGGACAACGTGAGTTTTGGGGATGCCTTTTGGCATAACCAATGCACCAGCCATGTTTATGGATCTGATGCAGAGGGTGTTTAAGCCATATCTAGATCAGTTCATCATTATATTTATTGATGATATTCTAGTATATTCCAAAACTCATGAGGAGCATGAAAAACATCTCAGAATGACCTTGCAAACTTTGAAAGAGCATAGGTTGTATGCTAAGTTTAGCAAGTGTGAGTTTTGGATATCAAAGGTGAAATTTCTTAGTCATGTGGTAAGCTTAGAAGGGATATCAGTTGATCCGGCTAAGGTTGAGGCTATCATCAATTGGCCGAGACCCACCACAGTGACAGAGATCAGAAGTTTCTTAGGTTTGGCTGGTTATTATAAAAGATTTGTGCAGACCTTTTCAAAGTTAGCTGCACCATTGACCAAGCTAACCCAAAAGAATGTACCATTTGTGTGGACAAGTGTGTGAAAATGCTTTTCTTGAATTAAAAAGGAAGTTGACATTTGCACCAGTGTTAATCTTACTAGAACCTAGTCAAGAGTTAGTGATCTATACAGATGCTTCTCATACAGGTTTGAGTTGTGTACTTATGCAGAAGAATAGGGCCATTGCTTATGCATCAAGGAAATTGAAGGTGCATGAGAAGAACTATCCAGTACATGATTTAGAGTTGGCTGTAGTTGTCTTTGCATTGAAAATATGGAGACATTATCTATGGGGAGAAATTCACACTCTATTATGATCACAAGAGTTCGAAATATCTATTTTCACAGAAAGATCTGAACATGAAGCAAAGGCGATAGTTAGAACCTCTCAAGGATTATGACTTCATATTGAAATATCATCCTGGGAAGGCTAATGTAGTGGCTGATGCACTAAGTAGAAAGAGAGTAGAGACTGCTATGATGGCTAGTCATATGTGTCATGAGTGGAGATTACTAGAGGATGCTACTATGATGAGTATTTATCCTATCTCTACAGACTCTGTTATATGTGCTCAGATGAGAGCTCAGCCAATTCATATTCAGGAGGTTACCGATTAGCAATAGTTAGATGCTGATTATATGATGTTTAGAGCTTGGGCTGATGATGATAGTCGTGATGAGTGGTCATTAACTTCAGATGGTGCTTTGCGATTCAAAGGGAGATTATGGATTCCTATAGATCCACAGCTTAGACGAGATGTACTTCAAGAGTGATAATTGCATATTTAGACATGTTTTAGGAGAGTTGTATAGTTGTTTTAGGATAATTTATGCATTAGTTGAGTGTGTTTATGTTAGTTTTGATTCACTTATTAGTTTAGGAATAAATTGATTTTTATGCATTATTTCGGTTTGTTAATTTATATGTTGGATCAATTTATGTTTTGAGTGTTTTAATTACTTGTTTTGTAGGTATTTAGATGTATGGAAGTGACCATGAATGATGGACACAATATATGAGAAGCCTAAATGATGAGTTATGAAGTGCCCAAGCTAAAATTGGCTAAGTCCACAAGAAGGAAATCAAAAGGAGCGAAAAATGGCTAAGTCCACAACACTGGGCACAAAAAGTGCTTTGGGGGCCACGACGCTCATCATGGCACCAGAGTGATCAGGAAAAGAAGGTACCGGGCACCACGGTGCTCATTGCGGTGCCCAGAGAGTGTTAACGTAGTGCCGCGGTGCGGTGCTAGAATTTTTTAACAGGGTGCCGCGGCGCCCTGTATTTTCCAGTTGCGATTTTGGGAATTTCGGAACTTTCTAAATTTTTACACACTACGAAAAGGGGCTTAATATTTATAAAAAGAAAGGGTTTTTCGAGAGGAGCACATTGGAGTAAAGTAGAGAACGAAGTTTTGCGGCTGGAGCAAGGTGGAAGAGAAGATCTACATTAAAGACTGTTGACAACTTCTACACGTTCTAGTTTGCTTTTCTTTGTTCTGATTCATGTTTGAACCAATAGTTATTGTTTTGATTTCTTTATTTATGAACTAAAGCATTGTTTCTAGAGGATAGATGGATCCTAACTTTGATGCTATGTTCTAGTAAAGTCTTAATTATTATTAATGGATTTGTGATAGTTTATTTATATTTCTCCATTGTTAATGCTTTCAATCTCTTGATCACGAATTGGATGATCTTAGTTCTAGAGTGCGGCACTCGACAAAGGGTACTTTGGATCGGAACAAGGGAAATATAACCTAGGTTATTGCGAGACCGATAAGAGATCGAGACCCTTTTAAGTCATTAAAAGAAATCATAGATCTTGGTGAGTTTGTAAGAATTAGGTCTTTATCGATAGATCGAGATCAATTCCTATGAATATGCTTTAACGCGGTACTCGACAGAGGGTGTTAGAAACATTAGGATTTATGGCTTATAAACCAAGTAAATACATTAATGATAAATAATTGGAAAGAACATAGTTGATAGTTAGGTGAAATCGATTCTCTAGATTATTTCTCTATTGATAATCTGTCGTTTTCATTGCTTTGCTAGTGAATAATTAGTTGTTTTCATTACTGTTTAATTGCTCAATCATTCGAATTCGGTTGTCTAGACAAAATTAAGGTAAAAAACGTGATAGCTAGTGTTCTAATTATCCCTGAGGACGAGACCCGATTTCATCGGATTTTATTATACCTTGACTGTCGTGTGCGATAATTTCACGAACAAGTTTTTGGCACCGTTGCCGGGGATATTTATTAGTTTGCACTAATATCGTGTTATTTAACTTTGATTTTAATTTAGATTTTTATATTTTATTTTTATTATCTGATTTTCTTTTTAGTTTCTGTTTTGAAGAATTTCAAGAGTTTATGCAAATGGCACAAAGTTTTCAAGTACTACCGTTGGATTATTCCCTTTTTCTCTAAGGGACAAAACACGAGCATGGTTGCAATCTTTGTAACCGGGGACCATTGCAACTTGGCAAGAGATGGTACATAAATTTCTTCAAAAACTCTTTCCTCCTGCCAAGACTGCCCAATTGAGAGTTGAGATAGGACAATTCAAGCAACACGAGTCCGAGTCATTGTATGAAACATGGGAGCGTTTCAAGGAATTGTTGAGAAAGTGTCCTCAGCATGGGTTCCAAGATTGGTTACAAATCCAACTTTTCTATAATGAGATGACTTTCTCCACAAGAACTCTAGTTGATGCGGCAGCCGGTGGGTCACTTTTGACAAAAACAGCTACTAAGGCACTGAACATGTTGGAGAATATGGCTAGCAACACTTATGAGGTTCCGGGTGCACGATCAATGGTTAAGAAGGTGGTTGGTCTACATGAAGTTCATCCATTCACATCTCTCTTTGCTCAGATGTCAAGTATTGCCAACCAACTTGATGTGCTCACTACTCAAAGAGCGCAACCTTCTATTGAAAAGGCAGCGGCTTTACATAAGGGAATGTGGCACATGAAGAAAAAGTTCAATACATTAGTAATCGGGGGTATAATTTCAGAAGCAATCAAGGAGTTCCAAATCAGTACCATCCAAGTGTTCGAAATCATGAGAACTTTTCCTATGCCAACACGAGGAATACATTGCAACCTCCACCCGGTTTCTACAATCAAGCTCAAGAGAAAAGGCCATCCTTGGAGGATATGTTGGGATCATTTATGATGGAGACAAGAGCTTCAATTAAGAACTTAGAAGTACAAGTGGGACAACTAGCCCAAACAGTGAATACACAACCACATGGATCCTTGCCTAGCAACACCGAGATAAATCCCATGGAACAATGCAAGGCCATCACTTTGAGGAATGGAAAAAAAGTTAAGGGGGTTGATTTTACAAGCCAACACAATACATCTCCCCCGCCATCTAATCAAGAGAATGAGGAGCCCAACAAGGAAGCTAAGTCTAGCCAAAGGAGAGGAAGAATCAAGCAAGGGGTAAAAATCTCAAGAGAGGCCGTACAGGCCCGGTTCCATCACCTTCCTAGATAATTCCCCTATTCTTAAGACTTCTATCCCTTTTCCTCAACGTTTCCAAAAGAAGAATCTTGATGAGCAATTCGCCGAGTTTCTTAAAATTTTCAAGAAGATCCACATCAACATCCCTTTTGCCTATGTTTTGGAGCAAATGCCCAACTATGTGAAGTTCATGAAGGATGTGATGACAAAGAAAAAGAAGCTAGAGGACTATGAGATGGTGAAGCTTACTGAAGAATGTAGTGTCATACTACAAAAGAAGCTACCTCAAAAGCAAAAAGATCCAGGGAGTTTCACTATACCTTGAACCATTGGTTCTTTAAATTTTACTAAAGCTTTAAGTGATTTAGGTGCAAGTATTAACTTGATGCCTTTGTCAATTTTCAGGAAATTGGGACTTGGCGAGGTGAAGCCGACTACGATATCTTTGCGAGTAGCAGATCGATCATTTACATACCCTAGGGGTATCATTGAAGACGTGCTAGTGAAGGTGGATAAGTTCATCTTCCTGGTGGATTTTGTTGTTTTGGATATAGAGGAAGATGGTGATATCCCTCTCATACTTGGGCGGCCATTCTTAGCTACCGAGAGAGCTTCGATCAATGTGCAACATGGTGAGCTTACCCTAAGAGTGAATGATGAAGAAGTGATGTTTAATATATACAAGACCATTAAATTCCTATCGGACGGGAATACATGTCACCGGATAGATGTAGCGGATGTGGTGGATGCATGTGTGACTGAAGTACATGAGGAGGCTACACAGGGAGATTCTTTAGAGAAGTGTCTTGTGAGTTCGGTAACTAGAGATGAGGCCTCTCATGATGATGTCCAGCAGTATACCTTAGCTCTTGAAGCCCACAATCCTACAAGTACCATCGTCGAAGGGGAAGACATTGAAGTTTCTTTGCCACCCGAGCCATTAGAATCTTCACCGAAGTTGAAGCCTTTACCGGAGCACCTTCATTATGCATTTTTGGGTGAGAAGTCTACTATGTAGGTCATCATTTCATCGGCTTTGTCTAGTGTGGAAGTGGAGAAGCTATTACGCATTTTGAGAAAGTACAAGTTCGCTTTGGGGTGGTCCATAGCCGACATCAAGGTGATAAGCCCTTCCATTTCTTTGCACAAGATCTTGATTGAGGACTCATACAAGCCTTCAATTGAACATCAAAGAAGGCTAAATCCACCCATGAAGGAGGTTGTGAAAGCTGAAATATTAAAGTGGCTTAAGGCGGGAATCATATGCGCCATTTCGGATAGTTTGTGGGTAAGTCCAGTTCAAGTGGTACCCAAGAAAGGGGGTATAATTGTAGTGATGAATGATAAGAATGAGCCAATTTTCATTAGGACGGTGACAAGCTGGAGAGTTTGCATAGACTACCGGAAGCTTAACAAGGCCACAAGGAAGGATTACTTTCCTCTTCCTTTTATTGATCAGATGCTAGATCGGTAGGCGGGCTTCCATTATTATTGTTTTCTAGACGGGTATTCGGGGTATAATTAAATAGTCATCGCCCCGGAGGATCAAGAGAAGACTACATTCACTTGCTCGTATGGTACTTTGCGTTTCGGCGTATGCCGTTTGGATTGTGCAATGCACCGGCGACTTTTCAACGGTGCATGATGGCTATATTTTCTGATTTGATAGAGGACATCATGGACGTTTTTATGGACAATTTTTCAGTATTTCGGTCCTCCTTTGATCATTGTTTGCATAACCTCTCCCTTGTGTTGAAGAGGTGTGAAGAAACGAACCTTGTACTAAATTGGAAAAAGTGTCACTTCATGGTGCATGAAGGCATTGTTCTTGGACACCGAATTTCATCTAAGGGCCTTGAGGTAGACAAGGCGAAGATTGTTACTGTTGAAAAGCTTTCGCATCCGAAGACTGTTAAGGACATAAGCAGTTTCTTGGGGCATGAGGGTTTCTATAGAAGATTCATCAAGGATTTTTACAAGATTGCTAAACCTCTTTGCAACCTCCTTGAGAAAGAAACCCTATTTGTGTTTCATGAACATTGTGAGGAAGCTTTTACTTTGATCACGAAAGCTTTGGTATCAACACCTATTATGGTGATACTGGATTAAAGTGAACAGTTCGAGATCATGTGTGATGCGAGTGACTATGCAGTGGGAGCGATTCTTGGGCAACGAAGAGAGAAGATGTTCTGGGTCATTTCATATTCGAGTAGGACACTTGATGGGGCTCAACAAAATTACAAACAACCAAGAAGGAATTACTAGCAGTGGTCTTTGCTTGTGATAAGTTTAGATCCTACATTATTGGGTCTAAAGTGATTGTTTATACCGACCATGCCGCCATCCGATACTTGTTTGAGAAGAAGGAAGGATGCAAAGCCTCAATTGATTAGATGGGTCATCTTGTTTCAAGAGTTTGACATGGAGATTAGGGACAAGAAAGGGAGTGAGAATGTAGTTGTGGATCACTTATCTCGGCTGCAAGTAGATGAGCAAGATGATGGTGTGCCTATTTTGGAAACATTTCCAGATGAACAATTATATGGGCTATTTAGCAAACTTCCATGGTATGCTGATTATGTGAACTATTTAGCTAGTGGTGCCTTGCCTCCGGATCTATCATATGCAAGGAAGAAGAAGTTTGTACATGATGTGCGTTTCTATTTTTGGGATGAACCCTTGCTATTTAAGAGGTGCAATGATCAACTGATAAGGAGACGTATATCGGAGGAGGAAGTGCAATCCATTCCACATGATTACCATTCGTCTCCATATGGTGGTCACTTTGGGGCTACAAGGACAACGACAAAGGTTCTTTAAAGTGGGTTCTATTGGCCTACATTATTTCAACATAGTTATGAATTTGTGAAGACGTGTGCCCGATGCCAACGTCTTGGTTCCATCTCTAGGTGACACGAGCTACCTTTGACAAACATCTTAGAGGTGAAGCTTTTTGATGTGTGGGGTATTGATTTTACGGGCCCGTTTCCCTCTTCGTGTAGCAAAACATATACTTTTGGCAGTTGATTATGTTTCCAAGTGGGTTAAAGCTATAGCTACGGAGACCAATGATGCTAAGGTGGTGCTGAAATTTCTACACAAGCAAATATTCTCTAGATTTGGCACACCTAGAGCTATCATCAGTGATGAAGGCACCCACTTTTGTAACAAATTGTTCAATGCTCTTCTTGCCAAGTATGGGGTAAAACATAAAGTGGCACTTGCATACCATCCTCAGACCAATGGCCAAGCTGAAGTGAGCAATCGAGAAGTCAAGAAAATTTTGGAGAAAATCGTCAATGTCACTAGGAAGGATTGGTCTTTGAAGCTTGATGATGTTTTATGGGCGTATCGAACTGCATTGAAGACTCCTATTGGGATGTCTCCTTACCGCCTTGTGTTTGGAAAATCTTGTCACTTATCGGTTGAGTTGGAACATCGAGCGTATTGGGCGGTGTAAAAGCTTAATTTTGACTTAAAGGCATCTAGGGATCAAAGGCTATTGAAACTAATGGAAATGGAAGAGTTTAGGAATGATGCTCATGAGAATGCCAAGACCTACAAAGAGCGAACCAAGAAGTGACATGACAAGAACACTGAGAAGCGAGATTTTGAACCAGGGCAACAAGTACTCCTATTCAATTCCAGATCGAAGTTGTTCCCTGGCAAGTTGAAATCCAGATGGTAGGGCCCTTATATGGTGGAATGAATTTTGCCTTTTGGTGCGGTTGAGCTAAAGAATGAAAATGGTGTTTGCTTCCGAGTTAATGGCTAAAGGTTGAAGCATTACTATGGCCACGAGGTGTGGCGAGATGATCGCATCACTTTAGGGGATCTGTAATGGCAATGTGTCTGAAAGTCGGGCTGATGACTTTAAACCAAGCGCTAGATGGGAGGCAACCCATCGGTTTTGGTTTTTTTTTTTTTTTGTCATTGTATAGATTTGACTTTCGTGCCTTGACAGATTTGTTTCCTTTTCCCTTTTCCAGGTTCTAACGCAAGTTTGGGAATCTCTTTGAAGCATTGCGGAGGGACGAATGGCGCCCATCTTCACCCATTTGGGTTTAGAGGGTTTTCTAAACTCCTCTCTCTCTTATATGCCTACGTTTGTCTTTATTTGTGTATATCATGCATTGAGGACAATGCTTGCTTTAAGTTTGGGGGGAGAGTTTTACTTTTTGTCATGGTATGTTAGTTGCGTATGCATTAGTTTAGGCTAGGTAGTCACATTCTTTTACAATTTTAGACTTACTTATGGAGGGCCAATAATAAGAGAACACTTTAGAGATATGAAACAATAGGAGAATGTAGAGAGTTACCTATATGTCTGTGTGCTTGATCCAACTTTTGTTGGGAATTGTTGGAGAAACTTAACCATTTGTACATGATTTTTGATAATTGGATTGAGATTGTTGGGAATGGACCTTTGAATGCTAAGTCATATCTTAGATCTCTAGGGATTCTAGAACAAGTTTGATCACCACTCGAGGCGAAATCCTAGTTAACACACCATGAGGAAGATGATTTAGGCCATGTTTGAAAACGTTTGAGCCACATAACGTATCGTACTTTTTATTGTATCCATAGTTCCCACTTTGAGCTGAATATCCTTTTCTTTGTTACCATACATCACGAAATATTAGCTTATCATGTTTAATTCCCCTGTTTTTCAACTTATGTACCTTATACACTTTGATTATGGAGTGTTATTATTTGGATGAAAGAACAATGGGAAAGAAAAGTGAAGAAAAAGGGTGACAAAAAAGAAAAACAATGTGAAGTTTGCTTATGAGTTCTATAAAAAAAAAATGAAAAAGAGAACAAAAAGAATGCTATGCTCATGATTATGAAAAGAAATAAGTTTTAGGGTGTAGTTGTTCTTTGAAAATAAGAAAAAGAAAAAGCAAACAAAAGAATGGGGAATGAGATGAAAAGATTGACCAGTTAAAGAAAGGGTATATGTGCTGAAATTGGGTTTTTGGTTCTAAATGTAATGGGTTGGATGTTTGTAAAAGATCAAAGTGTTTGGGGTGCTTTTTGAGTTAAAATTTTCTTATTTTTCACTACCTTTGAACCTAGGCCTTACATTACAACCTATGAAAGACCTACTAATTCTGAATGGTGTGTGAGTTACATTAGTGGAGGGTGGTGTGAAAAACTTGCCTATGGAGTTCCAACTTAATTTTTATATTTTGAGATCTTACACTTAACACTTGCTTGCACTTGTTCATGACTTGCATGATTAGTTGATGAGATTAGTTATGTACTCATGTGTGAAAGAATCAAAGGTGAAACTTGGTAAGAGTTGGGTTGAAATTCTAGATAATTCTGTACTATTGAAATTCGTTCCTAGAAGTGAATATTCCTTTTGATGTAATCTTAGAGGCCATGTATGTGTTTATAATGCTGAGTTAAGTCTTTAATTGTGCAAGATTGTGACTTTAGAAGGGATATGTTAATTATGAGTTTTTAGTTTTGTTTTCTCTTTGCTCGGACAATCAAAGTCCTAAGTTTGGGGGTATTTGATAGTTGCATATTTAAACATGTTTTAGGAGAGTTTTATAGTTGTTTTAGAATAATTTATGCATTAGTTGAGTGTGTTTATGTTAGTTTTGATTCATTTATTAGTTTAGGAATAAATTGGTTTTTATGCATTATATCGGTTTGTTAATTTATATGTTGGATCAATTTATGTCTTGAGTGTTTTAATTACTTGTTTTGTTTTGTTTTGTTTGTATTTAGATGTATGAAAGTGAGCATGAATGATGGACACAACATATGAGAAGCCTAGATGATGAGTCATGAAGAACCCAAGCCAAAAAGTGAAAGAAGATTGGCTAAGTCCACAAGAAGGAAATCAAAAGGAGCAAAAAATGACTAAGTCCACAACCTTGTGCACAAACAGTGCTCTGGGGGCCGAGGTGCTCATCACGGCGCCAGGGTGATCAGGAAAAGAAGGCACTGGGCACCGCGGCACCCAGAGAGTGTTAACGCAGTGCTGCGGCGCTGGAATTTTTTAACCTGGCGCCACGGCGCCTTATGTTTTCCAGTTGCAATTATTGGAATTTCGGGTCTTTCTAAATTTTTACACACTACGAAAAGGGGCTTAATATATATAAAAAGAAAGGGTTTTTCGAGAGGAACACATTGGAATAAAGTGGAGAACGAAGTTTTGCGGCTGGATTAAGGTGGAAGAGAAGAACTACATTGAAGACCATTGACAATTTCTACACGTTCTAGTTTGTTTTTCTTTGTTCTGATTCATGTTTGAACCATTAGTTATTGTTTTGATTTCTTTAGTTATGAACTAAAACATTGTTTCTAGAGGATAGATGGATCCTAACTTTGATGCTATGTTCTAGTAAAGTCTTAATTATTATTAATGGATTTGTGATAGTTTATTTATATTTTTCCATTGTTAATGCTTTCAATCTCTTGATCACGGATTGGATGATCTTAGTTCTAGAGTGTAGTACTCGACAGAGGGTACTTTGGATCGGAAAAAGGGAAATATAACCTAGGTTATTGTGAGACCGATAGGAAATCGAGACCCTTTGAAGTCATTAAAAGAAATCATAGATCTTAGTGAGTTTGTAAGAATTAGGTCTTTATCGATAGATCGAGATTAATTCCTATTAATATGCTCTAACGCGGTACTCGACAGAGGGTGTTTGAAACATTAGGATTTATGGCTTATAAACTAAGTAAACACATTAATGATAAATAATTGGAAAGAACATAGTTGATAGTTAGGTGAAATCGATTCTCTAAATTATTTCTCTATTGATAATCTGTCATTTTCATTGTTTTGCTAGTTAATAATTAGTTGTTTTCATTACTGTTTAATTACTCAATCATTCGAATTCGGTTGTCTAGATAAAATTATGGTAAAAAATGTGATAGCTAGTGTTCTAATTATCCTTGAGGTTGATACCCAATTTCATCGGATTTTAGTATAACTTGACTGTCGAGCACTTGCGATAATTTCACGAACAAAGACTCACATAGATCCAGATATACTATTCATCCAGGTGCTACCAAGATGTATCAAGATATGAAACGAACATATTGGTGGCCTGGCATGAAAAGAGATATAGCAGCGCATATCAGGAAATGTGAAATATGTCAGTAAGTGAAGGCTGAACATCAGAAACCTGGATAGCAGATGCAACCACTACTTATTCTTGAGTGTAAGTGCGAGCATATTTAGATGTATTTTGTGATGGGACTTCCTAAATCTCTGCAGAAACATGATGCCATTTGGGTTATCGTGGATAGATTGACTAAATTTGCGCACCTTCTTCCAATGAACACCAGAGATTCCATAAACAGACTAAGCCGGTTATATGTTCGTGAGATAGTTTACATGGAGTACCAGTATCTATTGTATCAGATAGAGATCCGAGGTTTACCTCGATATTCTGGCAGGGGTTGCAGAGGCAGCTCAGTACTCGGCTGAATCTCAGTACAACTTTTCGTCCTCAAACTGATGGCCAGACAGAGAGGCTGATTCAGATATTAGAGGATATGCTCAGATCATGTATTTTAGAAAATGGTGGAAATTGGGAAGAGTATATACATCTGTGTGAATTTGCATATAATAACAGTTATCAGTCTAGTATCTGTATGGCTCCTTTTGAGGCATTATATGGGAGGCCATGTAGATCACCAGTTTGTTGGACTGAGGTAGAGGATACTGCTTTGATAGGTCCCGTTGTTGTGCAAGAACACACAGAAAAGATAAAGCAGATTAGACAGAACACGAAAGCAGCCCAAGATAGACAAAAAAGTTATGTGGATAACAAACAGAAAGCCATAGAATTTGAGGAGGGAGACCATGTATTGTAGAAGGGCAGACTAGATTTGGGGTGAAAGGAAAATTAGCTCCTAGATTCATTGAACCTTTTCAGATCCTTGAGAGGATTGGGCCAGTTGCTTACAGGTTAGTCTTACCGCCTTAGTTGGTAGAAGTTCATAATGTGTTCCATATTTCGTTGTTGAGGAAATATCACTCAGATCCTACTCAGTAGCATTATCCAGATCCTACCCATGTCTTGGATTGGAGACATTTAGATTTGAGGCAAAATGGAACATATGATGAGATGCCAGTAGTGATTCTTGACAAGAAAGTGCAGAAACTTAGGAATAAAGAAATTCCTATGGTCAAGGTCAATTGGCAGTTTCATGGTGAGGAACAATATACTTGGGAGCGTGAAGATTACATGAAGGAGCATTTCTCAAAATTTATGAAATGAGGTATGCTTCCTAACTTTTAAATTTCGAGGACGAAATTTCTTTTAAGTTGGGGAGGTTGTAACGACCCTCATTTTCATAGAATGGGACCCTAAGAACTTTTAAATGTTGTGTGGTATGTTTCTTATGAGTGTATGTATGTTATGAATATTAGATAATATTATACATACCATTATATATTTGATAATGTATGTTATGTAAATTGCTTAGAATATGATACATACCCTTATTATTTAATACGATTATGTGTGGTAAGGTATGGATATTGGCTAAGATTAGTTGCTTACCTGTAGTGGTTTACATGAAGGAAATTGTGAGTTGAATTAAGGTGGTGTGATATAAGTTAAATGAGATGAGTTGATTAATTAAATGGATTTGAATTAGATTGATTATTTACATAACATAACTTAATTTATGGGAAGAGTTAGTTCACTATATTACATGTGAAGCATGGGAGTGAAATTAACATGATGCTCATGTTGCTTTTGTTTTAATTTAATGAATTGGATGTAAAACAAAAGAAAAGAGAAAGAAGTTAGTAACGTCCAGAGAAGAAACCGAGAAGAAAAGAAAAAGGGGCGAGGGTTTCGCGGCCAAATCTGACGTGCCGGTAAGCTATTTTCGCTATTTTTCGTCGTGAAATTGATCTTTGACTAGTGTATGACGATTCTAGCGGTTTAATTTTTGCTATAGGAGGTGTTTTGTGGAGTTTCCAAAAATGGGGTTTTGACTCACTTTGAATCGAAACACGTAAAAATTATATATTATCACTCCTTTAGTTGCGTAGATCACGAATATGTAGTTTGTTTACGTTCATGTGTATTATTGGCGCCGATACAGCTACCGGAAGCCAAATTTGACATTGGGGGCCTTTCGAACCATGTCAAACTTCGGTGAAATTTTGGTTTGAAACCATCGAATTGTAGAGGACTGAATTTTGGACGTTTCGATACCAAGATCATGATTTTTTTATAACGATAGGTATTTTTAGTATGCGATTGAATGGTTTCAGTAAATACATTGGACTTGGAGACTTGTAGAAATAAGGTTAAAAAGCTTATTTCTATTGTCTTTCACTGTGAAAAATTTTAGAGGGTGGTAAAAATTATTTAGACTGGTCATCACATGTATGGGAGACTCAAATATAATTATGGGACTAAATTGAAAAGTTAGATTTCATTTCATGTTGCCAGAACTTAGTTGAATTTAGTTGAATGAATTAGCTTGAGTTAAAATTCTAATGTTGTATGAGCTGAAAATTTAGCTAAGTGCTAAATTAAAGAATTTCCAGATTTTTGAAAATAGTAAAGAGATTGGGGAAATTAAGTTAGGAACATGATAAATTAACTTAATTGATGATTTCTACTGTTTCTAGCATAGTATAGATTGTAGTTGAGTTAAAATGGAAAATTGGTAAATTTCCTATGGTTGAAATGATAGAAATATGGGGGGTTTTCATGAGAAACTACAATAAGTTGCTTATGAGAATAAAATGAGATGTTGGGTAATTATATTGATATGAAAATGATAATATTTGCAGGATTTGATAGAGTTGTGCAGTGAATTGGAATTGTGGGGAATATTCTGGCAAAATTGGTTGTGAGTAGAATTTCAATCTTATTTCATCATTTATGTCGTCCTATATATATTGAATTGTTTTGCTTATGTATGTTTATTTGAAATTGCATGATGTAGGCATGGATGAAAACCCTTTATTTGTTATTGGTTTGGTTCATTTTGGGAAAGATGATTTTTGGACATTCACCTTGTAGGATGAGAATTTCCTACAAGGAAATAATTGGATCTCTTATTCTAATAAACCTACTAATTATGAACTAAAGGTGTGTTTTAATATCGTTTATTGGTTGAAGATAAGTCATCATTTATTGTTCCACTGCGTAGTCTTTCTATGATCAGTATTGAGTCTATGCCTTGGGGGAGATCGGGCTAGACTTTTAACAAAGTCATGGAATACTTACATTGGACCATTGAATGGACTTTATCATTCACTGCTATTGACGGAAGTATTCATGTTGTATGAGATGATATGTGACCTCAAGTTGAGAAATCAACTTGAAAGTGTTTTACCATTGGTTGTATGTATAATATAGCCTTGGGTCACTTGTCATAATGCTTGAATAAAAATGGATGATAGATTTTAAATTACATTGATATACGTACTGTGATTATGATATGCATATGAAACTGCATTTGTTCCTTACATGACATTGAACATGCATACATGGATTTTAGATGAATGCATGATGATATGTTTGAATATTCTATTTCATTGGGCACCGTTAGCTCATTCTATTCCCAAATTTTTCTGGTCCTTCAGGTACAGATAAGGGCAAGGGAATAGCTTATCAGAGATAGGAGTGTGCCTTGCCAGAAAAGTTTTATTTTGATGTAGGTTGATGACTTGATATACAAGTGTTGTATTTTAAATTTGTAAATATATGTATATAACCCCACATGTATAACTAAGTAAATGGACATGTTGTTGTAATAGTTAGTAATTGTTAGATGCTAATAGGGTTGGGAATTACATTGTGAGTATGATGAAATATTTTGATGGGAATGTTGATACATATATATTTGAGTTGTGGTGATATATGTGTGTGAATGTGATGTTTATCAGGTTATTTGAGATTGTGAGAAGTCCAGTTTATAGGAGAGACTCTGTTCGTGTCTCGATTGAGGGTTAATAGGAATCTACTGGTCATATGGGTGATAGGATGGTTAGATTTTTGTGCCAGTCAGGATGCCCTGGGGATTGTGATAGGGGTCCTGACATTAAAAATGGGTTGAAACAAGGTTCAAATGGTGTTCAAAAGAAGTCAAGAACATGTGCAAAAAGTGTGCAAAAAGTGGAAAAAATCAACTAAGTCCACAAGCCACCACCACCCAACACCCGAGACTGGGCGCCGCGGCGCCCAGATGCAGAGTGGTGGTGATGATGAACCGGTAACCCAAAATTGCATAAATGCATTTTTTTTGGCGACTTTTGACACCCTTTTTTGTCTTTTCACTCATTTGATATATATAGCTCGTTTTAGGGTTTGTTTAGGGGACATCTTTCATACTAGTAGATTTAGATAGTAATTAATTAGGGTGAGATTAGAAGAAATGAGGCTCGGGAAGAAGTTATGGGAAGAAGGCAAGGAAGGAAGAGTTGCAGGTTCAAGCTTGAAAAAGAATGGGGTTTTCTCTACTTTTATTTCAATTAGAGCTTGTGTTTTATGATTTCTTCTTTGGATATCTCTCTTGTATTAATGTATTTGAATAAGTGCTAAACATTTGATCTAGAGGTTTAATTAGTCTATGTTGATCTTATGGTTTGATTATCCTTTGCATGTTCTTGATTGATAAGTGGGTTTATTTGCAATTTCCAACTCTTAATGCTTTCAAATTGCTGGCCACATTTTAGATGACCTTAGATTTGATATTTATGACATGGAAAAGGGGATATTGAATTGGATTTGGAAAATTGCAACCTAGGCTTATTGTATCGTGTTGGGAAACCTACAATGCCCTTGGAATCATTCAAAAATAGGTCCCAAATCTTAATGCATGTTTGATTCATTGGTTTATAACTTGAAAAAGGGAATTAATGTGTTGGGCATAGTTAATTGAACTATCACTTGGAAGAGGGGTTTAATTGAATTAGATCTATGATTTATAAATCTATGAATTAATCATTTACATGACATTTTGAAAACCATAAGTGAAGACATAGTGATATTAATCCTCTAGAGTTTTTAATCCTTGATTTTCTCTATTTTCTATCCAAATTACATCGTTTAGTTTTAATTGTTGCTTATTTTACTTTTAGTACTCAATTCATCAGATATTGATCCTCTAGATAAAACTTAGAGTTAGTATAATTTCAGGTATTAAAACTTAGTTTTGCTAATCCTTGAGGACGATAACTCGGTATTCACCAGTATATATTATAACTTGATATTCCTACACTTGCGAATTGAAATTTATCGCATCAAGTTCATTTTTGCTTTAGGTGTTGAAATATACTAGATAGAAACAATAGCACCATTTGTTATATTGTTTGTTAGCATCAAAACACTTAGGAGAAAAACTAAGCGCAAAACCACTTAAGCCAACAACTAGAATGTAACATCCTATACTTTTAGTCAATGTCTTTGGTTGTTGTATACGGACCCTGAGGGATATAATACACGAATGCATATGTGGAAATCACGTGTACGTGTGTCAAAAGGACTTGAAGATGTTAAACACGAGTCCGAAACAAGTTTTTACATAGAAATTGATATATTAAACATATATGTTCAATAAGTATTGAGCGTATAATAAATGAAAAATGAAGACAATGAATAGTAATATGATTAGAAAAAAAAAGGGCTACTGTTAATTTGCGGGTACTGTTTATAAAACAGTACCGTGAACAGTGCACAAAAGGGAATCGTAATTTATTGTTTATGGATTAATTTTTTTATTGTAAAATTCGTAATTTTCATTCTTATATGCAGAGGAGGAAAAGAGAAAAAAAAGGGGGGGTTTAGCATGTTTAAGCCAAATCGAGGTTCCAGTACGCCATTTTCACTTCTTATCGTTGCAAAATTGATCTTTAAGGAATGTGTGACGTTTCTACAGGTATAATTTTTGTTATAAGAGGCGTTTTATGGTGTTTTCAAAATTTAAGTTTTGACCCGACTTGAATGAAAATTTGCTCGAAAGGTTGAAAAACACTTCCTAGACTATAAAAGCCGAATATGTGGTTAGATTTCATTTATCTGTTCATTTGGAATTATTATAGTTATTGGAAGTTAGATTGATATTGGAGACCTTTTGAACTCTATTAAAACCCCATGAAACTCCGGTTTGAGACTGTAGAAAGATAAATCTATCAATTCCGAACATTTCAATGTTAAGCTCATGATTTTTGGATATGATTTGATATTTTTAGTAACAAAATATAAGGTTTTGGTGAGTAAAATTACTTTGGATACCTCCGTGAATATGTAAAACCTCAGTGAAATACTTGTTAAAGGTGGTAGAATGATAGTATGACTAATTTTACATGTGTCAATGTGGACAGAATAATTTTAAGAATGTTCTATATTTTTAATAAAATTGATATATGTTTCCAGTAGAAAAATAAAATTGAGAACTAGTGAAATATGAATTAGAAATCTATTTTCATTGTTTCTTCTTATGGAAATATCTAGATTGACCGTAGAAACGGGATAATAGAGTTTTCAACTGCTTATGAGTCCTAAATTCAGTTGAAATTTAAATTCATGAAATGTGTATAATATTTTTCAGGTTGCTAAAGTAAGACTTAGTGGTGAATGAGCAAGATTTAGATCAAATGGAATGTATTTGAATGAATATACAAGTAAGTAGAGTTAAGTGAAATAGATTCGAATTATACATGAATTGCAAATGTTTACTAGTAATTTGAAGTGTAATACCCTGTATTTCACAAAAAAAAAAAAAAATCGTTTAGGCAGATGTGCCCGGACGTTCGGGCAGCCCGCCAGAACGTTCAGGCGCCAATTTTCCTATATAAGGAGCCCTCTCCTCCTCATTTTCTCACACCAAATCACCTTCTCTAGTGATTTTTCCTCCTCTTTTCACTCATTCTGAGTTCTTTTCTGTTTGAGACTCTCTGTACAAGACTCTCGGTGCGATACGATGAAGTTCTGTCCGGAGGAAAGTGCCATATCTGAAAAAGAAGAAGTTTTTATCTGAAGGTGGGGAACGAAACATAGGTTTGCGTGTTTTATAACTTTTATTAAATTTCACATTCAATTATTATTATGTCTACCGTTCATTTACATTGCATTATGTCATATAATGTTTATACAGTCGCATTTATGCCTGTATATTCGGAATTCACGTATTACACTGTTATAATGCCGGATTTGTGGTCAATCTGGCCCAACTAGACTCGATCTTGTCCTCAGTAACTTTAAATAGTGAACGGGAGGCAGCGGGCTGCTCTAGGCGATTGTATTTAAGCAGACCTTGTGTCTCACCTCTCAACTGGGGACTGATCTAGTTGGTCTTATTGAAAGCTATCAGCTTATACAAGTAATACTGAATGTCCTAACCTTGCAAGTCGTGATACCAACTCTGATAAGGATCACCAGACGTTGCCAAAGTTAGTCTAAATGTCAAGAAAAGACCAGACCGGTTGACTAGACCAGTCCATGCATTGGCATCATACATATCACCACCTAGGGACGTACGTGGTTTATGGCTCATAGAATAGTTAGGAGCATTGCTCGCTAATCATTATATTTCTCTAAAGAGGGACGTACAATGAGAACCCGGCTACGCCTGGGGAGGGACATCAGTACTTGAATCCAGAGCATCATTCCTGAGGAGGGACGTACATTGAGAACCTGGCTACGCCTAGGGAAGGACATATGTACATGAACTCAGGCGATGTACGTTCATCAAATGTCACACCCCGCCCAGACGCGCCTAAACCGGTGGTACATTCTCGGACGGGGCGCGCATTTGGAACAATAACAATGGTAACAACAGAGTGCGCAGCGGAAATATATGTCACACAGTACAAATATGATTTCATTTAATTCAGAATATAATTTGTACATAAAATGGTCAAGGGAACATACTCCCCAAAATCCCCAATGAATCATACAAAGGGTGTAAAATGTGGGCCCCATAACCTGCACCCAGTCTACCCTAATTTCTTGTGAAAGATTAGATAATAATGGAGTGAGCTTAACGCGCTCAGTGGGTAAATAGTTCGTGAGTATAACAATTAATAAAGCATACTTCAATATCACATATATTAAATACACATGTGAGCATCATAATCAATCAATATGTATGTATGCATGACACCGTCTCGTAATGGTTTGATGAACGTACATCGCCTGAGTTCACGTACAGGCGTCCTTCCCCGGGCGTAGCCAGGTTCTCACTGTACGTCCCTCCTCAGGAACGATGCTCTGGATTCACGTATTGATGTCCCTCCCCGAGCGTAGTCGGGTTATCATGTACGCCCCTCTCCAGAGAAATGTAATGAATAGCGAGCAATGCTCCTAACTATTCTATGAGTCATAAACCATATATGTCCCTAGGTGGTGATATGTATCATGCCAATGCATGAACTGGTCTAGTTTACTAGTTTGGTCTTTTCTTGACATTTAGACTAACTTTGACAACGTCTGGTGATCTTTATCAGGGTCGGTATCACGACGTGCAAGGTTAGGACATTGAGTATTACATGTATAAGCGGATAGCTTTCAATAAGACCAACTAGATCAGTCCCCAGTTGAGAGGTGAGGCACAAGGTCTGCTTAAATAACCAATAGCCTAGAGCAGCCCGCTGCCTCCCGTTCCCTATTTAAAGTTACTGGGGACAAGACCGAGTCTAGTTGAGTCAGATTGACCACAAATCCGACATTATAACAGTATAATACGTGAATTTCAAGTGTACTGGCATAAGTGCGGCAGTATAAACATTATATGACGTAATGCAGTGTAAATGAACTGTAGACAAAATAATAATTGAATGTAAACTTTAATAAAAGTTATAAACACGCAAACCTATGTTTCGTTCCCCACCTTCAGATAAGAACTTCTTCTTTTTCAGATTTGGAGCTTTCTTCCAGACATAACTTCGTCGTACAGCACTGAGAGTCTTGGACAAAGAGTTTCAAAAGACTAAAAACTCAATATGAGTGAAAAGAGGAGCAAAAATCACAATTTGGAGTGAATTTGGTGTGAAAAATGAAGAGGGGAGGGTTGGTTTATATAGAGTTTTTGGTGCCAGGAAGTCCAGGCGGGTTGGACTTCCGGGCATGTGCCTGGACTTCCAGGCATGTGCCATGTGCCATGTGCCATGTGCCTGGACTTCCAGGCATGTGCCATGTGCCATGTGCCTGGACTTCTAGGCATGTGCCTGAACTTCCAGGCATGTGCTTTATCCTAAAAAAAATTATTTTTATTTTTATTTTTTTGAAATACAGGGTATTACACTCTACCCCCCTTAAAGAGATTTCGCCCTCGAAATCAATTCAAGTAGTTATGATGGTTATCTGCTTGAGATCCACTGCCGGCGTCATCTCTTGCGAGTTCAGGATAGTGCTAGTATGGTCCCTGAATTGCACTGTGGGCGGTGGAATCCTCATCATCATAAAACCATGGAGAGCAAATGGAATCAGACTCATCCTCTAAAGATTCCTACATTTGCATAACAGATGGTGGTGGAGGGCGATGGTTACATCGTTTGAGGGGAGGTCCTGCCAAGATGAGGGCACGGGATTGTTGCAAAAAAGTCATGCACGTTCTGGCGATAATGATCGTTGTGCGGTGATGGAGTTGGTGATGCAAAGTAGTAGTGACTTGACTGTGCTTCTTAAGAAGTAGTTACAAGTTGCCAAGGAGGCCACTGCGTGTGTGCATCACGATATCCATGGATGTTAGTTTTAGACATCGTTGTAGTTATTCAAGTGAAACAATGTATTAAGATAAGTGTAACAATGTTTCATCATTTTATTGATAAGTGAAAATAGGACAATGTATCGCATCATCAGTTGGTACGATAAAACAATTCAGGATATTTCTGTTTAATAATTGCTTCGAGTTCCCATGTTGCTTCCTCTACGCCGTGGTGATCCCAGAGCACTTTCACAAGTGGTATGCTACGTCGCCGTAGTTCTTGAGTTTTTTTATCGAAAATCTGTATCGCTTTCTCCTGATACGTATTTCCTTCCTCAACCCGAACCTTGACTAAAGGGATGATATGCGAAGGATCAGGACGATACTTGCGAAGCATAGATACGTGAAAAACGTCATGAACCTTAGGCATGGACGATGGAAGGGATAAACGGTAAGCAAGTTTGCCAATACGTTCAATGATCTGAAATGGACTGATATATCGCGGGGAGAGCTTGCCTTTGATCCGAGAGCGTTTGACACCTCTTGTGGGCTGGACTTTCAGAAAAATAGAGTCCCCCTTATCAAATTCTAGAGGTTGTCTCCGCTTGTCAGCATAGCTCTTTTGTCGACTTTGTGCAACACGAAGTCGTTCCTTTACTAGTTTGATCTTCTCAGAAGTCTCTTGAATTAGTTCAGGGCCTAACTACGGTCGATCTGCCATATCTAACCAGCATATCGGAGATCTACAAAGCCGACCATAGAGAGCCTCGTATGATGCCATGCCGATACTAGTTTGTTAGCTGTTGTTGTATGCAAACTCAGCTAGATCCAAATACTTTGCCCATCCGTCATTAAAGTCCAAAATGCAGCATCGTAACATGTCTTCTAAGATTTGGATAAGCCGCTCTGACTGCCCATAAGTCTGAGGGTGGAAGGCTGTGCTCATAGTGATCTTAGAACACATTCTATTCTGGAAGATTTTCCAAAAATTTGATGTGAATCGAGGGTCTCGATCAGAGACGATCGTGAGTGGTATGCCATGAAGACGTACGATCTCTCGTTCATATAGTTCTGCAAGTTTGGCAGGATTATCCGTGAACTTTATTGGCAAGAAGTGTGCAGACTTTGTAAGTCTATCAATGATAACCCAGATAGCATCTTGTCGTTTATTATTTCGAGGCAAGGCCGTAACAAAATCCATTGCGATGTTCTCCCACTTCCATTCTCCAATAGGTAACGGCTGGAGGAGTCCTGAGGGAAGTCTTCGTTCTGCCTTAACTTTCTGGCAAACGAGACATCGAGCAACGAAGTCTGCAATTGCCGTCTTCATTCCAGAAAACCAGAATTGTCGCTTGACATCCTTGTACATCTTGTCACCCCCAGGATGCGTAGCGTACCTCGAACAGTGCATCTCAGTAAGCACGTCTTTCCGAACCTCAGGATCGTTCGGTAGACAGAGACGTTTTTTATAGAAAACAGCTCCGTCTTTAGAGACTGACCAATGAGGAAATCTTGTCCGCTGAGTAGAAGTTCTCGTTTCTTCATTAACATAGGGTCATTGGATTGAGTAGCTGAAATCTTTCGAACGAGCTCAGAGGTGGCTGATAAATGAGAGAGTCGTTGTCGTGGTCCCTGTATGTTCAGCTGTAGGTTAAAGTTATCCATCTCTGTAGCCAACTTCCCCATTTCATAGTTAAGAGTGCAAGTAACATAAGATTTTCTACTCAGGGCATCGGCCACAACATTGGCCTTTCCGGGATGGTACTGGAGTTGAAAGTCATAATCTTCCAAGAATTCCAACTATCGTCTCTGGCGGAGGTTTAGGTCTCTTTAAGTGTATATGTACTTAATACTTTTGTGATTCGAGAAGACCTCAAACCGTTCACCGTATAGGTAATGACGCCATAGCTTCAGTGCAAACACAACAACTGCAAGTTCTAAGTCATGTGTTGGGTAATTACCCTCGTGAATCTTTAGTTGCCTCGAGGCATATGCAACAACTTGGCCTTCTTGCATTAGTACGGCACCTAAGCCTTGGAGATAGGCGTCGGTGTATAATGAAAATCCAATTGCATTTCTTGGAGTGATAAGTAAAGGTGCCGTCGTGAGGCGTTTCTTTAATTCCTGATATGTTGCTTCACAGGCGGGATTCCAGATGAATCGCACGTCTTTTCGAGTAACCTTGGTCATTGGTTCAGCAATCTTTGAGAAGTCCTTGATGAAGCGTCTGTAATAGCCATCCAACCCAAGAAAACTCCTAATCTGAGTAACAGTGGTAAGCTGCTTCCAGTTTAAAAAGGCTTCAACCTTAGAAGGATCTACCTCAATGCCATTGCCTGAAACCACATGGCCTAGGAATTGAACTCTCTTCGCCCAAAATTCACACTTACTCAACTTTGCATATAGTTGGTGGCTTCTCAAGGTCTGGAGGACTATTTTCAAATGTATTTTATGGTCTTCCTCGGTTGAGGAATATATCAAGATGTCGTCCACAAAAACCACCACAAATCGATCTAAGAATAACCTGAATATGCGATTCATCAAATCCATGAATGCAGCAGGTGCATTTGTTAGACCGAACGGCATAACTAAGAACTCGTAATGCCCGTATCGAGTTCTGAACGCCGTCTTGGTGATGTCCGACTCGCGGATCAGGAGTTGGTGATAACCGGACCGTAAATCAATCTTAGAGAAGTATTTGGCTTCTCTAAGTTGGTCGAACAAGTCATCGATCCTGGGCAATGGATATCTGTTCTTGATTGTGACGTTATTCAACTTGCGATAATCGATGCAAAGTCGTAACGAACCATCCTTTTTGCGAACAAACAGAACTGGAGCGCCCCAGGGTGATGAACTCTTTCGGATGAAGCCATTACTCTCTAATTCCTTTAGTTGTTTGTCTAATTCGACTAGCTCGACATTAGACATTCTGTATGGTGGAATTGAGATAGGCCCTGTCCCAGGTATGAGGTTGATCTCAAAATCGAATTCCCTAACTGGAGGTAGACCAGGAAGGTCATTTAGAAAAATTGTTGGGAATTCAGATATGATTGGAACATCGTGTACTTCGAGAGGGTATAGTGCTGGTGATTTATTTTCGTCACCAAGGGATAACGCTTGAAGTTGAGATTTGAGAAGTGCAACTGTTGATTTGTGTATTCATTTCCTGGTTCCGTGAATCTTGACAAACTCTCATGTAGGCAAGGTTAACTGAACTTGCTTCTTCAGACAGTCGATATTTGCATTCAGTGGTGCGAGCCAGTCCATGCTGAGGATGATGTCGAAGTCGTCAATATCCATCACAAAAAGATCTGCATATATTATCTGTTCTGACATTCGAAGTTCACATCTAGAACACTGCAAATTCACGTCAGTACCAGATCCAAACCGTGATGTGACATGGAGTGTGATGTTTGTGGGTTCAGGATGCAGGCCTAAATGTCTTACCAATGCTGATGATATAAAAGAATGCGTAACACCTGAATCAAACAAAACATGAACCATTGTATTGAACAAAGGAAAGGTACCTTCGACTGCATTGTTGTCTGGGAGGGGTTGTTGAGCGATGGCATATGCTCTGCCCTAATTCTGTTGACCCTGGTTCTGCTGGTTCTGCCTGGGTTGGGCATTAGCAACAAGTGGTGCTTGTTGGACAGAATAGCAGGAACAGGTTGCTGAAGGTGCGGACAGGCATTTCTTACGTGGCCCAGCTGGCCGTAGTTGAAACAAGTAGGCCTGTATTGCTGATTGTGTTGCTGGCCATGCTGATTGTTCTGCTGGGCTTGTTGATTGTGGTGACGACCACCACCTCTGCCATTGCCGTTTCGACGGCCACCCCTTCCATAATGACCTCTGCGGCCATAATTACGAAAACCCTGATGGTTAGGGTTAGAATGTTCAGCCACAGGTGTTGTGGCCTCATTCTTCGAAACAGGGGCTGGGAGGGCTGGGTTTTGATTGTAGTAGGGCTTCTTCTTGTTGCCCTGCTGCGAGCCTTGTTGGGAAAACGTTACAGTCCGTTTGCCCTTATTCATTCTTTGTTCCTGTAAGATCTTCTCTTGTTCAAAGCTCATGGCCTTGTCAACAATCTCCTTGTAAATCTTGAGATCCAAGATCGACAAGGCTTGTCGAATGTCATGGCGAAGGCCATTATAAAATTTCTCAGTCTTATCTCGCTCCGTTGAGATGGTGGAGAGAGAGTAGACTGATAATTCTTTGAATTTTCCAGCATATTCTCTGACAGTCATGGTGCCCTGGTATAACTTAGCGAATTCCTGGCGCTTCTGCTTCGTCACCGCGCTGGGAAAATACTCCTCAATAAACATTGACTCAAACTGTTGCCAAGTCATATCTGCTATGTTGACCCTTGGGTCTTCTTTCACTATCATCCACCATGTGTTTGCCCTACCAACAAGTTGGTAGGTCGCTAGTGGAATTTTAAAAGTCTCATCGACTCCCATTGCATCAAGAGCCTTCTTTGACTCATCCAGCCACTTTTGCACCTCATCAGCATCAATGGTGCCATCGAAAGTAAGAGGTTGTAGCCACTTGTATTTAGTAATCTGATCGGTTTGAGCTTCCGGCCCAAATTTTACAGGTGCTTGAACCGTGGCAACCTGACTGGTCGCGGTCTCACGAACGACCATTTGAACAGTGGCTTTGATTGCTTCAATAAATCCGGCGAAAAAGGTTTCCATGCTCGAAGGCATAGTAAAGGGTGCGGGTGCGGGTGGTTTTGCCTTCCTAGATGGAGTGGCAGTGTCAGGTGTGGCCTGTGCTGTTATCGGAGGCGGTGGTTCCTGAATCTCAGGAGGTGCCTCAACTAATGGACGAACAGTACGTGGCCTTCCTCTCTTCCTTGTTTGCATTTTCTCACTGGCAAGGAGAAAATAAAACCAAGATTAAGAAACTGTAGTCAAGTATAATGTTATAGTATGCTCAGCAACAATTTTGAGAGTACTGCAATATTAAAATCACCTATTTTTTTCTAAGTATAGTGTAAGGTTTTTGTTGAGGAATCAAAGAATCTTATATAACTCGTATGTTTGGCAGGGTGTAAAAAAAACAAGGTTAGAATGTTTATATAATAAGTACAAAACTTTGCAAGTATTTCAAATGATTTGGTTTTGGTTTTTGTGAACATACTTATATATTTCGTTAAAAATCCATAGGAGTCATAAGAATTCTAAGATTTGCCTCGGTAAATATCCTGATCTAACGTTCTATCGCAATATTATGTATTCAAACTCTTACTCTTAGTCTTTTCAATTATTAGCCAAGTTCATGTGTCTCATACCACATGACTTTGGTAATAAGGGTGTTAACCAAGTTAAGTTGTATGAACATGGTCTCTAAAAACATTGGCTGAATAGAAGTTCACTAATAGTATCGTCCAAATTTACTCGTCCCATACCGTGTAAACTTTGTGATAATATTAGTAATGCAACTTTCTCCAAATGTTTCTTTTCACACAAGGTCATGGGTTTTCTTACTTCCACATTTTATTTAGTATCCTCCAATTTTGTTACGTCCCATACCATTCCAAAGTTAGTGATACAAAAGAAATAATGGTTGTAAGTCGGCCCACCAAAGATAATCTTTAAACAAAATATTTCATTCATGTATATAAAAGAAAAGTTTACAATGCCAGTAATCAATTTTGATTTCCCTGCCTACTTCCACTCCTTCTAGATCTCCTGCTAGGTACAGAACGACTACTAACAAAAGGTTGAGAGTTTGCTCGCTCTGCTTCAGAGTTTTGCATATGTGTTAATATAAAATTTTGAGTCGCTCTCATTTCCGCCATATTGGATTCCATTTTATTTAACCTTTGAAAAAGGTTAGTCGATTGGTCCATTGGTGGTTGATGGCTCGATTGTCCCATAGGTGGAGGGTAGGCCATAGGCATTGGGGGAAAGTATTGGTTGTACGTGTGATTCATAGGTGAAAGGTAATTGTTTTGATTATACGGGGATCCCCTAACTGGAACCCCTTGTATATCTAGATCCGTATGAGGTGAAAAATTTTGAAATAGTGGGCTCATTGGGATGTTCTGCCCTCCAAAATTTGGTGTTTCTCCGACGGGAATCTTGCATCGACTTTTTCGAAGGCAACGTCCATGCTTGTCCCTCATTCTCTCGGCATTTCCTATCGTTGTGCCGAATACTTCCTCGTCAGTTACTCCTCCCCTTGGAACATATATCTTGAAGATAGAAGATGTTGTAACTGGCTCAACGATTTGTGTCGAAGTCCCATCAAAAGTGTCGATGTTTACTTCGCGTAGCATCCTCATGATCAAGACTCCGTAACCGAGGAATTCCTTTCTCAAAGGGTTTTGAATCACCCTCAACATTTGTTGGATGATGATGTGAGGTAGGGAGACCTTTATTCCCTTCTCTATGCAATATAGCACAAGGAGTTGGGCCCTTGACATAGTGCCATTAGGCCTCCTTTCTGGCAAGATGTTGCCGAACACGATCATTCCAAGGCCGGCAAGAGATGGTTTAAGATAATTGTTTGGGAGGTTGGTGAACGTCGATTGAGTGTATGGCTCCTTGGGGAGAGAATTGAATAATTGTTCATTAGACTCCGCAATCTCTGTAATTGTCTGCGGTTCATGTGGATCAATAATTCTTTCCTCAATCGGAATCTTCATAAGTCGAGCGATGATTTCGACTTTGATAGGAATTTTTGTCCTCAATCGGAATCTTCTTCTGGAATTCTCACGTAATTCATGGCTTCGTAGAAGGATCTCACCAAGTTGTAAGAGACGTGGCCCTCAACCGTTGTTATGTTCAACCAACCCACAGTTGTGAGTTTGTCGTGAAGGATTGGGTGGAGGCGGAGATCTCGGTTGTCGATGCTCCTCATGGTCATAACCTCCCTTTTGGACAATTCATTGAATCTAGTGGGAATTGGTTCCCTGCTAGTGGAAGTTGCTCCTTCACTTGAGGCCATTATTTGCTGAAAGGAAAATAAATTTGTGAAAGACACAAAATATATTCCTAACATTTTTAAGATTTATGCCTTGTCAGTTGGACAATAATTTATATTTTTCTCTTGATGTTTATGCCATCATGTAATCAAAATTCTTCATTAGCAATATGATATATATATATATATATATATTGTATATAGATATATATATGTAATCATAACTGTATATATCTAATAAAATTTTTCACTCATAATTTTTTTCATTATCAACATAGTATATATATATCTCCTATATGCATAGATATATAGATATATATATTTGATCATAACAACATATATAGTTTTCATTAGTCACAACTATAAATATATTTCTAAACTATATAAAACTATATAGTTTTCTTAGATATATATTTAATACAAATCTTAACTATATATAATTCAAATATATATATATATATATATATATATATATAGTTCTAAAGATATATATATATCTAATAACATTTTTCAATTCTTTTTTTTTTTATAATATGATATATATATATATATATCTCATATACACTAAGGTATATAACTATACATATAGTTTTTAAATAAATCATGACTATATGTATATTTAAATCAAACTATATAAAAATCATATAGCTTTCTAGATATATAAGGAGCCCTCCCGAACGTTCACGCGCCAATTTTCCTATATAAGGAGCCCTCTCCTCATTTTCTCACACCAAATCACCTTCTCTAGTGATTTTTCCTCATCTTTTCACTTATTCTGAGTTCTTTTATGTTTGACACTCTCTGTACGAGACTCTCGGTGCGATACGACGAAGTTCTGTCTGGAGGAAAGTGCCAGATCTGATAAAGAAGAAGTTCTTATCTGAAGGTGGGGAACGAAACATAGGTTTGCGCGTTTTATAACTTTTATTAAATTTTACATTCAATTATTATTATGTCTACTGTTCATTTACATTGCATTATGTCATATAATGTTTATACTTTCGCATTTATGCCTGTATATTCGAAATTCACGTATTACACTGTTATAATGCCGGATTTGTGGTCAATCTGGCTAACTAGACTCGGTCTTGTCCTCAGTAACTTTAAATAGTGAACGGGAGGCAGCGGGCTGCTCTAGGCGATTGGTATTTAAGCAGACCTTGTGTCTCACCTCTCAACTGGGGACTGATCTAGTTGTTCTTATTAAAAGCTATCAGCTTATACAAGTAATACTGAATGTCCTAACCTTGCAAGTCGTGATACCAACTTTGATAAGGATCACCAGACGTTGCCAAAGTCAGTCTAAATGTCAAGAAAAGACCAAACCGATAGACTAGACCAGTTCATGCATTGGCATCATACATATCACCACCTAGGGACGTATGTGGTTTATGACTCATAGAATAGTTAGGAGCATTGCTCGCTATTCATTATATTTCTCTGGAGAGGGACGTACAATGAGAACCCGGCTACGCCTGGGGAGGGACATCAGTACTTGAATCCAGAGCATCGTTCCTGAGGAGGGATGTACTGTGAGAACCTGGCTATGCCTAGGGAAGGACATCTGTACATGAACTCAGGCGATTTACGTTCATCAAATGTCACACCCCGCCCAGACTCGCCTAAGCCCGGCGGTACACTCTCGGACGGGGCGCGCATTTGGAACAATAACAATGGTAACAACAGAGTGCGCAGCGGAAATATATGTCACATAGTACAAATCTGATTTCATTTAATTCAGAATATAATTTGTACATAAAATGGTCAAGGGAACATACTCCCCAAAATTCTCAATGAATCATACAAAGGGTTTAAAATGTGGGCCCCATAACCTGCACCCAGTCCACCTTAATTTCCTGTGAAAGATTGGATAATAATGGAGTGAGCTTAACGCGCTCAGTGGGTAAATAGTTCGTGAGTATAACAATTAATAAAGCATACTTCAATATCAAATATCTTAAATACACATGTGAGCATCATAATCAATTAATATGTATGTATGCATGACACCGTCTCGTAATGGTTTGATGAACGTACATCGCCTGAGTTCACGTACAAGTGTCCTTCCCCGGGCGTAGCCAGGTTCTCACTGTAGGTCCCTCCTGAGGAATGATGCACTGGATTCACGTACTGACGTCCCTCCCCGGGCGTAGCCGGGTTCTCATGTACGTCCCTCTCCAGAGAAATGTAATGAATAGCGAGCAATGCTCATAACTATTCTATGAGTCATAAACCATATACGTCCCTAGGTGGTGATATGTATCATGCCAATGCATGAACTGGTCTAGTCTACTAGTTTGGTCTTTTCTTGACATTTAGACTGACTTTGGCAACGTCTGGTGATCTTTATCAGGGTCGGTATCACGACGTGCAAGGTTAGGACATTCAGTATTACATGTATAAGCTGATAGCTTTCAATAAGACCAACTTGATCAGTCCCCAGTTGAGAGGTGAGACACAAGGTCTGCTTAAATAACCAATCGCCTAGGGCAGCCCGCTGGCTCCCGTTCACTATTTAAAGTTACTGGGGACAAGACCGAGTCTAGTTGAGTCAGATTGACCACAAATCCGACATGATATAATACGTGAATTCCAAGTGTACTTGCATAAGTGCGGCAATATAAACATTATATGACATAATGCAGTGGAAATGAACAGTAGACATAATAATAATTGAATGTAAACTTTAATAAAAGTTATAAAACACGCAAACCTATGTTTCGTTCCCCACCTTCAGATTAGAACTTCTTCTTTTTCAGATCTGGCGCTTTCTTCCAGACAGAACTTCGTCGTCCTGCACTGAGAGTCTTGGAGAAAGAGTCTCAAAAGACTAAAAACTCAATATGAGTGAAAAGATGAGGAAAAATCACAATTTGGAGTGAATTTGGTGTGAAAAATGAAGAGGGGAGGGTTGGTTTATATAGAGTTTTTGGCGCCTGGAAGTCCAGGCGGGCTGGACTTCCGGGCATGTGCCTGGACTTCCAGGCATGTGCCATGCATGTGCCATGTGCCTGGACTTCCAGCCATGTGCCATGTGCCATGTGCCTGGACTTCGAGGCATGTGCTTTATCCTAAAAAAAATTATTTTTTTTATTTTTTTGAAATACAGGGTGTTACATCAAAACATTACGAGACAGTGTCATGCATATATACATATTGATTGATTATGATGCTCTCTTGTGTATTTAAGATATTTGATATTGAAGTATGTTTTATTAATTGTTATACTCACGAACTATTTTACCCACTGAGAGCGTTAAGCTCACTCTATTATCATCCAATCTTTCATAGGAAATTAGGGTGGACTGGGTGAAGGTTTATGGGGCCCACATTTTATACCCTTTGTATTATTCATTGGGGATTTTGGAGAGTATGTTCCCTTGACCATTTCACGTACAAATTATATTCTGAATTAAATGAAATCAGACTTGTACTGTATATTATATTCTCGCTACGCATTCTGTTATTACCATTATTATTATTTCAAATACGCGCCCCGTCCGGGAGTGTACCGCCGGTTTAGGCGCGTCCGGGCGGGGTGTGACATTTAATGGTATCAGAGAGTACAGTCCACGGCCATCCCAAGTCCACCAAATTAGGGGAAGAAAATTTCATTAGATATATATATCTCTAGAACTATATATATTTGAATTATATATAGTTAAGATTTATATTAAATATATATCTAAGAAAACTATAGAGTTTTATGTAGTTTAGATTTATATATATAGTTATGATTTATGAAAACTATATATATGATTATGATTAAATATATATATCTATATATCTATGCATATAGGAGATATATATATATATACCATGTTACTAATGAAAAATTTTGGATGAAAAAATTTTATTAGGTATATATATCTCTAGAACTATATATGTATGTCAATTATATATACTGAGATTTATATTAAATATATATCATGAAAACTATATGATTCTTTTTATATAGTTTGATTTAAATATATATAGTTATGATTTATGAAAACTATATATATGATTATGATTATATATATATATATATATATATATATATCTATATATCTATGCATATAGGAGATATATATATATACCATGTTACTAGTGAAAAATTTTGGTTAAATTTTTTTATTAGATATATATATCTCTAGAACTATATATATATATATATGTCAATTATATATAGTTGAGATTTATATTAAATATATATCTAGAAAAATATATGATTTTTATATAGTTTGATTTAAATATACGTATAGGCATAATTTATTAAAAAACTATATGTATAGTTATGATTGAATATATATATATCTATATACCTTAGTATATATGAGATATATATATATATATGAACTATATATAGTTAAGATTTGTATTAAATATATATCTAAGAAGGTTTTTATATAGTTTAGTTTCAAATATATATATAGTTGATTTATGAAACTATATATATAGTTATGATTAAATATATATATCTATACATTCATATATGAATACGATATATATACATCATATTGCTAATGAAGAATTTTGATTACATGATGGCATAAACATCAAGAGAAAAATAAAAAATATTGTCTAACAGACAAAGAATAAATCTTAAAATTTTTAGGAATATATTTTGTGTCTTTCACAAATTTACTTTCCTTTCAGCAGAGAATGACCTCAAGTGAAGGAGCAACTTCCAGTAGTAGGGAACCAATTCCCACTAGACTCAAAGAATTATTCCAAAAGGGAGGTTATGACTATGAGGAGCATCAACAATAGAGATCTCCACCTCCTCCCAATCCTTCACGACAAACTCGCAACTCTGGGTTGGTTGAACATAACAAAAGTTGAGGGTCACGTCTCTTACAGCTTGGTGAGATCTTTCTACGAAGCCATGAATTGTGTGGGACTTCAAGAAGAAGGGATCAACCCTGTTTTGGAGACAACAGTCATGGGAATAAAAATTCCTATCAACATCGAGATTATTGCTCGACTTATAGAGATTTCGATTGAGGAGAGAATTATTGATCCACATGAACCCTAGACAATTACAGAGATCGCGGAGTCTAATGAACAATTATTCAATTCCCTTACCAAGGAGCTATACACTCAATCAACGTACACCAACCTCCCAAACAATCATCTCAAGCCATCTCTTGCCGGCCTTGGAAAGATTGTATACGGCAACATCTTGCCAGAAAGAGGGATTAGAGGCACTATGTCAAGGGCCCAACTTCTTGTGTTGTATTGCATAGAGAAGAAAATAAAGGTCTCCCTACCCCACATCGTCATCCAACAAATGTTGAGGGTGATTCAAAACCCTTTCAGAAAGGAATTCCTTGGTTACAGAGTCTTGATCATGTGGATGCTATACGAAGTAAACATCAACACTTTTGATGGGACTTCGAAGCAAATCATTGAGCCAGTTACAACATCTTCTATCTTCAAGATATATGTCATGAGGGGAGGGGTAACTGACGAGGAAGTATGCCGAAAGAATGAGAGACGAACATGGAGGTTGCCTTCGAAAAAGTCGA
Organism: Paratinospora sagittata; assembly: GCA_035771175.1. Lineage (NCBI taxonomy): Eukaryota > Viridiplantae > Streptophyta > Magnoliopsida > Ranunculales > Menispermaceae > Paratinospora > Paratinospora sagittata. The sequence continues at coordinate 25,051,348 of CM069595.1, forward strand.
CGCAAGATTCCCATCAGGGAAGTACCAAATAATGAGCCAAATCACAATTCTACATCAAACCCAGCCCCGAATGATAATCCAACCGATCGACTATTCACTGAGGAAGAGTTATTTGCCACACTAAATCAACCTCAACCAAGTCATGATAGAAAAAGTACTCAAGCAAATCCACCAACCTGAAACATGCCAACTCAAGGCAACACTTCATACCAAAGGTTTCCAATTCCTGAGGTACAGTATCAGCCAGTTGCACAAGTTGCTATGAACCAACAACAACAGTATTGGGTGGCACCAAATTTTGGAGGGCAAAACATCCAAATGAGCCCATTGTTTCAAAACTTTTCACCTCAAACAAATCCAAATATCCAAGGGGTTCCAGTTAGGGGGTTCCAGTTAGGGGATTCTCGTACAATCAAAACAACTACCTTTCACCTATGAGTCACCCGTACAACCAATACTTTCCCCCAATGCCTATGGCCTCACCTCCACCTATGGGACAATCGACCCATCAACCACCAATGGGACAATCGACTAACCCATTTGAACGGTTAAATGAAATGGCATCCAATATTGCTGAAATGAGAGAGACTCAAAATAATATATTAACACGTATGCAAAACTCTGAAGCAGAGCGAGCAAACTCTCAACCTTCTATTAGTAGTCGTTCTGTACCTAGTAGGAGATCTAGAAGGAGCGGTAGTAGGCAAGAAAATCAAGATTGATTACTGGCATTGTAAGCTTTTCTTTTATATATGAATGAAATGTTTTGTTTAAGACTATCTTTGGTGGGCCGACTTAGAACAATTCTTTCTTTTGTATCACTAACTTTGGAGTGGTATGGGACACAACAAAATTGGAAGATACTAAATAAAATGTGGAAGTAAGAAAACCCATGACCTTGTGTGAAAAGAAACATTTGGAGAAAGTTGCATTACTAACATTATCACTAAGTTTACATGGTATGGGACGAGTAAACTTGGAAGATACTATTGGTGAACTACTATTCAACCAATGTTTTTAGAGATCGTGTTCATACAACTTAACTTGGTTAACACCCTTATTACCAAAGTCATGTGGTATGGGACACATGAACTTGGATAATAATCGAAAAGACTAAGAGTAAGAGTTTGAATGCATAAGATTGCGATAGAACGTTAGATCAGGATATTTACCGAGGTAAATCTTAAGAATTCTTATGACTCGTATGGATTTTTAATCAAATATATAAGTATGTTCACAAAGACCAAAACCAAATCATTTGAAATACTTGCAAAGTTTTATACTAATTATATAAACATTCTAAACTTGTTTTTACACCATGGCCAAACATACGAGATATATAAGATTCTTTGATTCATCAACAAAAACCTTACACTATACTTAGAAAAATAAGTGATTTTAACATTGCAGTACTCTCGAAATTGTTGCTAAGCATACTATAACCTTATACTTGGTTACAATTCCTAAATCTTGGTTTTATTTTCTCCTTGCCAGTGAGAAAATGCAAACCAGGAAGAGAGGAAGGCCACCTACTGTCCGTCCAGCAGTGGAGGCACCTCTTGAGATTCAGGAACCGCCGCCTCCGACGACGACAGCACGAGTTACACCCGACACTGCCACTACATCTGGGCAGGAAATACCACCCCCACCCGCACCCTTTACCATGCTTTCGAGCATGGAAACCTTCTTCGCCGGATTTATTGAGGCGATGACAGCCACTGTTCAAATCGCCGTTCGTGAGACCGCGGCTAGTCAGGTTGCCACAGTTCAGGTACCTATAAGTTTTGGGTCGGAATCTCAAACCGATCAGATTACCAAGTAGAAGAGGCTACAACCTCTTACTTTTGCTGGCACCATTAATGTTGATGAGGTGCAAAAGTGGCTGGATGAGTCAAAGAAGGCTCTTGATGCAATGGGAGTCGATGAGACTCAAAAAATTCCACTAGCGACCTACCAACTTGTTGGTCGGGAAAATACATGGTGGATAACAATGAAAGAGGACCCTTGAACGCAGCAGATATGACTTGGCAACAGTTCGAGTCAATGTTTATTGATGAGTATTTTCCCGGTGCTGTGAAGAGGCAGAAGCGTCAGGAATTCGCTAAGTTATACCAGGGCAGCATGACCATCAGGGAATATGCTGGAAAGTTCAAAGAATTATCAGTCTACTCTCTCTCCACCATCTCAACGGAACAAGATAAGACTGAGAAACTTTATAATGGCCTTCGCCATGATATTCGACAAGCCTTGTTGATCTTGGATCTCAAGATTTACAAGGAGGTTGTTGACAAGGCCATGAGCTTTGAACAAGAGAAGATCATACAGGAGCAGAGAATGAATAAGGGAAAATGCCCTGCAACGTTTTCCCAACAAGGCTCGCAACAGGGCAACAAGAAGAAGCTCTACTACAATCAAAACCCAACCCTCCCAGCCCCTGTTTCGAAGAATGAGGCCACAACACCTGAGGCTGAACCTTGTAACCCTAACCATCAGGGTTTTCGTAATCATGACCGCGGAGGTCATTATGAAAGGGGTGGCCAAAGAAACGGCAATGGTCGAGGTGGCGGTCGACACCACAATCAACATGGCCAGCAGAACAATCAGCATGGCCAACAGAACCATCTGCAGTATCACCCGACGTGTTTCAACTGCAGCCAGAAGGGCCATGTAAAATATGTCTGTCCGCACCTTCAGCAATCTATTCCCGTTGTGCCAATCCAACAAGCACCACCTGCTGCTAATGCCCAACCCAGGCAGAACCAGCAGAACCAAGGTCAACGGAATCAGGGCAGAGCATTTGCCATCGCTCAAGAACCCATCCTAGACAACAATGTAGTTGAATGTACCTTTCCTTTGTTCAATACAATGGTGCATGTTTTGTTTGATTCAGGTGCTACGCATTCTTTTATATCGTCGGCATTGGTATGACATTTAGGCCTACGTCCTTAACCCACAAACATCACACTCCATGTCACATCACCGTTCGAATCTGGTACTGACGTTGATTTGCAGTGTTCTCGATGTGAACTTCGAATGTCAGAACAGATAATATATGCAAATCTTTTCGTGATGGATATTGAAGACTTCGACATCACCCTCGGCATGGACTGGCTAGCACCACTGAATACAAAGATCGAATGTATGAAGAAGCAAGTTCAGTTAACCTTGTCTACAGGAGAGTTTGTCAAGATTCAGGGAACAAGGAAATAGATACACAAATCAACAGTTGCACTTCTCAAGGCACAACTTCAAGCTCTATCCCTTAGTGAAGAAAATGAATCACCAACACTGTACCCTCTCGAAGTACACGATGTCCCGGTAATATCAAAATTCCCAACAGTTTTTCTAAATGACCTTCCTGGTCTACCGCCTGTTCGAGAATTCGATTTTGAAATCAACCTCATACCTGGGATAGGGCCTATCTCAATTCCACCATACAAAATGTCAAATGTCGAGCTGGTCGGATTAAACAAACAACCGAAGGAATTAGGGAGTAATGGCTTCATCAGAAAGAGTTCATCACCCTGGGGCGCTCCAGTTCTGTTTGTTCGCAAAAAGGATGCTTCGTTACGACTTTGCATCGACTATCGCAAGTTGAATAACATCACCATCAAGAACAGATATCCATTGCCCAGGATCGATGACTTGTTCGACCAACGTAGAGATGCCAAATACTTCTCTAAGATTGACTTACGGTCCGGTTATCACCAACTCCGGATCTGAGAGTCGGACATTACCAAGACGACATTCAGAACTCGGTACGGTCACTACGAGTTCTTGGTCATGCCGTTCGGTCTAACAAATGCACCTGCTGCATTCATGGATTTGATGAATCGCATCTTCAGGTTATACATAGACCGATTAGTGGTGGTTTTCGTGGACGACATCTTGATATATTCCTCAACCGAGGAAAACCATAAGATACATTTGAAGATAGTCCTTCAGACGTTGAGAAGCCACCAACTGTATGCAAAGTTGAGTAAGTGCGAATTCTGGGCGAAGCGAGTTCAATTCCTAGGCCATGAGGTTTCAGGTAATGGCATTGAGGTAGATCCTTCTAAGGTTGAAACGGTTTTAAATTGGAAGCAGCCTACCACTGTTACTCAGATTAGGAGTTTTCTTGGTTTGGCCGGCTATTACAGACTCTTCATCAAAGACTTCTCAAAGATTGCTGAACCTATGACCAAGCTCACTCGAAAAGACGTGCGATTCATCTGGAATCCCACCTGTGAAGCATCATTTCAGGAATTAAAGAAATGCCTCACGACGACACATGTACTTATCACTCCAAGAAATGCAATTGGATTTTCATTATACACCGACGCCTCTCTCCAAAGCTTAGGTGCCATACTAATGCAAGAAGGCCAAGTTGTTGCATATGCCTCGAGGCAACTGAAGATTCATGAGGGTAATTACCCAACACATGACTTGGAACTTGTAGCTGTTGTATTTGCACTGAAATTATGGCGACATTACCTATACGGTGAACGGTTCGAGGTCTTCTCAGATCACAAGAGTCTTAAGTACATATACACTCAGAGAGACCTAAACCTCCGCCAAAGATGATGGTTGGAATTCTTGAAAGATTACGACTTTCAACTCCAGTACCATCATGGAAAGGCCAATGTTGTGGCTGATGCCCTGAGTAGAAAATTGTACGTTGCTTGCACTCTTAACTTTGAAATGGGAAAGTTGGCTACATAGATAGAGAACTTTAACCTACAACTAATCGAAAAGGGAACAAGATCACGACTCTCTCAATTATCAGCCAACTCTGAGCTAGTTCGAAAGATTTCAGCTGCTTAAGCCAATGACCCTATGTTAATGGAGAAACGAGAACTTCTACTCAGCGGACATGACCTTCCTTACTGGTCGGTCTCAGAAGACGGGGCTGTTTTCTATAAAAAACGGCTCTGTCTACCGAACGATCCTGAGGTTCGGAAAGAAGTACTCACTGAGATGCACTGTTCGAGGTACGCTAAGCATCCTGGGGGTGACAAGATGTACAAGGATGTCAAGCGACAATTTTTGTTTTTCTGGAATGAAGAAGGCAATTGCAAAATTCGTTGCTCGATGTCTCGTTCGCCAGAAAGTTAAGGCAGAACGAAGACTTTCCTCTGGACTTCTCCAACCGTTACCTATTGGAGAATGGAAATGGGAGAACATCGCAATGGATTTTGTTACGGCCTTACCTCGAAACAATAAACGGCAAGATGTAATCTGGGTTATCATTGACAAACTTACAAAGTCTGCACACTTCTTGCCAATAAAGTTCATGGATAACCCCGCCAAACTTGCAGAACTATATGAAAGAGAGATTGTACGCCTTCATGGCATACCACTCACGATCGTCTCTGATCGAGACCCTCGATTCACATCAAACTTTTGGAAAAGCTTCCAGAGTAGAATGGGTTCTAAGATCACTATGAGCACAACCTTCCACCCTCAGACTGATGGGCAGTCAGAGCGACTTATCCAAATCTTAGAATACATGTTACGATGCTGCATTTTGGACTTTAATGATGGATGGGCAAAATATTTACATTTAGCTGAGTTTGCATACAACAACAGCTACCAAACTAGTATCGGCATGGCACCATATGAGGCTCTCTATGGTCGGCCTTGCAGATCTCCGGTATGCTAGTTAGATATGGCAGATAGACCGCAGTTAGGCCCTGAACTAGTTCAAGAGACTTTTGAGAAGATCGCACTAATAAAGGAACGACTTTGTGTTGCACAAAATCGACAAAAGAGCTATGCTGACAAGCGGAGACAACCTCTAGAATTTGATAAGGGGGATTTTGTTTTTCTAAAAGTCCAGCCCACAAGACGTGTCAAACGCTTTGGGATCAAAGGAAAGCTCTCCCCGCGGTATATCGGTCCATTTCAGATCATTGATTGTATTGGCAAACTTGCTTATCGACTGTCCCTTCCATCCTCCATGCCTAAGGTTCATGACGTTTTTCACGTATCTATGCTTCGCAAGTATCGTCCTGATCCTTCGCATATCATCCCTTTAGTCGAGGTTTGGGTTGAGGAAGGAAATAAGTATCAAGAGAGAGCGATACAAATTTTAGATAGAAAAACTCAAGAACTACGGCGACGTAGCATACCACTTGTGAAAGTGCTCTGGGATCACCATGGCGTAGAGGAAACAACATGGGAACTAGAAGCAACAATTAAACAGAAATACCCTGAATTGTTTTCTAGTACCAACTGATGATGTGATATATTATACTATTTTCACTTATCAATAAAATGATGAAACTTTGTTTACACCTATCTTAATACATTGTTTCACTTGAATAACTATGCAGATGTCTGAAAATAATATCAATGGATATAGTGATGCACACACGCTGTGGCCTCCTTGGCAACCTGTGGCTACTTCTCAAGAAGCAGAGTCAAGTCACAACTACTTCGCATCACCAACTCCATCACCACACAGACAACGATCCATATCGCTAGAGCATGCATGGCTTTTTCGTAACAATCCCGTGCCATCATCTTGGCAGGACCTTCTACCGAAATTGCCAGGAGGCCGGATTCGAGCAACAACACAGAAAAGTATTCCACCGTCAACCTACCTTCCCTCAAACGATGTAACCAGCGCCCTCCACCACCATCTGTTATGATGATGAGGATTCCATTTGCTCTCCATGGTTTTATGATGATGAGGATTCCACCTGCCACAGTGCTATTCAGGGACCATACAAGCACTACCCTGAACTCGCAAGAGATGACGCCGACAGTGAATCTCAAGCAGATAACCATCATAACTACTTGAATTGATTTAGAGGGCAAAATCCCTTTAAGGGGGGTAGAGTGTAATACCCTGTATTTCACAAAAAAAAAATCGTTTGGGCAGAAATGCCCGGACGTTTAGGCCCCAATTTTCCTATATAAGGAGCCCTCTCCTCCTCATTTTCTCACACCAAATCACCTTCTCTAGTGATTTTTCCTCATCTTTTCACTCATTCTGAGTTCTTTTCTGTTTGAGACTCTCTGTACGAGACTCTCGGTGCGATACAACGAAGTTCTGTCCGGAGGAACGAAACATAGGTTTGCGTGTTTTATAACTTTTACTAAAGTTTACATTCAATTATTATTATGTCTACTGTTCATTTACACTGCATTACGTCATATAATGTTTATACTGCCGCACTTATGCTTGTATATTCGGAATTCACGTATTACACTGTTATAATACCGGATTTGTGGTCAATCTGGCTCAACTAGACTCGGTCTTGTCCTCAGTAACTTGAAATAGTGAACGGGAGGCAGCGGGCTGCTCTAGCCGATTGGTATTTAAGCAGACCTTGTGTCTCACCTCTCAACTGGGGACTGATCTAGTTGGTCTTATTGAAAGCTATCAGCTTATACAAGTAATACTAAATATCCTAATCTTGCTCGTCGTGATACCAACTATGATAAGGATCACCAGACGTTGCCAAAGTCAGTCTAAATGTCAAGAAAAGACCAGACCAGTTCATGTATTGGCATCATACATATCACCACCTAGGGACGTATGTGGTTTATGAATCATAGAATAGTTAGGAGCATTGCTCGCTATTCATTATATTTCTCTGGAGAGGGACGTACAGTGAGAACCCAACTACGCCTGGGGAGGGACATCAGTACGTGAATCCAGAGCATCGTTCCTGAGGAGGGACGTGCAGTGAGAACCTGACTACACCTAGGGAAGGACATCTGTACGTGAACTCAGGCGATGTACATTCATCAAACCATTTCGAGACGGTGTTAAGCATACATACATATTGATTGATTATGATGCTCTCTTGTGTATTTAAGATATTTGATATTAAAGTATGCTTTATTAATTGTTATACTCACGAACTATTTTACCCACTGAGCGCGTTAAGCTCACTCCTTTATCATCCAATCTTTAACAGGAAATTAGGGTGGACTGGGTGCAAGTTTATGGGGCCCACATTTTGTACCCTTTGTATTATTCATTGGGGATTTTGGGGAGTATGTTCCCTTGACCATTTCATGTATAAATTATATTCTGAATTAAATGAAATCAGACTTGTACTGTATATTATATTTCCGTTGCGCACTCTGTTATTACCATTGTTATTATTTCAAATGCGCCCCGTCCGCGAGTGTACCGCCGGTTTAAGGTGTGACATGAAGTGAGTTGAGAAATTAAATATGTAAATGGAAACTGAGTATTTATACGTGAAATAGATATGAATAAATGAAATTGAATTATAGAATGGTTATGACAGGTTGAGTTAGTTGGATTTCAATTGGAATTGGACTCAAAAGCGGCGGTGATTGTATTTAAGTTGGAAAGTATTGTACTGTGAGTATATTTCTTGATTTTGGTTCTTGTATGGGATTGTATTGATATGAAATGTTTAGCTGTAGGCATGTTGCGTATATAAATGCATTGTGTTTTATTGATCATTCATAAAAGATTTTGGCATTGGAGTATGCGAGACGTGTGAAGGCAGATCGCATATGATATCATTTCGTTAAGAATTAGTCCCGGATAAGTGTTATTTGTAACCTCATTGTCAGTAGGACTGTCCTAACAAGGATTTTAGATCCTTGAAATGATTGTGAATTGGATAATAGAAAGCTGTGAATAGCTTGTAACGGCCATACAAGGGTTAGACCCGCTCTATTACCTTGAAGGAGGGAGATTGTGATTTCGATGAAAATTGTACATTGTTTTACTGAACATGATCACAAAATTTATATTGCTCGCATGTATGATATAATTGTTGAATGATGCATATGTGTTTAATAAATGTTTTGAATGATTTCAATTACATGTTTCCCTAAATGCATATGGTTGTCATATCAAGATATATATTCACTGAGCTTGTTGTTGCTCACTCCATTTTCTCCAATATTTCAGGTAAAGATTCAAAAGGAAAAGTGAATGCAAGAGAGGGATAGTCGTCCTTCTAGAAGTCTGCTTGCTTATGTATGTATGTGCGGAGGAAATTGGTTATACTTACTTTATTTTGATATGTATAATTTTCACATATTATATATATATATATATTATCACATAGATGGATTGTATGGAAATGTGGATATTACTTAATAGTTGATTATGAAGTGCTTTGTGATGATGAAATAGGTTGATGTATATGGTTTGATAATGATGAAATGAATGAATGGGATGAATATAAATATACTTGATTTGATTTGTGGTATATCAGGAAAAATTGTGAGATGTCCAATTTATGAGGACATGTTATCGAAATTTTGAAAAATTTTGTATAATTCCGTTGAGGCTGACAGTGTATTGTATACTGTATATTGGATATGTACAGTGTATAGTACACTGTGTTGGTCATGACGTCAGCTTACGTTAGGGGCGTTGCAATAGTGGTATTAGAGCTTCGGTTTAAAAGCCTTAAAAAGATAAAAGCTTTATGATATTATGTTTGTTTGTATGGGTATATATATATGGGGTAGTACTATTATTATGTTTAATAATTATCTATCTTGACTGACTGACTAAGAGTCACGCGTATCGGTGAATTTAGAACAAGACCAGTCAAGGATAGCAATGGAAATGTTGATCATGAAAGGATCAGAAGGCTGGAAGAGCTAGTTGTAACCTAGTAATACATTACTTAGCTTATGTAACTAGAAATTACCAGCAGCAACAAAATGCTTGCTCATGGAGCTTGTGGCAAAGTTGCATGAAATGTAACAGGGGCCTAAATCACCGATAGCTCCAGATATGGGTGCTAATGGCGTGGGCGCTTCTGTAGAAAGAAATACACATATGAGACTTAAACTCCAATATAAATTCTTAGAGAAAAGCCAGATAAGAGAAAAAGATATTTGAAAGTTATGGAGACTTTCAGGGGAAGAGACTCTCCTACCTTAGCTGGCAGTATGATACTACAGGTAGCAGAGATTTGGCTACTATGATTGGAGACCATCTTAGTGAATAAGTAAGTCTCGGAAAAAAGAAAAAAAAGAAAAAGCAAGTTAGCAAGATTTATGCTAATTGATCATGAGAGATGGTAGAAATTATGCTGAGAACTCATGCTGAAATGGATTTAAGGCATGAAAAGTTTATTTTGTTAAAGTACAGTGACATGTCTGTCCATGAGTATAAACATGAGTTAAATAGACTAGTATAGTTTCATTTTGAAATAAAAATTATTAATATTCTGAGAATGATGAGGATTTGGGATAAATTTTGGGATCTTATACGGCAGGTCTGACAATCGTGGGGTTATAAATATATGCGCAGGATGTGAGACAGACTTTAGATTTTAAGTAAGCCAATGCTGCATGGAGATTGTTAATGTCAGCAATACTAATGATATCACCTGTACTGCCATTTGAAGCAGAGTCATTAACACCATTTCTAGGTAAAAAGATAAATAGGTGACGTAAGAAATGTGGGGCGAAAATATGAAATACAAAATGAGTGAGATATCGAGTAAGGTTGAGACTTTGGCAGTATTTGTGACTCAAATTCTGTTAGTACCTGACCCAATTATAGGTAGAAGGGAGGTGATTTTAAAGAATTATGTAAACCAGAAGTGGTTTCCAGTGTCAGAGAATGAGTCATATACTGAGTTACTTGTACCTCGACCTCTAATTGTTTATTATTGATATGGTTTGAAAGGGCACGTAATGAGTTAGTGTCCAGTTAGTTGACATAGAATGCCCTAGTAGTTGTGATCAATGTGACCCCACCAAATTTTAATGAATAAGGAAGGAAATTGTTGGACTAGATCTAGAGACCAGAAAGACGTTGAGTAAAGGTGTGATCAGTACATGTGAGACATTTAGATATGTTTTGATTAATTACGGAATCTATCTGGTCATTTATCTCTGGTAATATGGTAGACAGATTGTATTTGTCTTCTATTCAGACTAGTACATCATTGATTGTGAGTATGTCTACAAGAGAAAAACAAAATCTACCTTGATATGGTCAATAAACATTGTATGATGAATACAAGGGTCATAAAATAATCATGGACTTTAGAATATGAAAATTTTGGAATTGGATACTCTTTTGGGTATCTACCTTGATATGGTTAACAAACATTGTATGACGTCATAACCGGTACGGAAACCTCCGAGTAGACCCTCCGTCGGTACACCCGGCGTCTCGTCAGCCTAAAATTACATATACGAATCCCCAAAATTCAAATATAGTACAGTCCTAGAAACATCCATCTAACATGATCATAAATGAAATAAAATATTACATCTCCAAGTTACCAAATATAAAATTTGAAAGTTTACAAAAATACTTCAAACCCAACACATCCCAACTATGTGTTAATTATACATATACTAGGTGTTATCATGTACATAATTATCAAATTACAAAATTAAATGTACAACACCTACAAAAACAAAAACAAGGGACGCCTCGCAGTCAAGCCTTCCCTTTCCTTTTTCTATCAGATCCTGAAAGAAGAAGGTGAGGTGTAAGCTACAGCCAGCTTAGTGAATGTCATTTACAAGTGGCATATGCACATTTAATAAAAACATGATAAGATCATAAATCATTGAAATATCATGATAACGAAATAGATTACATACATGCTAACATAATGCATCAAGTCATACATAAGACGATGCATAACATTTGTAGTCATGCTCATGCAATCCTAACACCTCCTGAGTATGTGGGTTTCAAGGCTTGGTGTGCGACACACAACGCGTGAACACACACACAATACTCGTATTCTAATAGGGTTTTTGGGGTCGTGCAGCACATAGGATTAGTTTAAACTAACCTACCCATACACAAGCCATAAAACCCTCTGCAGGGTACACAACTGGGATAGCCACTAGACTTACAAGAATTCCCAAGAAGGGAATTCCATCTAGGAGCCTCAACCCGAATTGTCATCCCAATGAATTATGTTCAAATATATTTCATGGAAAACATTAAAACATGCATACCATAATACATAAGCATTTAAAACATTTCTATAATACAATGCCACATATAAATAATCCAAAAGTAAAGGAACACTCACACTTGATTGGCTAGGCCTAGCCAATTCAGATCCAACCACAAGCACTAGAATGTCTACTAATCACCCCAATGCACTTTAGCTACAACATGGCTTGTTTGGGTCACCAAGATCAATCAAGACCCCTGCGTTAAATATGGTTTATGCAAAAAATGAAAATCAGTCCAAAGTATGCAAAACAACCATGTTCAACCCAATTCCATAGCCAATTACTAATTCTAGAATGGTTAACCCATGAGTCAATCCATATTGCCCAATATAATCATTTAACGTCTAATTAAGTCATACTTAACCCAAATTGAATGTAATAGGTTGATCCCACGATCCAATCATCATAATCCATGTCATTCAATCATAAATAGGGTTAATTTAACTAATCCTAAGTCAATTTCACCAATTGATAACATTTGGGTCAAAATCCCCAAATTTGGACAAATTCCCAAATCATGGCAAATTTCCTCAAATCCAAGACATAGGGAAAACTTACACTAGGTCACCATAATCAGCCCACTGATTTACTGATCTAACAACATGGTTTCATTCACAATGCCATCCAGAACAACATAGTTGACATGCATGACTTTTGGAAAAGTCTAAGGCCATGAACCAAACAATGACCATTTACACTAAACCATATGATTTCACCATTAAAATCTCAAGCTAAATACATGAACCAGTCCCTAATATTGATCAGTCCATCATAGATGGCATGCAAAGCTTAAGTCAAAGTCTAGGTCAATGAACCAAGACTAGGTCATTTGTACTAAACCCTACCAATTTCTTGTTAGAAATTGGGGTTTTTGCCTTTAAAGGGTTCCCAACATACTTTAAACACACATATTAAACATGCAAAACATTTCGAAAATATTTGATTTCCACCACCCCTTCAAATCTGGGTTTCATACAATGCATGCATCAAAACAACACTAGTATGCATGGACCAAAGAGATTAAAGGAAGAACAATGAGTAAAAACATGCAAACCTTAGGGATTTTGAGCAAAATCCACCAACACTAGGTTTCCTCTCATTTTCTCCTCTCCAGCACCTTTCTCTCTTTTTTGGCTGAGAAATGAGCAAATGAGCCTAAAATTACGTTTTGGTTGCTTCAATTGACAAGCTTGGGCCCACAACTAAAAGTTGCCAAAAACTATCAAAAATCAGTTTTCCAGTTGCAATACTTGCACTTAGATAGTTAATTTCTTGCACAATACTCACTAATTTAACATTGTAACCGCCCAAAGGTTGCATGATTCTGTTATCAACATTTTGGTACACTTTCAACTGAATCCAACGGTGGAATTGCGAGATCCACTCTTTTGATCAAACTTGTGTAAGAAAATCTGTAAATCCGTGAAATAGTGTTTGGAGTCTTATAACTCATAGTAAGTAACTCCGATCAAGATCTTCACCGTACATAATTATGATCTATCAGAGAAGAATGAGCGGACAAAAGTTCAGCTCAATCGGACCACGGATCTTGGAGATCAGACCATTTATCTAATTTGTGACAGAAATTTCTTCCTCCCTGGATCCAAAACACCGTTTTCGACATGTTTCGACGTCGAACGAGTCTCCGATGGTTCCGAAAATTCATGCGCACTCTCTATGACCTAAAATCATGCAAAGACACTCGAACCTACGTGCATTGAGCATCAAAATACATATACACATACGTATATAAATATGTATACGGGTACACTATGGGTCAAAATGACGTCACCTAAAGGCATGGGTGCTACAGACCACCTATCATGCTCAGGTGGAGTGTTTTTCCGAAATGAAGAAATATACTAAATAAGTGAAAAATCCTCATTTTGAGTATCGAAGACTGATTTTCTCGAAGCCTCTTACCTAAGATAGGGTGGCAATTGGTGAGGAGACATAAAATATGGCTAGTGTGAAGCCATAGGGAGAGCGAACATGAGGCATTCAGTTGATTTGGAATTCCTGTGATAAGTAAGTACCTTGATGTAGTTTCTGATAATTTAATGGTATTACCACCTGGACAGGAGATTGATAACAAATAAAACTGATGCTGGTATAACATGCATCTCCATTCTGTCATATAAAGAGCACCTGAGGTATTGTAAGAATTTAAGGTGCAGGTAAATGTGAAATGGGAAAGAAATTTATTTTCCTTAATATGCCACCTTGGAGAGCATTTGTGATAATATGGAAAGAGGGTATAGTGGAATAGGTTTAAGCATGAATTACTATTAAATGAATCGACTGATAGTAAATAATAAATATCCTCTACTATTGATAGATAGTTGAATTTGATTAACTAAATGAAGCCAAATTATCTTTGAGATTATTTTGTGATCTAGGCACCACTAGTTGAACTTTTTTTGAAGAAGATATAACGAAGATTGTTTTAGGACTAGATATGGATGTTGTGAATGTTAGATAATACCCTTTTGGTTTAATTAATGCATCGACCTTGTTCATGGATTTGATGCAGTGGGTATACAGACCATATCTTGGCCAGTTCATAGTCTTCACTAATAATATATTCATTTATTCCAAGACTCAAGAGGATCATGAATAACAACTTAGAATTACACTGAGAAAACATGGATGGATGCTAATCTGAGAAAGAGGTGAGCTTTGGATCGATAAAGTAAAAATTTTGAGCCGTGTGGTTAGTGTAAATGGTATCCTTAAGGATGCTGCAAAGGTCAAGGTAATCATAAATTGACCAAGACTGACCACGATGACAGGAATCAAAATTTTTTTTGACTTAGTTGAGTATTATAGAAAGTGCGTGGAAGGATTCTTAAAGCTAGTCGCTCCACTCACTAAGCTAATCAAGAGGAATGTCTTTTATGTGTGGACAATTAATTGTGTATAAGGAAGCTTTCACATAATTGAAAAAGAAGAATAGACACTATTGTACCTGTGTTCGTGTGTCCCGTACCTGAGAAATTAGTTGTGATTATAGAGATATATCACACTCAGGTCTGAGTTATGTGTTGATGCAAAAGGTTAGGATGATTGCTTATGCATCCAGATAGTTGCTGGAGCATGAGAATAACTATCATGTGTATGATTTGGAATTGGTTACAGTAGTACTTATTTTGAAATTGTGAGAGCATTACCTCTACAATGAAAGGTTCACACTTTTTTCAAATTTTAGGAGTCTGAAATGATTGTATGATTAGAAAGAAAATGAGTATGAGGTGATAAATGTGGCTAGAAATCCCAAAGAATTATGATTTTACATTGAGTGTTATTCCGGGGAAAGTCAATAAAGTCGTTGATGCATTGAGCAGGAAATAGGCTGTGACTGGGTAATATTTTGCCCTTCAGCTATGAGAAGTGGTTATTAGAGAGAGAGTTACAGTTATGAGTGTACTCTCCATTACTCCACATGACGATGTTTGTGCTCAGATGCATGTTCAGTTGACTAATGCTCATATTCAGAGAGTTAAGGATCTGTGGTACTATGATTCTGATATCGGTATATATGAGTCTTGAATTGGCAACGCGAATTATGTTGATTTACAATGGGGTTCGGATGATGTCTTGTGAGTTTTGGGTAGATATGATATCATCTGAATGACCGTTGATAGACTGACAAGTCTGTGTATTTCTTCCAATGAATACCAAAACTCTGTTGATAGACTGAGCGAGTTTTATATGTATGAGATAATGATATTTTTACGGGGTGCTCGGATGATTATTATGTCGGATTGAGATTCGAGGAATTTATTGAGAGTTTGGCGTATGATGCAAACTCAATTTGGGACCCTTCTCTATCTCAACATGGTATGTTATTTTAAGACTGGTTGACAGACTGAGAGAGCGATTTAGATGCCTGAGAACATGCTTAGGTCTTGTATACTAGGGTTTTGGTGGAAGTTGGAGTCAATATTTTATTTATGTAAATTTATGTATAGTAATAGCTATCAGGCTAGCATAAAGATGACACCTTTAAGGCTTTATATGGTAGGCCTTGTAAATCTCCAACTTGTTAATGGGAAGTGTGGAATTGTTGTTATCGGTGTCAGAGGTTATTATTGAATACACAAAGTTTGTGTATAATTATCACGGGCCTTTGGAATATGTTGTGGTTGACCAGGTTTCGTTAAAGGTCTCACCATAGAAAGACCACGTGTAGTTTGCGGTGAAAGGAAACTTACTTTATAGTTTGTCAAACTACTTAAAATCCTTAAGAGGATTGGCGTATAAACTTACTCTACCACCTCAGTTTACAAGTAGATATAAAATCTTCCATGTGTCCATATTGAAAAAAAAAATAATAATAAAATAAAATATTATCCAGACTCAACCTGCAGTCGTGATGTGACTCTGTTGCAAGTTGGGGAGGAGACCAAATATAAGGAAGAGTTGATATGGATATCTGACAAAAAGGTTAGAAGGATGAAATTCCATTGGTGAGAATTAAGTGATAAATTCAAAATAATGAGGACCAGATGAGGGAACAACTTACAAAGTTATTCACCAATACTTGAGATATATTTTCTTGATTTAAATTTTGCGGACAAAATTTCTTATGTTGGGGAGATTGTAACATCCCCTACTTTTAGTCAATGTCTTTGGTTGTTGTATAAGGACAATGAGGGATATAATACACATAAGCATACGCGAAAATCATGTGTACGTGTGTCAAATGGATTTGAGGATGTTAAAAATGAGTCCAAAAAATGTTTTTGCATAGAAATTGATATGTAAAACGTATATGTTCAATAAGTATTGAGCGTATAATAAATGAAAAATGAAGACAATGAACAGTAACATGATTAAAAAAAGGGGGCTACTATTCATTTGCGGGTACTGTTCAGTAAATAGTGCACACAAGGGAATCGTAATTTATTATTTTTGGATTAATTTTTTTATTGTAAAATTCATAATTTTCATTCTTATATGCAGAGAATGAGGAAAAGAGAAAAAAAAAGGGGGGGGGGGGGGTTTAGTATTTCTAAGCCAAATCAAGGTTCCGGTAAGCCATTTTTATTTCTTATCGTTTCAAAATTGATCTTTAAGCAACATGTGACGATTCTGCCAGTATAATTTTTGTTATAAGAGGCATTTCACGGTGTTTTCAAAATTGGAGTTTTGACCCGACTTGAATGAAAATTTGCTTGGAAGGTTGAAAAACACTTCCTAGACTATAAAAGCCCTGAATATGTGGTTAGCTTTCATTTATTTGTTAATTTGGAATATTTATGGCTATTGGAAGTTAGATTTGATATTAGACACCTTTTGAACTCTATTAAAACCCGATGAAACTTCGGTTTGAGACTGTAGAAAGATAAATCTATCAATTCCAGACATTTCGATGTTAAGATCATGATTTTTGGATATGATTTGATATTTTTTGTAACTAAATATAAGGTTTTGGTGAGTAAAATTGACTTTGGATACCTCCGCGAATATGTAAAACCTCAGTGAAATACCTATTGATGGTGGTAGAATGATAGTATGACTAATTTTACACGTGTCGATGTGGATAGAATAATTTTAAGAATGTTCTATATTTTTAATAAAATTGATATATGTTTCAATAGAAAAATAAAATTGAGAACTAGTGAAAATATAAATTGAAAATCTATTTTCACTGTTTCTTCTTGTGGAAATATCTAGATTCACTATTTCAAATGCTTATGAGTCCTAAATTTAGTTGGAATTTAAATTCATGGAATATGTATAATATTTTTCAGGTTGCTAAACTAAGAATTAGTGGTGAATGAGCAAGACTTGGATCAAATGGAATGTATTTGAATGAATAATACAAGTAAGTAGAGTTAAGTAAAATAAATTCGAATTATACATGAACTGCAAATATTTATTGGTGATTTGAAGTGAGTTGAAAAATTAAATATGTAGATGAAAACAGAGTATTTACGCGTGAAATAGATATGAATAAATAAAATTGAATTATAGAATGGTTATGACAGGTTGAGTTAGTTGGATTGCAATTGGAATTGGACTCGAAAGTGGAGGTGATTGTACTTAAGTTGGAAAGTCTTGTACCGTGAGTATATTTCTTGATTTTGGTTCTTGCATGACATTGTATTGATATGAAATGTTTAACTGTAGGCATGTTGTCACACCCCGTCCGGACGCGCCTAAACCGGCAGGACACTCACGGACGGGGCATGAATGCATTATAACAATAACTGAGTGTGCGGAAACACGATTAAGTACAAGTCTGATTTCATTAATTTTAAAATATATTTGTACATGAAATAGTTAAGGGAACATCCTCCCAAAATCCCATATGAATAATACAAAGGGTACAAAAGTGTGGGCCCAAAAACCTGCACCTAATCCACCCTAATCTCCTATGAAAAATTGGACAACAACGGAGTGAGCTACACGTTCAGTGGGTAAAATAGTTCGTGAATATAACAATTAATAAAGAAAACTTCACAATCAAATATCATAAACACACATCAGAGCATCATAATCAATCCAACATGTATGTATGCATGACAGCGTCTCGTATTGGTTTCGTGATTGTACGTCGTCTGAGTTCACGTACAGATGTCCCTCCCCAGGAGTAGTCGTGTTCTCATTGTACGTCCCTCCTCAGGAACGACGCCTTGGATTCACGTACAGATGTCCCTCCCTAGGTAATCCCGGGTTCTCATTGTACGTTCCTCTCCAGAGAAATATAATAAATAGTAAGCATTACTTCTAACTATTCTATGAATTATAAACCACATACGTCCCTAGGTGGTGCTTATGTATGATGCCAATGCATGAACAGGTCTGGTCTTTACTTAACATTAGACAGGGTTTGGCAACATCTGATGATCCTTATCAGGGTCGTTATCACCACGTGCAAGGTTAGGACATTCAGTATTACTTGTACTAGCTGATAGCTTTCAAATAAGACCAACCAGATCAGTCTCCAGTTTGAGAGGTGAGACACGAAGTCTACTTAAATACCAATCATCTAGAGCAGCACGCTGCCTCCCGTTCACTATTTAAAGTTACTGAGAACAAGACTGAGTCTGGTTGAGCCAGATTGACCACTAATCTGGCATAGCAACAATGTAATACATGAACTCCAGATATACATGCATAAGTATGACAAGTATAAACATTATACGTAATAATGCAGTGTAAATGAATAGTAGACATAATGATAAATGAATGTAAACTTTATTAAAATCTATAATACACGCAAACCTATATTTCATTCCCCACCTTCAGATAATAACTCATTCGAGAGCTGGCACCGTCTCCCGAGCAGAACTGCGTTGCATCGCGAAGAGAGTCTCGAAAAGAGAGAAGTGAAAACTCAAGGAAAATGAGAGAAAAGAGGAAAATCACAAGGGTGAGTGATTTGGTGTGAGAAATGATGGGGGGCTCCTTAAATTGGAAAAAAAACACCCAAATGTTCAGGCAGGTGCCCAAACGCTCGAGCATTGCTTGAAGTTCACAATTTATTTATTTATTTTTTATTTTTTTGTGTAACCTAGGGTATTACACTCTACCCCCCTTAAAAGGATTTCACCCTCAAAATCAGTCCAAGTAGTCATGATTGCTATTATTATCACCTAGATGGGTTATATGAAAATGTGGATATTAGTTGATAGTTGATTAAGAAATGCTTTGTGATGATGAAATAGGTTGTTGTATATGGTTTGATAATGATGGAATGAATGAATGGGATGAATATAAATATATTTGATTTGATTTGTGTTATATCAAGAAAAATTGTGAGATGTCCAATTTATGTAGACATGCTGCCTAAATTTTGAAAAATTTTATGCAATTCCATTGAGGCTAACTGTCACACCCTAGGTTGCACAGCGTGCCCCCTACCCAGGTGAGGGCGCACCACCGCAGTGGAGAACGCCTAGCCATTATGGATCCATAATATTGTCCCATCTCGGCCAGCCACGCCACACAAGGACGCCGGTCACCGAGATCATTTATCCCCCTGCACAATCCACAGCACAAGGAGGGCCTCCCCCAAGTTCGAACTCGCAACCTCTTCCTCATAAGGTTAGATTTCGCAACTTGAGTACCCATTGAGCCAATGGTTGCGAGTTCGAACTTGGGGGAGGCCCTCCCTGTGCTGTGGATTGTGCAGGGGGATAAATGATCTCGGTGACCGGCGTCCTTGTGTGGCGTGGCTGGCCGAGATGGGACAATATTATGGATCCATAATGGCTAGGCGTTCTCCACTGCGGTGGTGCGCCCGCACCTGGGTGGGGGGCACGCTGTGCAACCCAGGGTGTGACAAAAAGGCCTTATGCAGTTTTTTTTGTCACACCCTGGGTTGCACAGCGTGCCCCCTACCCAGGTGCGGGCGCACCCCCTCGGGGTGAACGCCTAGCCATTATGGATCCATAATATTGTCCCATCTCGGCCAGCCACGCCACACAAGGACGCCGGACACCGAGATCATTTATCCATATTATTCACACTCCCATGAATAATATAGGGCCTCCCCCAAGTTCGAACTCGCAACCTCTTCCTCATAAGGTTAGATTTCGCAACTTGAGTATCCATATATTATTCATGGGAGTGTGAATAATATGGATAAATGATCTCGGTGACCGGCGTCCTTGTGTGGCGTGGCTGGCCGAGATACGTAAGGCCTTTTTGTCACACCCTGGGTTGCACAGCGTGCCCCCTACCCAGGTGCGGGCGCACCCCCTCGGGGCGAACGCCTAGCCATTATTGATCCATAATATTGTCCCATCTCGGGCAGCCACGCCACACAAGGACTCCGGTCACCGAGATCATTTATCCATATTATTCACACTCCCATGAATAATATAGGGCCTCCCCCAAGTTCGAACTCGCAACCTCTTCCTCATAAGGTTAGGTTTCGCAACTTGAGTATCCATTGAACCATTGGCTCAATGGGTACTCAAGTTGCGAAATCTAACTTTATGAGGAAGAGGTTGCGAGTTCGAACTTGGGGGAGGCCCTATATTATTCATGGGAGTGTGAATAATATGGATAAATGATCTCGGTGACCGGCGTCGTTGTGTGGCGTGGCTGGCCGAGATGGGACAATATTATGGATCCATAACGGCTAGGCGTTCGCCCCGAGGGGGTGAGCCCGCACCTGGGTAGGGGGCACGCTGTGCAACCCAGGGTGTGACACTAACAGTGTATTGTATACTGTATACTGGGTATGTACAGTGTATAGTACACTGTGTCGGTCATGACGCCAGCTTACGTCAGGGGCGTCGTGACATAGAAGTCGTTTACAAAAGCCAACACAAGGGCTTGGCTCAAAGCCTTACACTAACCAACATAAGGGCTTGGTTAGAAAGCCACAAATGCTAACCTACACAAGGGCTTGGTTAGAAAGCCACAAACGCTAACCTACACAAGGGCTTGGTTAGAAAGCCACACTCTAGCCTACACAAGGGCTTGGCTAGAAAGCCACACTGTAACCAACTTACGAGCGTGGTTACGAGTCGTACAAGATATGGTATGTTCCAGGTTGACAAACATGTCAACTATACATCAAGATTACAAATGATAGAGAGAAGGTTTCTACAACACTCTCGACAATATTAAGCTTACAATCTTGAATGAGTAAGCACCACTATTTCAACCACATTGATTTAAATGATGCGATGTGTTGAAATAGTTTTTCTCAAATATGCGATCGATTCAAATATATATGATATGAACTTAAGAGTCGAATGTGCACATGTATCTAGATATTGATTCTAACAATGATATGTTTAAGGCACAAGAATCAATATATAATGATGATCAAAACTTGATGATTTTAAAAGTGTAAATGATCAAAATCAAGACTCAAACAAACCAAGTGTTGATCTATGAAATCGATTTAATATAATATAATTTTAACACATGAATCGATACCACAAGATATTTATGAAACCACTAAACAAGATACAATAATATGAAGATCAAAATAGTGTTTCATGAACAATACTCAAAACGAAATCAGTTTTCATGATGTTAGCATAAGCACAAAATTGATTTGCTCAAACCAAAATCACAAGAATCTAGATATAGAAAATATACCCTACTTAGGTAAGGTTGAAGCTCCAAGATTCTTCAAGTGTGATGTTGGATGAGAGATACGACGTTCAAGAATGATCAAGACACAACAAGATGTGTAGATAACACTCAAAAAGGTCCTGAACACTTGCTCAATGAAAACACACTAGTTTCTCAAAATATTTGAAAGATTTGGAGAACTATCCGAAAATATGAATCAATGGATCAAATGTAGGTGAACTTTTGCTTAGAAAGAGGCTTAATATAACTCAAGAAATTGTTTTGGACTTATAGAAATGAAACAAAGAAAAACGAACAAGGTCTACGTATTCTGCAAAAGTTGTTCTTCAAACGAGCAAGTGTGATATTTATAGAAAAACACCACACTGAGGCACAGGAATGCGTTCCTCAAAGATGGAGCGCATTTCTGTTTTGAAATCTAAAAAAACTTAGATTTCCCTCCAATCAACGAGCGCGTTCTTTATATGATAAGTGTACTCCTTAATGTGTCTGTTTGGCATAAGAGCGAGGTCTTTCATCGAGAACCACTGACTCTATAAACTTTCTTATTTTTCCCTTGACAACTGGAGCGCGTTCATACTTGAAGGAGCGCATTCCTTTTTTCCTGATAAGAAAATTCTGACTCTCGAGAAAAATCGCGGGAGCGCGTTCCTCTTACAAGGAGCATGTTCCTTAAACTCTGATAAGAAAAATTTAAGTCTTTGGAAAATGTACAGGAGCGTGGTCCTTAAGAGAGGAGCACGTTCCTTCACTATGATATGATAGAAACCCGATTTTTCGATAATAATGAGTTTAGTACTTTGTCAAATACATAAACTAACTTTTGAAAACAATTTTTGACAAGATTGAAGTATATTTGATAAAGTTAAATGCATGTAAATCAATTGACTAAGCATATGATTTAGAAATTTAATACAATACACGAAAAACTATAAAACCATGTAAAGTTGGAAAAAATGAATGCAAATTAATCACTGATAATTATATGCATGATAAACAATTTTAACTATATGATCGCATAATTGTCATA
This sequence comes from Paratinospora sagittata, assembly GCA_035771175.1. Taxonomy (NCBI): domain Eukaryota; kingdom Viridiplantae; phylum Streptophyta; class Magnoliopsida; order Ranunculales; family Menispermaceae; genus Paratinospora; species Paratinospora sagittata. The sequence goes on from CM069595.1 coordinate 25,074,380, forward strand.
CTAATGTGTGTGCAGGCATGATCAATAATATAATAGCGTATATGCATGAGTATAATAAACTATATGCATGATTTTCAAAAAGATACAAATCATATGGTGGTTGAAACATGTAATGGTTACTCTACAACACTAAGATTCTAAATAGGAATTACAACATTAAGCTCTTGAATCTCCATGCAATGATGTTCCTTCCACATGCTTTGACAGTATAGTGGAATCCATCTGATATAGCTAGTCAGCACTGAAACAACTACGTCAAAGAGATTAGTGATCACAAGTATGTCGTTTGTAATCATTAAAACAAAACAGGATGAGAGTAGTTATATCAACAATCTCCCCCTTTTTTATGATTTCAAACAAATTCACTATTGGCCTGATGCAAGAAGCATGATTTCTCGAGTGAATGAGTGAGTGAAGTAAATGATTATATCATGCAACTTTTAAGAATATACCACTTAATAAAAGATTTAACAAATATGTGGACAACAAACAATCAGATACCAATAAAAACATACTCAGAAATATGATCAATGGTTACAAAAAGTACATGTATATCAATATAATCAAATCAACCATATACATGTGATCATTATAGATGTGTACATCAGAAATAAAACAAAGATAACAGAAGAACACAAAGAATACAAAAGTGTAAACAAAAAAATGTACAAAACATCTTTAAAGCATATATCCATACTCTAGGCACTCCCCCTGAGTGTATAAACTCTCCCCATGAGTATGTACATAGAATGGTCTAGTCAATTAGACCAATCATATACTAATCTGTCTCCCCTTTTTGAACTATCAAAAAGAGGGTGTGCCTAAGAAGGAGAGGACGATCAAGGATTAAGAGATTCTAGCCAACCAAATATGTCCCCAGCTGGTGAGGTCGGAGCATCGTCCTCCGCGGGGGTGGTACCAACATCTGAATCAAGTATGACAACGGTAGCAGAGGTAAAGTAGGAGTGAATAATCAAACCTCGGCCAGGAGAGGGTGAAGAGATGCGTGGAAGTGAGAACTCTAGATCCAAAGAGAAGTCTGCCATAGCAAAAGAGGGATGCAGCCTGGGAGAAGGAATCGTCGAAGGTGTTGCCGATAAAGGAATCAGTGCTAAGGTAGTACATACTAGAGGAGAATTAGAGGAGTGATCTAGAGCTGAAGCGGGACAAATAGGCGAAGCTGGCTGATGAAAGCTCGGTGATGGTGTAGGTTACGCTCTGTCACCAAAAATATCCTTCTAGCTGAAACTGAACCCATAAGTCTCGTCAACTGAAGATCGATCGAGTAAAATCTGGAGCAAGACTCCATGAGCTCGGACGTCTAAGGCCGACTCCTCGTACTTTTTCTCCGTGGCAGTGAAAAAAGTAAGCAATGTCCACTGCTGGTCTCTAACCTCCATTATCATCTGTAGAAGGGCATCAAAAGGAGCTGCGAAGAGATGAGGAGGGGTCGAGAATGTCAATTGGTGGTGCAGTGCCTGAAGATGAAGCACCAGCATCTGAGAATCTCGCTCTACCAAGGCCACGTCCAGAAGGTGCCACAGCCTGTGCCTGTACTAGTGCTGCTCCTCGTCCATGCGGATGAGCTACTGAAGGTGCACCCCCTACTCCTTTGTGTCAGGCTCTGGCTTCTTCGTCTGAGGGTCATATGATATAAATCTAGTGCCCTCGCCCTGACGACACCTACTGATATGCACCCAATCTCTGATGCGTCCCACCCACTGATATCCAAGTGATCGGATAGTGTTCTCTCCAACGATTTTTTCTTGTTTGGTTTCGTCAAAACCATGAAGTCAGTTAAGTCAACTCCATCGCACTTAGCGAGCAAAGTCATTAATGCGCCATAGGGTAGTACCCTAGAGTAGTGTCGTGTCCCGGTGATGTGATTAATGATAACATAGGACAAGCGAGTACTGGTGCGACAGTGCATACACCAAAGCAATAAGGCATCAAGAGGATTTACCTTCGCGCGCAAGCTCAACCGAGGAATGATAACTCTCAGAATGATATTATAAAAGATCTTGAGCTGCAATCCAAAGATGGTGTTGGACACCGTCAACACCCCATGTCCTAGCTCTAATATTGACATGGCCCTCAAAGCAGTGATTCGATCACAGATAGGAAGGACGATCTCATCGTCCTTCCCAGAGTGAGAAAATGTGGGATCAGTAGAAGAAAAATTGAATATCTCATCTAGAATAGATGGAGATATGTCAATATCAATACCCAGAATCCTAGAGCGATAGTGGAGAAGATCATCTCCAGGAATGTGAGTAAGCACAAAGTAGAAAACTCGGACTAACTTAGTATAAATAGTATCACCGTGAGAAAGGAACCGTTCCCATCTCATCTCGGTGAAATGGGTGAACAGAGGCATATGTATCCTCATAAAGTTGTCAAAATCAATTCTAACTCTCGGAGTGAGACGTCGAGTGTCGTAAGGCTGGACAACAGCCTCAAGAAGTAGAGGTCGAGAGGTAAGAGAAGCCGCAGGAGTGGAAAGGTAGCATCATCATCTGTTGAGGATGAAGATGATGGTGATAAGGGTGAAAGGGTAGGCTCGCGAGGTGGTCTTGAGGCATGGGGTTGCCTTGTTGAAAGTGGAGTGGGTGTGGAAGACTCTCTAACCTCTACAAGTCTTTGTGTAGGTCAGGGTGTGGGTGTGGAGGATTCGCCGATCTCCAATCTAATGAACCAATTATCCTCATGTCCCTTATGAGAATATATCCTTATTATGTAAGATTTTGATGATTACAAAACTACATTTTGTTTTTGATATTACTGCACATATGACATATTTAATCTTACTTGAAGGTATCAAAGATTCATTGATGCATGGCGAACGTATTAAAGATCTTTTTGAAGACCATGATCGTTTGAAGATGTTTAGTTATATGATTAGATTCTGATAGGTTGTAGGACCTTCTATGTCATGATTCAGCAATATGCATGCCTATATGTTTTAATCCATTAGTTGCATATTTGATTTAATCCTATTACATTATGTTATCATCAAGCCTTAATCGAGAAATCAAAAACCATTTTTATAGTCTTTCAGGACACTAATGTTTTAGCAGCGCCCTCTTGGACTTAATAAGTCATGACGCTGATAAAATATTACAACGCTCAAGGTTGAATTGATTTGATTAATAAGGACGATCACTTGGTAATAGCGACCTTTCCTTTATCAACCTTTGAGAATGTCAGGACACTGACTTAGTTTCAGCTCGCTGAAAGTTTTTCTATTTTTAAGTGATTTTTATCCTTAAGGACACTGATAAGTTATAAGTTAAATAAATTATTAGGATGCTACTTGTGTAGGAGCACCCTCATCTTTAGAATCAACTTAAATAATTTTCAGGACGCTTACCGTCCGTCAGCTCACTTAACATTGTTTTAAAACTGTTTTTAATAGTTCATAACGCTTACTCTTGAGTAGCGCCCTCGTGTGTCAAAAGTTTTAAAACAAAGCAGGATGCTCACTGCGAAGTAGCACCCTCATGAATTAAGTCGTTTAATTGTCAAAGAAAGTCAGGACGCTTACTATTTAGTAGCGCCCTCACTTCATTGTTCAGTAGGACGCTGATGTTCTATGAGCGCCCTCAAAGGAACAAAACGACAAAAAATATATTTTTGTTGTTCTAACATTACTGTTATTTCTATTAACCTTTTCAGAAAAGTACAAATACTTTTTAGAACTTTTCAAAATCGTACAAATTTTTCAAAACTTTTTAAACGTTCTAAAAACTTCGTCGGAACATTCATCTTTCATGAAAGGATCAGATGATTCAGGTGTTATCATCGTAATATGCATTGAGCTGAATCGATCCATTTCGAGAAAGAATGTTAACGTTATATTTGAAATAACTTAGAGCGCCAAAATTACCAAGTCCATTGTGTTTCTGTTATTCCTATATATATGTGTTGCCTTAGAGCAGAAAAACCACTAATGATATACAAAATTGATATTCATTCAAAACGTATTAACAGTTTTCGTTTGTGCTAAAACACTTTTTGAAAATTAGTCTTCTTTCACTTGTGCTTGATCTTATGATCTTTTGAAAGAAAAACTTCAAGTCTTCTGGGTTGATTGATCTTCACCTTTATTATTTCTAAACCCATTGAAGAAGACAAAAGCTCTTTGAGCCTGTGTTCAGCATAAACTTCATCATATATATTTTGTTGAATCTGTGATCATAGAAGGTTCAATCCAAAGCTTTGTAAGTATCACTTTGATTCTAAGTAAAGGGAATCATACTTCATCTTGTATTTAATCTGCAGTGACCGATTAGTCACTGGGCAAGAGCAAGTGTTGCTCATAGTTGTAAACGGTTGTCTCATGCCCGTAAGTTGAGAAAAAGTTCCCTTTCACCTGCAAGTAGAGAATAGGTCTTCTCATACCCGCAAGTTGAGAAATGGTCCTCTCACACCCGTAAGTTGAGAAAGTGTACCAGTTTGATCTTCACCCGTAAGAAGGTCCAGAGTGGAGTTTGAACGAATCCAAACTGAGGATGTTAGGTAGTGGATGTAGGCGCGGCTGAACCACTTTAAATCTTGCGTGCATTGTCCAATTTACATTTGCTATATCTAATTGTTATACTTTGTTTAATCTTCTTTCATTATTCTGCACAATTTTAAGAAAGCTTAAAATCTGCTAAGTGTCCAATTCACCCCCCTCTTGGACATATCTGGGCCAACACAATCGACATTTAGAAGTGGTTGTTTTCTTTGGAAGCATTTTGTCAAACACTTTATGTGCAACCAAAGAAAACACTAGGGTTTTGGGTGAAAAAGTGATAAAAATGGGGACGAAATGGATTGAAATGAAGGTAAGAAGTCGAGGACGATGTGGAAATGAGAAAAACAAGCTATAAAACTTACATTTCTGTGAGAAATCAAAGGAGAAAATAGAAAAGGAAATTGATGAAAATAATGAAAAATGGTGGTTTTGGAGATTAATGAGAGGATTTGATGATATTTTGGGCAATAAAAATAGTGGATTTGATGATTTTGATGAAGGGGAATGAGTTTGGAATAATCAAAATGAAGAAAACAAGGGTTTGAGAAATCGGGTGTGAGAAAAATGAGAAAATGGCAGAAGAAAATAGGTGAAATGAGCCAAGGGTTGCTCGAGACTGTTCTGATAATAGTCTAAGGAACGCGTTCCTCTTAAGAGGAGCGCGTTCCTGTGTTCTCTGTAGAACATCTCTTGGTGTTCATGCAGAGGAGTGCGTTCCTTTAGAACACAGAACACTTAAACATTTTAATTTTTTATTTTCTTAATTTCCACTTTGATTAATTTGATGATTTATGATAGTTGAAGAAACTTTTGGTCATTTCTAAGTGAATAATACACACATCGAATGATAAAAACATTATAATCAAAATCATTCACACCAAATCGACACACATAAATATCAACAATAATTCATACAAGATTAACATTAATAATTCATGCATCACTATTAGAGATAATACATACGAGATTATTAAGTATAATATATGTACGATTTTCATAGAAGATATATTCAAGTGAACATAAGATAATCATCATTCACACATTCTCATGAACGTAGTTAAAAATTTTCCGAAATTCAGCGAACTTCCACGAATTATTTTCTTTTTTTTTACCATCAGACTGCGAAGTGGACGTAAAATAAAAAATGCAAAAATTTGCCAAAATAATTTGATAAAATTTCTATTTTTTAACTCAAAAATGCAAAAATTGGACAAAATTCGATAAAACTCAACAAAATTTGATGAAATTCGACAAAGAAGTAAAAAAATGTTATTTCATCAATACAAAACAAAAAAATACCAATAGTTATGTAATATTTTCTACTTCATCAACCAATGTAGCAATATAAATTTTAAAAAATAATTTAACAAGCTCACAAATTATGTAGTTTATGGGATAACCTTTACCAAAAAGCGATGAAAAGAAGCAAAATAAAATAAAATAAATAAATAAAGTTGAAATAAGATAAAAACTTAAAAAGAAATTAAAAGAGTTCTCAAAGCCATCTTCTTTTAGTTAACTCTTACAAAATGAAATTAAAAAAATACATTTAAATAATAAACTAATAAATTAAGCATGATGGAATCCAAACTAGCAAAGTATATGGTTGAGAGGCAAATCACCACAAAATTAAATATCAAAACAAAGAAATTGAATTAAGACCAGCTACCATTTCAAATTTATCAATCCACTTAACAAGATTGATTTTGGGAGGTCACTTATTGGTATTTTTATATATTAAAAGTGTTTACTTATATTAGTTTTTAGCCTATACTACAATAAATCTAGATATTTAAGCATATATACAAAAATTTTCTGAACTTCTTTAATTTAGCGAATTTTTACAAAAATTCTCCATGTTGAATTAAACTTCTCCGAATTAATTCCAATTTTCAAGTGAACGAAGTCAAGTCGAAATCGAATTTTTGATCCTTGCTCATAAATACATTGAAAGTGACAAGATATAGAATATTTAACATATATACTTCCAATCAAATTCAACAGTAATCATAATATCAATTTAGTATCGATGCTCAATGCCAATTTTCAATATCAAATGGATTAATACATATAAAAGTTTGAAGCACATAATCCATTTGATATAAGTTAACTTTTTCCATGTGAACATATTATAATTAATTTTCAGCAAGTTCACAAGATTACATAGCTTAATCAATGAACATAATATAGATCATTCAAAGTATGTTCAAAATGATTAACTTTAAGGCATAGGCAATAAGATATGATAATCATTTTAATAAAGCCTAAGATATTTTCAAAATCATAGAAATGATACACTTAAGCATAGAATGACATGAAAAATCATCCAACTCAATCATCACTCAAGCAAATATATAATACTCATCAATAATGTGATATGTGCAATAAGAGTGATATGATAAGTATCATGCTTGAATGAACATTAAATGCTTCAACAAAGACATATCTCTTAATACATAATTGATTTATGATTAAGAGGATATGTTCAAGCCATATGTGGATAACAAAATAAAAATATTTGAAATTTAAATAGAAGTGTTACCCACAAGCGAAGATCTATCATAAATCGCTTCAAGGAACCTCGAAACTTGCATTTTGATCATCAGCTGTATTGCTCAAGTCCTTGTTACATCCAAGGTGTTTCTTAATCCACATCTTCCATCTACATCTTCCATCTAAGAATTTTGGAAACCTTCGAATGCGTATTTGTACGTTCAGATCTTCGTCTTCATCAGTTGAGGAATAAAATATTGAATCACTAGATGCGGCACTTGAAAGTTGGTTTTCCTCAACTTGTTCTTCTTCATAGCTCATATTCTCCGGTGATGATATTTCATTTTTGTTCTCTTCATCTTGGTTATCATCACTTGGCAGATTGGCAAGTAGTTCACTTTTTTCCGATGAATCATCACTCTCTTTAGAAGAGGTTTTCAATCTACTTAACACATAGAGTATTCTTTCGTAACTACTGTTAAACGGGTCTTCAAACATTTCAATAAAACTGACTTTGTATTTCCATTTGTTCGAAAAACCTTCTAAGAAATACTTGACCAATATCTGATGAGGATAGGTTACTTCATAACTTTGCAAATCACTTGCTAATTCAATAAACCTATCAAGTCCCTCATCAACGGTTTCTTCATGTAAGAACTTGAAATTTTCAAGCGATCTTTTTAGCATCTTGGCTTTGATGGATATTAGCAAGTTTCAAAACTCTTCCAAGGTGAAATCCCATGGATTAAATGTTTGTGTAATGCTTGTAAGATTTTCAGCCCACGCTTTCAAAAGCTTGTCAGCCAAACAGACGACGTTAATCCCACTTGGTATGTCTTGACCCAGACTTTTTAAATCTTCAAGAATTTGTCTGAATCTAGAACACGCCTCTTCAATTGGTTTATCATCAGGAAATATAAAATCTTCAAATCTTTTCTATTTATCCCTAAGCCTTGATTCTTTATTATCAAGTGGCTCACAGTGAACCAAGTGAAGCAATTCCCATGCTTTTTTTGTAGTCTCACATTCACTAACTTGTTCTAATTCATTGTCTAAGAGAATACAAAACCAGGTATACACCGCTTTGGAATTTGAACAATACTCTTCTCTTTCTTGAGTTGTCCTTAGCCCGATTGGCTTGTCAGGAAGAGTAAGGCCATTTTCCACCATTTTCCAAAGATCAACATCTTGTGATCTCATAAATGTTTTCATGAGAATTTTCCACTCATGAAACTTTTCTTTTCTAAATAATGGTGGTCTATCGGTGTATTTATTATTCTCCATAGTATAGCTGGTTGAGCACTATCCTACCATCTTACTCAAAGAAATTCTTAGATGAACCCACTCTGATACCACTTGTTGGCCTAATATTATAGTCCAAGAGGGGGGGTGAATTGAACTTGGCGGATTTTCGCATTACCTTTCTGTTAATATAATTAAATAGATAAAATGCGCAGTAGGTACAATCAAAATAAACAAATGCAGGAAAGAGGTAAGCATCATCATAGATCAATCTCAGAGAACATGCCAAGCTCTCTTCGAATGTGAACAAACTGGTCTTTAGGTAAGACTCTAGTGAAGATATCGGCCTGTTGTTATTTTGTGCTAATGTGAGATAATGTAACTTCTCCATTTTGCACATGATCCCATAAAAAGTGATGTCTTATTTGAATATGTCTAGTTCAGGAGGGCAATACAAGATTTTTGGATATGTTAATGGAACTTGTATTGTCACACAAAATTTCAGCACATTCAACAAATATTTGATAATCCTGAAGTTGTTGTATCATGTATAAAACCTGAGAGCTGAGAACAACAACTTCCAGCTGCAGCATATTTTGTTTTAACTGTGGATAGTGCCATTAAGTGTTGCTTCTTGCAAAACCAAGAAATTAAAGAAATTTCAAGAAAGTGACAAAATTCGATGGTACTTTTCCGATCAATTAGATTGTCAGCATAGTCGGTCGGAGTCTACATAACTTTTTAGGTCAAATGTAGTACCTTCGAAATACCAAATTCCAAAATTTGTTGTGCCATTTATGTATCCGAATATTCGATTGACACATTTTAAGTGAGATTATTTGGGTTCTGATTGAAATCTTGCACAGAGACAGACATTAAACATAATGTCAGATCTACTTGTTGTTAGGTACAACAGACTTCCAATCATACTTCTATAAAGTTTAGAGTCAATCGATTTCCCTTTATTTAATTTGATTACTGAGTTATAAGGAGTATCAATTGATTTCAAATTATTCATTTGAAACGTTTTAACCATTTCCTTAATGTACTTTGATTGGTTTATGAAGGTGCCCTTTGGCATTTGGTTAATTTGCAAGCCGAGAAAGTATGTAAGTTCTCCCATCATACTCATTTCAAATTCTTTTTTCATTAGTTTTGAAAACTCATCACATATCTCTTTTTTTGATGCACCAAAATGGATATCGTCCACATATATTTGAACAATAAGCATATTGTCATTTTGGTGTTTGATAAACAAAGTTGGATCAAGTTTTTCTTATAGAAATTTATGATCTAAAAGAAAAGAACTCAGTTGATCATACGAAGCTCTTGGAGCTTGTCTTAATCCATATAAGGCTTTACGGAGTTTGAACAAATAATCCGAGTCTTGAGCATCCTCAAACCCTGGAGGTTGTTCCACATATACCTCTTCATTGATGTGTCCATTTAGAAATGCACTCTTTATATCCATTTGGTATAAGGGAAAATCCTTATAACAAGCATAGGCAAGTAGCATCCTTACTGCCTCTAATCTTGCTATTGGGGCAAAGGCTTCTTCGAAGTTTATGCCTTCTTCTTGGTTGTACCCTTGTGCTACCAATCTAGCCTTATTTCGGACAATGATACCTTGTTCATTCTTTTTGTTTCTAAAGATTCATTTGGTTCCTATAACTGATTGATGAAATGGTACAGGAACTAATTCCCATACATTGTTTCTCACAAAGTGTCCTAGCTCTTCTAGCATAGCAAGAATTCACTTTTCATCTTTTAGTGCATTTTCCACTTTGATTGGTTCAGATTGTGATACAAAAGCAACAAGCTCTTGATCTCTTTGAATTGAAGCTCTAGTGGATACACCCTTTTGAGGATCTCCTAATATTTCATCTTTGTATAGCCCTTGAAGCAATCTCGAGTTTTTAGATGTTTCTGAAGGCTTTTCAATCTCAAGATCTATGATCTTAGTTGTCTTGGGATCATCATCATCAAAGTTTAATTGTTTAACTTCATCCTCAAGATCTTTCGTACTTTAACTTTTATCAAAATTTACATGAATTTATTCTTCTACTGTTTGAGTAGATTTATTGTAAACTCTATAGGCTCTACTGTGCGAAAAGTATCTAAAAATATTCTTATATCAGATATAGGTTCAAACTTGTCTAAATTGTCTTTATCATTAATGATAAAACACTTATATCTAAATACTCAAAAGTAACTGATGTTGCGTGCTCTACCTTTCCATAGTTCATATGGAGTTTTATTCAAGTATTTCCTAATTAAGATTTTGTTCATTACATAGCAGGTTGTGTTAATAGCTTCTCCTCAAAAATGATTTGTAGTGTTATACTCATTAAGCATTGGTTTACACATTTCTTGCAAAGTCCTATTTTTCCTCTCAACTACACCATTTTGTTGTGGTGTTCTGGGGATTGAGAAATGGTGAGTGTAACCTTGATTATTACAGAATTCTTTAAGATTTTTATTAACAAATTTTCCTCCTCTATCACTTCTAATTATGTTGATTTTATGACCCTTTTCATTTTCAACTCTTTTACATAATTTTATAAATAGTTCACATGCATCAGATTTATGAGCTAATAGAAATACCCAAGTAAATATAGTAAAGTCATCAACAATCACAAATACATAAGATTTACGGCCTAAGCTTTGGGTCTTGGTTGGTCCGAATAGATCCATGTGAATCAATTCGAGAGCTCTTGAGGTAGATTGATGTTGCTTGCTCTTAAATGATGATTGGGTATGCTTGCCTAGTTGACATGATTCACATACCTTGTCTTTTGAGTAGATTCCCTTTGGAATACCTTTGGCAAGATCATGTTTAACAATTCTTAATATGTTATCCATACTAACATGAGCAAGTCTCGTATGCCAAAGCCATGCATCATCACACGAAATAACACTTAAACATGTTACATTTCGTTTCTCCATGTCATTAAGATTTGTACAATAAACATTCTTATGTCTAGATGCCATGAATGCAACAGTTTTATCTATATGCATAACAATGCACCTATTTGCTTCAAATGAAATATCATAACCCTTGTCACATAATTGACTTATGCTCAAGAGATTATGTTTTAGCCCTTTGACATAAAGTACATCAGATATGGATAGAAAATCGTTATGAATGATTCCAATGCCTTCAATATCACCTTTGTTGTTGTCTTCAAAGGTGACCTTTCCTCCTTTCTTCTTTTCTAGGCTCAAAAGTTTAGAAGGGATATGTTAATTATGAGCTTTTAATTTTGTTTTCCCTTTGCTCGGGACGATCAAAGTCCTAAGTTTAGGGGTATTTGATAGTTGCATATTTAGACATGTTTTAGGAGTGTTTTATAGTTGTTTTAGGATGATTTATACATTAGTTTAGTGTGTTTATGTTAGTTAGTTTTGATTCATTTGTTAGTTTAGGAATAAATTGGTTTTTATGCATTATTTCAGTTTGTTAATTTATATGTTGGATCAATTTGTGTTTTGAGTGTTTTAATTACTTGCTTTGCATTGTTTTGTAGGTATTTCAATGTGTGGAAGTGAGCGTGAATGATGGACATAACATATGAGGAGCCTAGATGATTTTTCATGAAGAACCCAAGTCAAAAAGTAGAATAAAATTGGTTAAGTCCACAAGAAGAAAGTCAAGCGGAGCAGAAAAATGGCTAAGTCTACAGACTGAGCACAACCCAGTCTCTAGGCACCGCGGCGCTATTTGAGGCTTCGGGTTGTCAGTCAAAAGAAGGCTCTGGGGACCGTGATGCTCATCCCGGCTCCCAGAGGAGATTTAACGCAACATCGCGGCCCTGGAATTGCTTAACGGGATGCCGCAGCACCCCATGTTTAAACGTTGCCAATTTAGCAATTTGACAATTGGTTTTTGGGGCCAGCTTTCTAATTCAAATTGAACACGACTTTAGGCACACAATATGTTAATTTGAAGGGTTTTTTGATAGGAAGATATTGAAGAAGAGAAGAGAGACCGCTGGAGCGAAGTGGAGAAGAAGATCGACATTGAAAACCATTGAAAATCTCTACAACACTCTAGTTTGCTTTCTTTTGTCCCGATTCATGTTTAAACCATATTTTATTATTTTCATCTCTTTAGTTATGAACTGAACCTCGTTTCTAGAAGTGTAGATTGATCCAAACTTGAGATTATGTCTTAGATCTTATTGTTTATTTATTCTTAATAAAAGTTCTTAGTTTATTTATACTTTTCTATGGGTAATGCTTTTGATCCCCTAATCAAGGATTGACCGATCCTAGACCCGAGGTAGATGTTCCACAAGATGGTACCTTGGGTTGGAATATGGAGAGTATAGCCTAGGTTATCGTGAGACTCACAAGGAGATTGAGACCCTTTGAAGTCGTTAGGAGGAAATCATAGAACTTAGTGAGTTGTTGTTTTCTTTGGTTTTCATCGAAAGAGTTAAACCAAAGCAACAAGAATATGCTCTAATCAATGCTCCAAAAGAGGGGATTAGAAAGGTTAGGATTTTCGACTTATTGGCTAAGGAACTTATTTAATAATAATATATTTATTTAGACATAGTTGAGAGTGAGGTGACATCGAACCTCTAGACCATTCTACCATTGTTTTGCTATCCGATTTACATTGCTTTGCTAGTTAATAATTAGTTATTTTCATTACCATTTCTTCACTCCATCATTCGATTTTGATTGTCTAGATAAAGTTAGGGTTAAAACGTGATAGCTAGTTTCGTAATTATCCCTGAGGACGATACCTAATATCTCATCAGAATTTCTTATAACTTGGCACCGACACTTGTGGTTTGTACGCAACAAGTTTTTGGCGTCGTTGCCAGGGATAGTTATTAATACACTACTATTGTGTTAGTAACTCAAATTTTAATTTAGATTTTATTTTTGTTTTACTTTCTGAATTTTTCTTTCTTTGTTTTTTTGTTTATTTTCGTTTTTATTACTTTATACTTCGGTTCTTTTTTTTTGTTCTGTTTTGTAGGATTTCAAGAGTTTATGCAGAGGGCAAGAAGTTGTGGAATACTACCGTTTGATCCCGAGATTGAACGTACTCTTGGAAGACTAAGACAAAAGAGAAGAAGAGAAACCGAAGCAATGGCAGACGAGCACAATTAGTTGACCTTGAGAGACTACTTCAAACCGGTTATCAATGATAATTACTCGAGAATTGTTCGTATGCCCATTAATGCGAACAACTTTGAATTGAAACCGACATTAATCTTTATGGTTCAACAACACCAGTATGGGCGGTCGCCTACTGAAGATCCTACTATCCACATCACCACCTTTTTGGAGATGTGTGATACGGTGAAGATGAATGGTGTTACTGAGGACACCATAAGGTTGAGATTGTTCCCTTTTTCTCTAAGGGACAAAGCACAAGCATGGTTGCAATCTTTGCAACCGGGAGCATTGCAACTTGGCAAAAGATGGTACAAAAATTTCTTCAAAAATTCTTTCCTCCTACCAAGACTGCCCAATTGAGAGCTGAGATCGGATAATTCAAGCAACACGAGTCTGAGTCATTGTATGAAGCATGGGAGCATTTCAAGGAATTGTTGAGGAAGTGTCCTCAACATGGGTTCTAAGATTGATTGCAAATTCATCTTTTCTATAATGGGATGACCATCTCCACAAGAACTCTAGTTGATGCGGTAGCCGGTGGGTCACTTTTGACAAAAATGACTACTGAGGCACTAAACATGTTGGAGGATATGGCTAGAAACACTTATGAGGTTTCGGGTGCACTATCAATAGTTAAGAAGGTGGTTGGTCTACATGAAGTTGATCCATTCACATCTCTCTCTGCACAGATGTCAAGTATTGCCAACCAACTTGCTGTGCTCACTACTCAAAGTGCACAACCGTCTATTGAAAATGCGACGACTTTACATATGGGTTCTTCAGGGAATGAGGCACTGGAGGAAGAAGTTTAGCACAACTTCAGAAACAATCAAGGAGTTCCAAATCTGTACCACTCAAGTGTTTGAAATCACGAGAACTTTTCTATGCCAACACGAGGAATACATTGCAACCTCCACCCGATTTCTATAATCAAGCTCAAGAGAAGAAGCCATCCTTGGAGGATATGTTAGGATCCTTTATGATGGAGACAAGAGGTTCAATTAAGAACTTAGAAGTACAAGTGGGACAGCTAGCCCAAACAGTGAATGCACAACCACATGGATCATTTCCTAGCAACATCGAGATAAATCCCAAGGAACAGTGCAAGGTCATCACTTTGAGGAGTGGAAACAAAGTTAAAGGGGATGATTATACAAGCCAACACATTACATCTCCTCCTCCATCTAGTCAAGAGAATGAGGAGCCCAACAAAGAAGCTAAGTCAAGCAAAGAAGAGGAAGAATCAAGCAAGGGGGAAAAATCTCAAGAGAGGCCTTATAGGCCCTGCTCCATCACCTTCCCAAATAATTCCCCTATTCTTAAGACTCCTATCCCTCTTCCCCAACATTTCCAAAAGAAGAAGCTTGATGAGCAATTCGACAAATTTCTTGAGATTTTCAAGAAGATCCACATCAACATCCCTTTTGCCAATGCTTTGGAGCAAATGCCCAACTATGTGAAGTTCATGAAGGATGTGATGACAAAAAAGAGGAAGCTAGAGGACTATGAGGCGGTGAAGCTTACTGAAGAATGTAGCGCCATACTACAAATGAAGCTACCTCAAAACCTAAAAGATCCAAGGAGTTTCACTATACCTTGCACCATTGGTTCTTTAAATTTCACTAAAGCTTTATGTGATTTAGGTGCAAGTATTAACTTGATGCCTTTGTCAATTTTCTGGAAATTGGAGGTTGGCGAGGTGACGCCAACTACAATATCTTTGCAACTAGTGGACCGATCACTTACATACCCTCGGGGTATAATTGAGAATGTGCTAGTGAAGGTGGACAAGTTCATCTTCCCGGTGGACTTTGTAGTGTTGGACATGGAAGAAGATAGTGATATTCCTCTTATACTTGGGCGGCCATTCTTAGCTACTGGGAGAGCTTTGATAGATGTGTAGCATGGCGAGTGAATGATGAAAAGGTCTTCTTTAACATATACAAGACTCTTAAGTTCCCATCTGAGGGGAATACATGTCATCGGATTGATGTAATAGAAGTGGTTGATGCATGTGTGACTGAGGTACATGATGAGGCTACACCGGGAGATCCTTTAGAGAAGTGTCTTGTGAGTTCGATATCTAGAGATGAGGCATTTCATGATGAAGTCTAGAATTATGCCTTAGCTCTTGAGGTCAACAATCCTGCGCGTACAATCACCGAAGCGGAAGATATTAAAGCTTCTTCACCACTCGAGTCAGTAGAGTCTTCACCAGAGTTGAAGCCATTACCTGAGCATCTTCACTTTGCATTTTTCGATGAGAAGTCTACTATGCCAGCATCATATCCTCGACTTTGTCTAGTGTGAAGGAAGAGAAGCTATTACACATCTTGAGAGAGTACAAGTCCGTTTTGGGGTGGTCCATAGTGATCATGAAGGGAATAAGTTCTTCCATTTGCATGCACAAGATCTTGATGGAGGATTCTTACAAGCCTTCAATTGAGCATCAAAAAAGGCTAAATCAACCCATGAAAGAGGTTGTCAAAGCTAAAATTTTAAAGTGGCTCAAGGCGGGTATCATATACGCCATTTCAGATAGTTCGTGGGTAAGTCCGGTTCAAGTGGTGCCCAAGAAAGGTGGTATGATTGTTGAGATGAATGATAGGAATGAGCTGATTTCAACTATAACAATGACGAGCTGAAGAGTTTGCATAGATTACCAGAAGCTCAACAAGGCCACAAGGAAGGATCACTTTCCCATTCCTTTTATTGATCAGATGCTAGATCGGTTGGCGGGCTTCCATTACTATTGTTTCTTAGATGGGTATTCGGGGCATAATCAAATAGCCACCGCCCCAGAGGATCAAGAGAAGACTACATTCAGTTGCCCGTATGGTACTTTTGCTTTTCGGCGCATGCCTTTTGGATTATGTAATGCACTGACGGCTTTTCAACGATGCATGATGGCTATATTTTCTGATTTGATAGAGGACATCATAGAGGTTTTTATGGACAATTTATCAATATTTGGGTCGTCCTTTGATCATTGTTTGCATAACTTCTCCCTTGTGTTGAAGAGATGTGAAGAAACAAACCTTGTACTTAATTGGAAGAAGTGTCACTTCATGGTGCATGACGGCATTGTTCTTGGCCACTGGATTTCGTCTAAGGGCCTTGAGGTAGACAAGACGAAGATTGTTACTATAGAAAAGCTTCCACATCCGAAGAGAGTTAAGGACATAAGGAATTTCTTGGGGCATGCGGGTTCCTATAGAAGATTTATAAAGGATTTTTTCAAGATTGCCAAGCCACTTTGCAACCTCCTTGAGAAAGAGACTCTATTCGTGTTTGATGAGCATTGTGAGAAAGCTTTTGAGTTGATCAAGAAAGCTTTGATATCAACACCTATCATGGTGATACCGAATTGGAGTGAACCGTTCAAGATCATGTGCGATGTGAGCGATTATGCAATAGGAGCGGTTCTTGGGCAGAGGCGAGAGAAGATGGTCCGGGCCATTTATTATTCGAGTAGGACACTTGATGGGGCTCAGCAAAATTACACAACAACCCAGAAGGAATTACCAGCTATGGTCTTTGCTTGTGATAAGTTTAGATCCTACATCATTGTGTCTAAGGTGATTGTCTATATTGACCATTCCGCCATCCACTACTTGTTTGAGAAGAAGGATGCAAAGCCTTGGTTGATTAGATGGGTCCTCTTGCTTCAAGGGTTTGATATGGAGATTAGGGACAAGAAAGGGAGTGAGAATGTAGTTGCGGATCACTTATCTTGGCTGCAACTAGATGAGCAAGATGATGGTGTGCCTATTTTGGAAACATTTCCAGATGAACAATTATATGGGCTATTTGCTAACCTTCCTTGGCTTGCTGATTATCTAAACTACTTGGCTAGTGGTGTCTTACCTCCAGATCTATCTTATGCAAGGAAGAAGAAGTTTCTACATGATGTGCGCTTCTACCTTTGGGATGAGCCCTTGATATTTAAGAGGTGCAATGATCAAATTATTAGGCGGTGTGTACCGGAGAAGGAAGTGCAATCCATTCTCCATGATTGTCATTCGTCTCCATATGGTGGTCATTTTGGGGCTACAAGGACAACGGCAAAGGTTCTTCAAAGTAGATTCTATTAGCCTACATTGTTTTGAGATAGTTATGCTTATGTGATGATATGTGATCGATGCTAACGTCTTGGTACTATTTCAAGAAGACACGAGCAACCATTAACTAATATATTAGAGGTGGAGCTGTTCGATGTTTGGGGTACAGATTTCATGGGACTATTTCCCTCTTCATGTGGGAAGACATACATTCTCTTGGAGGTTGACTACGTTTCAAAGTGGGTGAAAGCAATTGCCACGACTACAAATGATGCAAGGGTAGTGTTAAAGTTCCTCCAAAAGAACATCTTTACACATTTTGGCACTCTTCGAGCAATCATTAGTGATGAAGGATCCCACTTTTGTAACAAGCTCTTTAATGCACTACTTGCCAAGTATGGGGTGAAACACAAGGTTGTCATGGTCTACCATCCTCAAAGTAATGGACAAGCCGAGATTAGTAACCGGGAGGTGAAGCAAATCTTAGAGAAGACTGTGAACACTAAGAGGAAGGATTGGGCTTCGAAGCTCAATGAAGCTTTATGGGCTTACCGGACAGCTTTTAAGACACCCATTGGGATGTCTCCATATCGTTTGGTGTTCAGGAAAGCATGCCATTTACCGGTTGAGTTGGAGCACCATGCTTTTTGGGTTGTTAAGAAGTTGAATTTTTGAGTTGAAGGCATCCAGTGATCATAGACTTCTACAATTAAATAAGATGGATGAATTCCTCTAAGATGCATATGAGAATGCCAAGATATACAAGGAGAGAACTAAGACATGGCATGATAAGATGATAGTGAAACGGGAGTTTAAGCCAGGTCAAGAGGTTCTTTTATACAATTCGAGGTTGACATTGTTTCCGGGTAAACTGAAGTCTAAGTGGTCCGGTTCTTTTCTTATTGAGAAAGTGTTTCCATGTGGAACAATCGAGTTGCGTAGTGAGGAAGGCTCTCTTTCTTGAGTCGATTGACATTGGGTGAAACACTACTATGGGCAAGAGCACGCGCATGAGGACGATTTGTGCTTGAAGGACCCTAATTGAGGAGCTTGAAGGAAGTTGGCCTGACGACTATAAACCAAGCGCTTGTTAGGAGGCAACCCATCGGTTCTTAAGTTTTATTATTTTTGGTGTTTTAATTTTTTTTTAGTCATTGTAGTATAAGTTTTACTTTCATGCCTTGACAAGTTTTGTTTCATTTCCTTTCCAAGTTCTAAAGTAAGTTTGGGGGATCTCTTGGAGCAAGTAGGAGAGACGAATGGCGTGCATCTTCACCCATTTGGGTTTAGGGGGTTTTCTAAACTCCTCTCTCTCTTATATGCCTATGTTTTTCTTTATTTGTTTATATCATGCATTGAGGACAATGCTTGCTTTAAGTTTGAGGGGAGAGTTTTGAGTTTTTGTCATATGGTATGTTAGTTGAATATGCATTAGTTTAGGTTAGGAAGTCCCAATTTTTTACAATTTTAGACTTACTTATGGAAGGCCAATGCTAAGATGACAATTTAGAGATATGAAACAATAAGAGAATGTAGAGAGTTACCTATATGTCTGTGTGCTTGATCCAACTATTACTGGGAATTGTTGAAGAGACTTAACCATTTGTACATGATTTTTGATCATTGGATTGAGATTGTTGGGAATGGACCTTTGTTTGCTTAGTCATATCTTAGATCTCTAGGGATTCTAGAACAAGTTTGATCACCACTCGAGGCGAAATCCTAATTAACACACCATGAGGAAGATGATTTAGGCCATGTTTGAAAGCGTTTGAATCACATAGCCTACCTTACTTTTTATTGTATCCATAGTTCCTGTTGGTCCCATCCAAAAGGGAGGTGAATTGGGTGCGATGGTCAATTTTAAAATTATCTTCCAATAACTTAGTAATTTACATGAGTTTATTGGAATTGGATGCAAATTAGAACACAGACTAAAATGCCAATGTTTGACACACATATTTATAGTGGTTCGGCCAAGCCTACATCCACTACCTAATCTCCCGATTAGGATTTACTCAATCCACTAACTGATTCTCTTCCGGGTGAGAACGTAACAACTGCCCTTTTACAGGTTAAAGGCAAACCTATCCTTTCATGGGCTAAGGATGAACCATTTTCCTTTTTGCAGAACCATGTTCCTCTTACTGGCTAAGGAAGAACCAAATTTCCTTTTTTCGGGATGAGGAGAAACCCATGTTCCGTTTATTGGCTAAGGAAGAACCATGACCCTTTTGCATGATAAGTAACAACTGGTTTCTCTTTTAAGGCTGAGAGATAACCTATCATTTTTAAGGTTAATGACACACCTACCCTTTTACTAGACGAGGATGAACTGATTTCTCTTTTACAGACTCAGAGAAAACCTATATGATTTCAATCCTGAAACCATCAAGTGAACTACCTTCACTTGTCTTGGTTGTTTCAATCCAGAAACACACCAGTATTACAACACTGAGATGGTGGGTCGTTCTAATGCAGTAGACCATTTTACATTAAGCACAGTACATAGCATTACAAAGATATGAAATGTGAAATAGGTACTACTAAGTTCAAATACACCTTTTGTCCTTTACCTTTCAATGTTCAGTATTGCTCAAGCACAGTTTCGAAATGCATGAATGATATGATATGAAAATCAATGCTTTATCGAAAGATAAAATATACCAAACAAATATTGGTCGTTCTAATGCAGTATCAACTTTGTCGTTTTGTTCCTTGAGGACGCTTACTACGTCTAAGCGTCCTGCTGAACACTTAAGTGAGGGCGCTACTAACTCGTAAGCGTCCTGACTTACTTATGAATTTAGACGACTTAAACCTTGAGGGCGTCAATGCACTGTTAGTGTCCAGCTATGTTTTAAAACTATTAAGTGCATGAGGGCGCTACTATCCAAGTAAGTGTCCTACCTTTAAAACATAAAACAAAACATGAGGGTGCTACATTACGTGAGCGTCCTACTGGATAAAAAAGCATAACATGAGGGCGCTACGACGATGTAAGCATCCTGCAAGTTAAGACATTTAAAAACCCGTTGAAGGACAATCAGCGTCCTGAAAGTTATTCAGTTGATTTCCAAAGGTGAGGGCGCTCCTATCCAGAAAGCGTCCTGACAGTTTAATCAACTTATATCCATCAGCGTCCTCAAAGAAACATTCTTTGAAGAACTTTTAAAAGATCTTTCAATGAGCTGATGTTGAGTCAGCTTCCTGACAACTTCATAGGTTGACTAATATATAAGACCGCTACTATACAAGTGAGCGTTCTGATTAATCAGTTCATTTCAACCTTTAGCGTTATCAGCGTCTTAATGACCTATCAGTGTCCTGACTTAACAAGTTCAGGAGTGCGTTGCTATTTCATTAGCGTCCTGAAGGATTCTTTGAAAACATATTTTACTCCGATAAAATATTCGATAAATGCAAATAAAAACTCGGTATATTTTAAATTAAATATATAGTATTAAATCATTTGAAATATAGTTAAAAACATGAAATCAAAACATGCAGATTTAGAAAACATATGAAAATGATATATGCATGGTTTTGAAATACATTTTGAGCAATAACGATTAGAGAAAGATATATCTTAAATCCTTTGTGTATTTCTTCTCATAACCGTTAAATCCAACTCTTCATTATGAGATCTTCAATGAGAGCAATTCGAAGTTGAATGACTTGAATGTTGATCAAGAGATGTAGTCTTGAAGCTTGATCAAAATGTTTGAGAGAAGTGATCTTGAAATCATGATGTGATCGTTGAAGTCCGTTAGTTGAAACGAGCTTGATCATTGGATGTAAGCTTTGAGTTCCTTGATCGAGTCATTCTTTGGCTTTTTTCTTTTCCTTTGGTGCAGAGATAAGTTCTTGAAAAACGTTCGTTAGCACCAAAAAATACTTTGTTTGTGATCATCAAAATATACTCCATAAGTATACTTTAGGGATGTGCTAAGGATGAACCATATAGGTTAACAATCTCCCCCTTTTATGCCACATCTATAACAGGTAATGAGAGATAGAAGAGTGGAAGAAGTTGTCTGGAGTTGTCCTTGGAATAGGAAACCAACTCTGCTTACTAGCTGATCCCTTTAAATGTGGCAATGGCGGTTTCACAAAAGAACTTTGACTCAGAGGTCTTCCTGTTGTTTGTGTTCCTCAGCCTGCTGGTAGTGGTGCAATTGATGTTGTTGGGACAGGTGCCATAGGTACCATAAGAGTCATCTAAGGCTCACCCCCACTGAATGCCTCTGCTAACTTGGCCTTTTTCATCTCAGCCTAAAACTTTTTACCCCATTTGCCTTTTTTTTCTCGAAGAATGGAAAGTACTACCCTACAGACTGTGACTGTGTTGGCGGTCCTGGCGGTACCGATTATACTAAATGTTTACCTACTACCTTTGCAGTCTCAAAATCCAAGCCAGTTGCAAGGCTTGATAGTAAGTCTGTACCCCTGCAACTGCCTTGCTTTAAGTCAATTAACTCCTGGTGCCTTTCGCCACGCTCAGCCTATGGATAGAAAGCTTCATAAAATAATGCTCTAAATTTATCCCATGTCTCAATGGTTTTGTATGCCTTGATCATGGCCTGCCACCACCTTTTAGCATCGCCAATCAGCTTGAATCTAGCCAATTCGACTTTATCATTTTCAAAGACTTGCATATCATCAAATATAGTCTCTATCTTTAGCAACCAGTTCTATGCTACATCCAAAACTAAACTGCCTTTGAATACATGAGGGTCTCGCTACTTAAAGGCCTTCATTACCTTCTTGTATCGTTTCTTCTCATCAGGATCTTCCCTAACACCCTTTACCGGTGTTTTGGCCTCAACCACGTGCCCCTCTGCAGGTGGACCAACACTACTAGCACCAACCTCATGAACCACTACTATTTCAGGCTTCTACCTATCCTCCTGCAACTTTGCCACGAGCTCCATAAGCTATGCATTATGTTGTTACTGCTGGGTAGCTCCCATTTCTTCTAATTTTTTGGTCCTTTCTTTATCAACATTCTCCATTATGTGTAACTTGATTGTTTTCTTCTTCAAATCTGAAATTCACAAATATAGACAATTATTAGTCAAACTAACATAATTGGATCAAATCTAGCATAATAGTTATACTCACACATATACCCATATAAACAAACATAATATAATAAAGCTTTTATCTTTTTAAGGTTTTTAAACTTGGTTCTAATACCAACATTGTCTCGATCCCCTTCGTATGGTGACATCACAACTAGCACAGAGTATCACACGTGTCCATGCTTAACACATTTGACACCCCGTCAGCCTTAACCTGTCACATTCCCTATATAACATCATTTCACAAATTTAAATCATATCATTCATCAAAGTTAATTAAAACTAGATGTCCTCGTATACAACTCCACACATTTACATTTTACATACTATAAGTAGTGTTATACCCGTATATGTACAAAATACAAAAGTTTATTTCCAAACATCCCATTAGCATACATTTCAAAGTTAGTAAGAGCAGTGGTTGCTCCTCTTTTGCTTTTCCCTTGCCGTAATGTCACCTCCTGAAAGAATGAGAGTTTGGATGGGCAACAACATGCTCAATGAATATTCTACCAATGACATTATATATGCATCCATAATAAGACATGGCATTTTAAACTATATAAACACAATATGCAAGTGAATAATCAAATAAGGATGTATGAGCAAGATACATGCTATCACATTCATAAATTCTTAAGACAATGCATAGCCCTGTGAAAATCACAAACACCATCTCCCTCCTTCAAAGTAAATGAGTGAGTCTGTTTCTCATTATGCATCGATGAGAAGTGCACTGGCTTCAGTTTACTCAATAACCATCCTTGCTATTCTTATGCCCAAATCTCCCAATTAGGAATGCACTGACCATAAGTCTTCATTAGTACTACATGTGAGTTTGCTCCTAAGAGTTTTGACCAATAGGATAACCACTCATGTCAAGGACCTACTCATGTAAGTCCATGACATGCTCCAATGTCAAAACATTTTATGAATTCAAATCACAATGCAATAACAATATTAGGCCTACTTTTCACAAACATGTTCATACATATAATGCCACGCATAAGACTCGTAAGAATACTCATTGAGGGTATAATATTTGTCACTAAACAGCCCCTACACAACCACTACACAAGCATCTCACCAAACCCATTTGTTTACACGGCAAAATCCTCTAATATTACCAACAATTCTTTGTAATTTTCACAACAGAATCACATTTAATCACAATCCTATAATAATCCACACTAAAACCCCATTTAAAACACTCCCCAAACCAACAGTTGCTGAGTTTGGCATGACCAATTTATAACATTAATTTTCCTCTATAATTTGCATGTCATAAACCAATTGCTTAACCAAGATTCATTTGAATATAAACTCACACACTAAAGCCCACGAAATTTGCACGACCCAGAGTCTACAATTTCGTCAAATCATCCATCAAAATCATTCAAATTCATATATGTTTAGCAACTTGAAGAAAGGAACAAGAATTTGTAATTTTTAACCCAAAAACCACAACTCTTACCTTAGAATTACCAACCCTTGGCTCCTTTCTTCTTCTCCCTTCGTTTCTCCTCTTTCTCCCGCTTAAAATCAACTGAAATAGTCGAGAAAATGACCAAGAAATCAGTTTATATGTGGCTCAATTGCCACACCGAACACTATTAAAAAATTGTTAAAGGCCCAAGAGCGCACTTCTTTTGATCAGGAACCCGCACCCCTCTTTACACAAAAAAACAATTTCCTCCCTGGTTACGCTAGGTGCCCGCTGCTCCTTCCTAGGAGCGCGCTTTCGTCGATATTCCAAAAAATGCATCGTTAGGTTTTTCACCACTACAACGCCCTCCCACTCCAACCCATAATTCTTAACTCTCTCTCTGTCACTATTGGAGAACATTGTTCCCTCTAGGAGCGCGCTCCTAATGTCCAGACTAAAATTTCTCTAAGTTCCACGCCCTAAATGTCATATCTAGGGTCTCAGGGTTCCTTCGACACAAGGATGCACACAATCATTGTATTTTAACGCCATGTACTTACATATATGCGTATAAATATGTTTGACAATACATACAAGTATACATATATGTTTGACTACAAGTAAGGGGTGTTACATATGTTGAACCAATTATCCTCATGTCCCTTACGAGAATATGTCCATAATATGAAAGATATTTTGATGATTACAAACCACATTCTATTTATGATATTACTGCATACATGGCGTATCTAATCGTACTTGAAGGTTTTAAAGAATCAATGATGCATAGCGAGCGTATTAAAGATCTACTTGAACGCCATGATCATTTGAAGATATTTGATAGTATGATTAGATTATGATAGTTAGTAGAACCTTCTTTGCTATTTGATTCAGCAATATGCATGACTGCATGTTTTAATCGAATCAATTTTCAATCGTTTGCATATTTGGTTTAATCCGAAAATATCATGTTTTATCGAGCTTTAATCGAGAAATCAAAAACCATTTTTTTAGAGTCTTTCAGAACGCTAATGTTTTAGCAACGCTCTCCTTGACTTGATGAGTCAGGACTCTAATAAAA
The DNA here is from genome assembly GCA_035771175.1 of Paratinospora sagittata. Lineage (NCBI taxonomy): Eukaryota > Viridiplantae > Streptophyta > Magnoliopsida > Ranunculales > Menispermaceae > Paratinospora > Paratinospora sagittata. The sequence continues at coordinate 25,099,422 of CM069595.1, forward strand.
TATTAGGATACTGACATTCAATCAAGGTTGAAGAACTGTATTATTAGGACGCTTACTTGTAAGTAGCGGCCTCCCTTTAGTCAACCTTTGAAAATGTCAAGACGCTGGCTTAGTTTCCGCTCAATGAAAGTTCTCTTAGTATTTAATTGATTTCTATCTTTAAGGACGCTAATAGTTATATGTTGAACAAACTATCAAGACGCTACTTGTAAAGGAGCGCCCTCATCCTAAGAATCAACTTAATAAATTTCAGAACGCTTACTGTCCTTCAGCGCACCTAATATTATTTTAAATTTTCAGGACGCTCACTTATGAGTAGCGCCCTCGTGCGTATAAATGTTTTAAAACAAAGCAGGACGCTAATTTTCGAGTAGCGCCCTCATGACTTAACTCGTTTTATCATAAAATAAGTCAGAACACTTATGATTTAGTAGCGCCCTCACTTCACTGTTCAGCAGGACGCTTAAGATTCATGAGCGCCCTTAAGAACAAAACGGCAAAGTTGATATTAAGCTTCAGGACGCTAATTCAACAATGTTACTGTTCTGACACTGACACTATTTCTGTTAACTTTTTCATAACCATACGAAAACTTTTCAGAACTGTACAAAAACTTTTCAAAACTTTTTGAAACGTTCTAATACTTTGTCAGAACATTCCTTTTTCGTGAATGATCAGATGATTCAAGTACTATAGTCGTAATATGCACAGAGGTCAATCGATCCATTGCGCCTCAGTTATTTCTATATATATGTGCTGCCTTAGAGCAGAAAAACCATGAATCAATACGAAAACTGATAGTCATTCAAAAACGTATTAACAGTTTTCACTTGTGCGAGAAACTTTTAAAAGTTAGTTGTCTACTCTTTGTGCTTGAACTTACGATCATTTTAAAATAAAAACATCAACTCTTCTAATATTGATTGATCTTCATCTTCATCATTTTCAAAATCCGTTGAAGAAGACAAAAGGTCTTTGTACCTATTTTCTGCAAAACTTCATCATACATATTTTGCTGAACCTGTGGTAACAGAAGGTTCAATCCAAAGCTTTGTAAGTATCACTTTGATTCTGAGTAAAGGGAATCATATCTCATCTTGTATTTAGTTCGCAGTGACTGGTTAGTCACTGAGCTAAGAGCAAGTGTTGCTCAAAGTTGTAATGGTCTTCTCATACCAAAAAGTTAAGAAACGGTCTTCTCACACCCGTCAGTTAAGAAACGGTCTTCTCACACCCGTAAGTTGAGAAACGGTCTTCTCACACCTGTAAGCTAAGAAACGGTAGTTCTCACACCCGTAAGTTGAGAAAGTGTATCGGTTTGATCTTCACCCGTAAGAAGGTCCATCGTGGAGTTTGAACAAATCCTAACTGAGGAGGTTAGGTAGTGGATGTAGGCGAGGTCGAACCACTACAAATCTTGATTGCATTGTCTTTTTTACATTTATTATATTCATTTGCTATACTTTGTTTAATTTGTTATCAATTTTCCACACATTATTAAGAAAGCTTAAAATCTGTTAAGTGTCCAATTCACCCCTCCTCCTAGACATATCTGGGCCAACAACATAGGCTATGCCCTGACTCCACAACCATATCTGACATGCAGTTCTCCCAGGCACCATAGCCAATATCTTATTATTGTGATCCACAGCTCAAAAGCCAAGCTTTGTCGCTATGTTCCAAATACACAACCAATATTGGATCATCAATTCCTGATCGAGTCCTCTGGTGTGACCAAACTATACCATCAATTTAACCTCGTTTGACAAGCTTTAAAAGCCAATGAGAGGATTAACCCCTACATGCACCTCTCATTGGAAACAATTGAGCGCACAACTTGATGTTATGCATCAGGGCTGCCTTTTAAGATTATGTGGAATGACAACTAGGTACAAGCCTCATAGGTTATGCCATACCTACTACTCATAACAGTAGCATCAGCTACAAACTCCATATATTAGGGCACGTACATAAAATGGTGACCAAAGTAAGGGCTCCAAGTGTCAAAATATAACATAAAAGGTCTTAGGAAGCCCTCATAGCTTCCTTGAGTATAAAATAGACTATGTGTATATCAGACATAATGAACAAGTGCATGATAACTTTGTAAAACACCATAATGCATGCAAACCTATGCCTTCATCCACACCTTGAATTATGTGCAGAAATCCTATGTTGAATTGGACAACTTTTGAAGAAAGAACGACAATTTCTAAAGAGAAAGGCGGGGATTGGATGGTGAAAAGGCGTATGGGACCACCCCTATTTACAACAATTTCCATGAGAAACATTCCATGAGGGAATGTTCCTAGTTTATTCTTCATGGTGTAGTTTCTTTTCAGCATTTTTATGTCCTTAGTGTCTACAAATCTAATCCCTAGGGTATTGCACTCTACCCCCCTTAAAAGAGTTTTGCCCTCAAAATTCAACCATTGTTGTTATTTACCATCGTCATCGTCATCGCTAGAGATAACGATAATTGGAAGACCATTGTCACCAATGTTGAGGCGACGATTACTCTTGCTAGGTCCTGGCATTAGGTGATAAGGGCCACGAATGGCACTTTAAGGTGTGGAATCCTCAGATTGTTCGAAGATGGGAGAGCAGATAGAATCAAACTCTTCCTATTATCCTTCTGGTATTTGCATGACGAAAGGAGGTGTTTGGGTACAGGGAATGGTATATCGAACCATCTGATGGGGGATGATGACGTTCTTTCTTGCAGTCATTCGTGTCTGCCATCTGATACGTCTGGGAAGTAGCTTTTGCCAATTAGAGGGGTCGGCATGGTTTGGGCCTGGTGCTGGTGGCGTCGTTAAGGTGTTTGGATCAATTGGGTTACACGTCGAAGACTGGTAAGAACGTGTTGGATCCTTGCTAAGTGGATCCAAACTTGGGTCCTATGGTGGCGACGTCGAAGCGGAACGCTCTAATGGTTCCTCGTTGAAATAATCTCTCATGTTAGTATCACTGTCAGATATATGCATAACATTTTTAGTGAGAAAGAACAAATTAGGCAAATATAATATAGAGGAATTGTGAAGATGCTTTTTATTGAAGGTAGATAATAAAACACATCATGAATTACTAGGAAACAATTCAAGATATTTTTGTTTAATTTTTTGTTCTAGTTCTCAAATAGCTTCTTCTAATCTGTGGTGATCCCATAATACTTTTACAAGTGGAATGCTACGACGTCATAGCTCTTGAGTCTTCCTATCTAGTCTTTGTAATGGCTTTTTCTGGTATTTTTTTCCCATCCTCAATCTGTACTTTGATGAAAGGAACAACATGAGCAGGATCGAGATGATACTTTCGAAGCATAGATACATGGAAGATGTCGTGAAGTTTAGACATAAATGGGGTCAGGGAGAGTTGATAGGCTCCTTCACCCATTCTTTTGGTGATTTCAAAGGGGCAAATGAACCATGGTGAGAGTTTGCGCTTGATGCTAAAACGTTTGACACCCCTAGCATGTAGACCGACCTCATTTAGGACCAAAGTGTTGAACCAATTATTCTCATGTCCCTCACGAGAATATCTCCCTTATATGAAAGATATTTTGATGATTACAAACCACTTTTTGTTTATGATATTATTGCATACATGGCACATCTAATCTTACTCAAAGGTTTCAAAAGAATCCATGAAGCATGGCGGACGTATTAAAAGATCTATTTGAAGACCATGATCATTTGAAGATGATCGGTAGTATGATTAGATTATAATAGGTTGTAGAACCTTCTATGCCATTCGATTCAATAATATGCATAACTGCATGTTTCAATCAGATTGATTTTTAGTTGTTTGCATTTTTTTTTAATCCGATAATATCATGCCTTATCGAGCTTTAATCGAGAAATCAAAAACCATTTTTATAGAGTCTTTCAGGACGTTAATATTTTAGCAGCGCTCTCCTGGACTTGATGAGTCAGGATGCTGATAAAATATTAGAATGCTCAAGGTTGAATTGAACTGATTCATAAGGACGCTTACTTGTAAGAAGCGGCCTTCTTTTAGTCAACCTTTGAAAGTGTCAGGACGCTGACTCAGTTTCAACTCTGTAAAAGTTCTCTTAACTTTCAATTGATTTCTATCTTTAAGGACGCTGATAGTTATAAGTTGAATAAACTATCATGACACTATTTGTGTAAGAGCACCCTCATCTTAAGAATAACCTTAATAACTTTCAGGACGCTCACTATCTGTCAGCGCACCTAATATCGTTTAAAGTTTGTTTTAAAACAAAGTAGCTCGCTTATTTGTGAGTAGCGCCCTTGTGCGTTTATATGTTTTTTAAAAAAGCAGGACGCTAACTGTCAAAGTAGCGCCCTCATGATTTGAGTAGTTTAATTGTCAAAGTAAGTCGGGACGCTTACGATTTAGTAGCGCCCTCGCTTCATTGTTTAACAGAATGCTTATGTTTCATGAGCGACCTCAAGGAATAAAACAACAAAGTTGATATCAAGCGTTAGGACGCTAATTCAACAATGTTATTGTTATGACACTGACATTATTTATGTTAACTTTTTCAAAACTGTACGAAAACTTTTCAAAACGTTTCAGAACTATACAAAAACTTTTCAAAACTTTTTGAACATTTTAATACTTTGTCAGAACATTCTTTTTTTGTGAATGATCAGATGATTCAGGTGTTATCGCCGTAGTATGCACACAGCTGAATCGATCCATTTTGGGAAAGAATGTAAACGTTGTATTTGAAAGTACCTAGAACGCCAAAATTCATCAAGTCCATTGCCCCTCTGTTATTTCTATATATACGTGATGCCTTAGTACAGAAAAACCACAAATCAATACGAAAACTTATATTCATTCAAAAACGTATTAACAGTTTTCACTTGTGCAGATAACCTTTTGAAAGTTAGTCGTCTTTCAATCCTGTTTGAACTTGCAATCATTTTGAAAGAAAAACATCAAGTCTTCTAGATTGATTGATCTTCATCTTCATCATTTTCAAAATCCATTGAAGAAGACAAAAGCACTTTAAACTTGTTTTTCAGTCAAACTTCATCATACATATTTTGTTGAATATGTGGTAACAGAAGGTTCAATCCAAAGCTTTGTAAGTATCACTTTGATTTTGAGTAAAGGGAATCATATCTTATCTTGTATTCAGTTTGCAGTAACTAGTTAGTCACTGGGCAAGAGGAAGTGTTGCTCAAAGTTGTAACGCTCCTCTTACACCCGGAAGTTGAGAAACAGTCCTCTCACACCTGGAAGTTGAGAAACGGTCCTCTCACACTCGTAAGTTGAGAAACGATCTTCTCACACCCGTAAGCTGAGAAATGGTAGTTCTCACACCCATAAGTTGAGAAAGTGTACCGGTTTGATCTTCACCGGTAAGAAGGTCCATAGTGGAGTTTGAATAAATCCTAACTGAGGAGGTTAGGTAGTGGATGTAGGCGAGGCCGAACTACTATAAACCCTGATTGCATTGTCTCTTTTACATTTACTATATCTATTTGTTATACTTTGTTTAATCTGCTTTCATTAATCCACACATTTTTAAGAATGGTCAAAATCTGCTAAGTGTCCAATTCACCCCCTCTTGGACATATTTGGGCCAACACAGAGTTAGTCTAAGAAACAAGTGAGAAGATTGAACTCATGAAGGAACGATTCCGAGTGGCAAAAAGGAGACATAAAAGCTAGGCGAACAAAAATAGATGGCCCTTAGAATTTTCGGTTGGAAACTACGTTTTTCTCAAAGTTCAACCTAGAACCAACAAGCATATAGGAAATCTGCAAGGTCTACCATATAGAGCCTCATATTTTGCAATGTCGATGCTAGATTAATAGTTATTGTTGTATGGAATTTCGGCCAGGTGTAGGTGTTTCGCCCATCCTTCGTGAAAATCAAGCACACAACATCGTAGCATATCTTCGAGAATTTGGATCAGTCGCTCGGATTAGCCTTCCGTTTGAGGGTGAAAAGCAGTGCTCATGTTGATTTTCGTCCCCATTTTTTTTTTTGAAAGCTTCGCTAGAAGCAAGATGTGAATAGAAGATCTTGATCACAAACGATCGTTAAAGGTATGCTGTGAAGCCGTATGATCTCTTTTTCATATAATTCTGCTACCTTGATAGGGTTATCAGTTGACTAAATCGGTAAAAACTTGTTAACCTAAGTAGTTTTCCACTTAGATTCCTCCTAGTGTTTTGATGCTAACAAACAATATGACTATTGGTGCTAATGTTTTAATTTGAGTATGTTTCAACATCATAGTTACGGTAAAGGTCGATACAAGATTCAAGTTATCGTAAGTCCAATCAAATAGATCAAACAAAGTCAAATTCAAAACTTGGACGAGATGACTTGAAGAGAAATGGATGAGAGCTTACAAGTGTACCTAGATTTAGGTTATAATCTTTCTTGATTCCATATTGCTCAATTATTTTTCCAAATCATACTTGCATGCATTTAAAATTTCATTTGATCGATTTTGAAATTTTATTTGATTGATTTTAAAATTTTATTAGATCGGTTTTAAATTTCATTTGATCGATCAACCAAAAATTTCAAGTTAAATGATCGATCAATCAACCAAAAAGTCAAAATCAAACAATCAGTCAAGCGAACATCTTGATTTTCATTGCATGAGAGTTCTCTAAATCAATTTCAAGTTAAAACATTTGTATCTCATGTGTTGAAGGTTCTCCGAGAACTAGCTCCTCGCTTGGGGAACTCACTCCCTACTTGAGGAACTCACTCCTCGGTTAGGGAACTCATTCCCTACTTGTGTGTTTCACATACAATCATGATCATGTCAAGGTATTTGAAAGTTTTTAAAGTGTCTTAAACATGTTTTTGATTATCTAAAGTGTTTTTAAGTCACACAAATTGAAGTCCTGTGTTTCCAGTCTTCATTTCTTGTGTACCTTAGCTCAAGGAACCAAGTTCCCCAAGGAGGAACTAGTTCATCAATGAGCAATTGGACTAAGATACCCTATGAAGTTCATTTTCAAATTCTTTGAACGTCATTTCATGTAAATTTTGCGGCCCAAGTTCCTAAGGAATACGTTCCAATAAAAAAGGAATGTAGTCTGAACCTCAAACTTGACAAAAAATAAAAAAATCGTGTAAAATAGGCTTGGGAGTGCACTTCCCAAGCCTTGTTAAAGGCTTGGGAAAGCGCTCCCCAAGCCCTGTTTGAGGGTGCCATACCACTCTAGACTTGGGGAATGCGCTCCCCAAATCCATAATGGTTCGGAACTTGAGGAGCTCGTTCCCATAGTCTAGGAATGCGCACCCCAAGTGCTCCCCCCATGGTTGAGCTCTGAGAGGACACTCCCACTATGGAAACACACTCCCTGATAAGTAGGTTTTTAGGTGTGTTTTATGTCATAGTTTTGGTTGATTATATTTCAATTTTCACATTTATATGTCATTTTATGTGAATGTTTTGATAGTTTTTATACTTGGTTTATGTTTGATTTTGTAGGTTTTAAATTGGTCTTAAAGTGATATGGAAGAGGTAAACAAGTAGTCAAGCGTCGGAAGGAAGAAACAAGTGAAAAAAAAGTCAAAGAAGTGTGAAAATCGACTAAAAAAGAAGAAGAAAAACCACCACCACCGGAGACTGGGCGCCGCAACGCTGGGGTGGTGGTGGTGGTGCGTTAAAAAACGGCAAGTGGGGGCCTCGGCGCCCACAATGGAGGTCATTGCTCCCTTGCGCCCAAAAAATCCTACTTTGAGTAAGACTCTTATTCTGAGTTCGTTTCTTCACCAAGTTTTTCCTACTTTCTCCCACCTATAAATACGTCATAAAGGAAGGTTTTAGAGACATAATAGAGAGGAGAACAAGTCGAATCGGATTGGATCAAAAGAGAAAAAGACAACGAAGTTGGAGACAGGGGAGCAAGTTTCACTTCTAAAGATCTAGTTTTTGTTTCTTCGTGTTTGTGTTCATCATGTTCATCAATATTTTTGGTATTTTCTTTATTTCAATGATGAACTAAGTTGTTTGTCTAGAGGATAGACATATCCTCTCTTTGATACTATGTTTTAATTTGGTTTTGATTATTATGAATAGATTTTCCTTAGTTTATTTATATTTTCTAATTTTTAATGTTTTTGATCTACTGGCCATAGATTGATTGATCCTAGATCTAGAGTTCAATACTCGAGAAAAGGAACTTGGGATTGGATTGGAAAAATATAACCTAGGATATCTACAAAATCTAGAGCTTTATAAGATTTTGTATGATTTTGGTTTCTATCGAGATATCAAAATTATATCATATGAATATGTTCTAACTTGGCACTCGAGAGATGAAGTTAGAGATTTGAGGATTTTTTACTTATAAACTTGGAGAATATTTAATAATAAATATATATGCAAGACATAGTTGAACGTTAGATGAAGTTGAATCCCTAGAATTTCTCTTTTTATTTCTTCGTGATTTTGATTTTTCTACTATTTCATAGTTTTCATTGCATTTTTTTAATTTAGTTAATTCTCAAATTTGATCATCTAGATAAAGTTAGGGTTATTAATTACGGTAATTAGTGAGAGTTAAGTCGATCTTTGAGGACGACAATATATTATAAACAATTTACACCGTGCGCATGCGGTTGATTGTGACACTCCCACTGGGTTTTTCACTTTTTGGGTGCATGAAAAAGTGTTTCTTGATCTTCAAATCTCAACCATTGATTCAACCTTTAATTCATTGAATCTCAACCACACATTTAGGATTAGGGTTTTGAAATGAGGGAAAGTATTTAAACCTTCTTGAAATCATTTCTCTTTCTCTCTCTTTCTCTTAATTTTACACACTTTCTCACTCTCTAAAATCGAAAAAGTCCTAATTTTGAATTTCAAAACTTCTCTTGTTCTATTCTTGAGAAAAAGGTTTTGAGTTCTATGAAAATGAGTGCATCATCTTTGAATCCAAAAATCCCCTTGAACTAAAATGTTTTTGTGAAAAAATGAGATAATAAGCCTAAATTTTATCCTTCTTTTCTCTACATTTTCAAAACATCAAGAGAGCGGATTTGAATGAGAAAACCTTCCTGCTTTTGGAGCTTCAACTTGTGCATCCTTCATTCATGGTTTTCAAAAGCTTTCAATTGAGTTATATTGGTGCAAGATAGGTATATAGTTGTAAGATTTCCCAATCCTTGAGCTTCATTTTCTTTTATATCTTGTATTAGTTGGTTTGTAATATTTGAGCTTCATTGTAATTGTTCCATGGATTTAAAACAAGCATCTATGATTTAGTTTCTTTGAGTTTTTTCTAGTTGAAACAAGTCAAGTCAAGTGATTATCAATCTCTTGTTGATTCCAAGGTTGGAATCATTAGGTTAGTTTCACCTTTTTTCTTGAAAAAGATTAAGTGGTTTGTCCCTAACCCGCAAAAAGGATTTGCGGTTCTTTCTTATCTCGCAAAAGTAGTAGGTTCATCCTCAACTAGTAAAAGGATAGGTTTTTCTTGAACCTATAAAAAGACATTGTAGTAGTCTGATTCACCCCCTTGAAGTGAATTGAGATAGTGAAATCCTAAAGAAGGTTTCTCTTGGCACGGATGTAGGAAAAATGTTTTTTGAACCACATAAAAATTATTGTGCCTTTGCATTTAATTTTTGTATTCTTCTATTATACATGATCTATTTGAACAAATGTCTCAACCAATTTAAGAATACCATTAGATAGTTTTAAAATTGACTTAATTTGTAGAAACACCCAATTCACCCCCTATTGGTGTCTAACAAGTGGTATCAAAGCAGGCGCTCTTGATTTAAGGCTTAACAACCTAAAGCTAAAGATCAAAATGGCCAATACCATAGGTTTTGATGTAGGTGATAATCCATTTAGTTCACTCATGCTTAATGACCATAATTTTATGTCTTGAAAAATTAGGATGAGAGCTTTTCATTAAGGCTAATTCATTTGATGGACGGTTTTCATCAAGGAGAACTTCTAAAACTTGGTAGAACATGGATAAGCTAGAGGTTGAATCTTTCTCCTTCTTGAGAATGACTAGAATGTTGGCCCAGATATGTCCAAGAAGGGGGGCGAGGGGGGGGTGAATTTGACACTTAGCAAATTTTAACCTTTCTTAAAAATGTGCAGATTAATGAAAGCAAATTAAACAAAGTATAACACCTAGATACAGTAAATGTAAATGAGACAATGCAATCATGATTTATAGTGGTTCGGCCTCGCCTACATTCACTACCTAACCTCCTCAGTTAGGATTTGTTCAAACTCCACGATAGACCTTCTTACGGGTGAAGATCAAACCGGTACACTTTCTCAACTGATGGGTGTGAGAACTACCGTTTCTCAACTTACGGGTGTGAGAAGACCGTTTCTCAACTTACAAGATGAGATATGATTCTCTTTACTCATAATCAAAGTGATACTTACAAAGCTTTGATTGAACCTTATGTTACCACAGATTCAACAAAATATGTATGATGAAGTTTGGCTGAAAACAGGTTCAAAGAACTTTTGTCTTCTTCAATGGATTTTGAAAATGATGAAGATGAAGATCAATCAATCCAGAAGACTTGATATTTTTCTTTCAGAAAGATCGTAAGTTCAAGCACAAAAAGTAGACGACTAACTTTCAAGAAATTTTTGCACAAGTGAAAACTGTTAATACGTTTTTGAATGAATATCAGTTTTCATATTGATTCGTTGTTTTTCTCCACTAAGGCAACACACATATATATAAATAACAGAGGCGCAATGGACTTGGTGAATTTTGGCGCTCTAGGTTATTTCAAATACAACATCTACATTATTTCCCAAAATTGATCGATTCAACTCTGTGCATATTACAGCGATAGTACCTGAATCATCTGATCATTCACAAAAAAGGAATTTTCTGAAAATGTATGAGAACGTTCAAAAAGTTTAGAAAAGTTTTTGTACAGTTCTGAAAAGGTTAACAGAAATAGTGACAGTGTCAGAACAGTAACATTGTTGGATTAGCATCCTGAAGCTTAATATCAACATTGTCGTTTTGTTCCTTGAGGGCGCTCATGAAGCATAAGCATCCTGTTGAACAATAAAGTAAGGGCACTCCTAAATCATAAGTGTCCTGACTTTCTTTAACAATTAAACGACTTAAATCATGAGGGCGCTATTTCGATAGTTAGCGTCCTGCTTTATTTTAAAAACACATATACGTACAAGGGCGCTACTCACAAGTAAGCGTCCTACTTTGTTTTAAAACAAACTTAAATAGTATTAAGTGCGCTGAAGAACAGTAACCGTCCTGAAAGTTATTAAGTTGACTCTAAAGATGAGGGCACTCCTACACAAGTAGCGTCCTGATAGTTTATTCAACTTATAACTATCAACGTCCTTAAAGATAAAAATTGATTAAAAACTAAGAGAACTTTCAGCGAGCTGAAACTAAGTCAGCCTCCTAACACTTTCAAAGGTTGACTAAAGGGAGGTCGCTACTTACAAGTAAGCGTCATAATGAATCAGTTCCAATCAACCTTGAGCGTGCTAATATTTTATCAGCGTCTTGACTTATCAAGTCCAAGAGGGCACTACTAAAACATTAGCGTCCTGAAAGACTTTATAAAAGCGGTTTTTGATTCCTCGATAAAACATGATATTTTCGAATTAAATCAAATATGCAAACGATTGAAAATCAATTTGATTAAAAACATGCAGTCATGCATATTGTTGAATCAAATGGCATAGAAGGTTTTACAACCTATCATAATCTAATCATACTATCGAACATCTTCAAATTATCATGGTCTTCAAGTAGATCTTTAATACGTCCGCCATGCATCATTAATTCTTTTGAAACCTTCAAGTAAGATTAGATATGCCATGTATGCAGTAATATCATAAACAGAATGTCGTTTGTAATCATCAAAATATCTTTTATATTAGGGACATATTCTTGTAAGAGACATTAGGATATTGTACAATACTCCCAAAATAGGGTTTTAACTCTTTTTGATTGGGAATTAGCTGGGAATGGTAAATATGATTCCTATTGTCAAATTAGTGCTAAGATACTAATTAATTAGTGTTTATGTTGCAAATCGGTTGATATAAAGCTTGGTAACCTAGTTGAGTGTATGGAATCAACTGGGAACACATAGAAATGGAATTGGAAACTTGTGGGACTTGGATTAAGTTTTGGTAGTCAATGTGATGAAACTAAATGTAGGAATGAGTTTTCCCAATAGTGGAAATGTTGGAAATGATAGCAATAATCAAAAACATGTGTTAATATATAGATAATTATATGTGCAAGTTCTAGTAAAGGAATTTGACGCAATTGAGAGTGGGGAATTGGTTCTCACATTATTGTGAGTAGAATTTCATTTGTATTTTCATTTATATCATCATATGTATATATAATTGGTATGTTTTCTCATATGTGTGAATAAAATTAGCATGAAAGAAAGGTTGAGGTTTGTACACGAGCTTGAGAAATTTATTTAATATTAGACCTTTGGGCATAACCTAGTTGGTTGAATGTACTCCTTACAAGGATAATAGGGTCTAATAATCCTATTTAGATTTAAAGAGCTATGTGAGAATCTATATAGTTGAGGAACATATGACTTTGTTACAGTTATTGTTTTTGAGGAAAGCTATTTATGCTCTAGTTGGAGGGATGTTCACTTGGAAATGAATACGAGAATCATTCCCTCAATAGATTATAAATAGTGAATACTGGATAGTACAAGGAACATGTTTATAAGTACTTCTGGCTAAATTAATCAAGTTAAGGTTGATGTGTGACTTACAGATAATAAGATGAGTACTTAGTAGGGGTGTCATCGTTCAGTTTGGGTCGGTTTAGTGCTCAAACAGAAATCAAACAGATCACATGACCTAACCGAACCAAACAAAGTCGGTTTAACAAATGCACCAACAACGTTCATAGATTTGATGAACCGCATCTTCAGGTTATACTTAAATCGATTCGTGGTGGTCTTTGTGAATGATATCTTGATATATTCCTCAACCGAGGAAAATCATAATATGCATTTGAGGATTGTCCTCCAAACCTTGAGAAGTCATCAATTGTATGCAAAGTTGAGTAAGTGCGAATTTTGGGCGAAGAGGGTTCAATTCCTAGGTCATGTGGTTTCAGGCAATGGCATTGAGGTGGATCCTTCAAAGGTTGAAGCGGTTTAAAACCGGAAGCAGCCTACCACAATTACTTAAATCCGAAGTTTTCTTGGTTTGGCTGGCTACTACAGATGCTTCATCAAGGACTTCTCAAAGGTTGTTGAACCTATGACCAAGCTCACTGGGAAAGACGTGCGATTCATCTGGAATCCCGCCTGTGAATCGTCATTTCAGGAATTGAAGAAACACCTCACGACATCACCAGTGCTAAACACTCCAAAAAATGGAGTTGGGTTTTCACTATACACCTACACCTCTCTCCAAAGCTTAGGTGCAGTACTAATGCAAGAAGGTCAGGTTGTTGCATATGCTTCTAGGCAACTAAAAATTCATGAGGGCAATTACCCAACGCATGACCTGGAACTTGCAGCTGTCGTACTCGCACTGAAGTTATGGCATCACTAAATATACGGTGAACGGTTTGAGGTCTTCTCGAATCACAAAAGTTTCAAGTACATCTACACTCAGAGAGACCTAAACCTCCGCCAAAAACGATGGTTGGAATTCTTGAAAGATTATGACTTTTAACTACAATACCATCCGGGTAAGGCCAATGTTGTGGTTGATTCCCTGAGAATAAAATCTTATGTTGCTACTTGTACTCTTAACTTCGAGATGGGGAAGTTGGCTACAAAGATGGAGAATTTTAACCTACAGCTCATCTAGGAGGGAGGAAGATCACGACTCTCTCAATTATCAGCCAACTCTGAGCTTATTCGAAATATTTCAACAGCTCAAGCCAATGACCCCATGTTCATGGAGAAAAGAGAACTTCTACTCGACGGACAGGACCTTCTTCACTGGTCGGTCTCCAATGACGGCGTCGTTTTCTACAAAAAATGTCTCTGTTACCGAACGATCCTCAAGTTCGGAAAGAAGTACTCACTGAAATGCATTGTTCAAGGTTCGTTATGCATCCTGGGGGAGACAAGATGTACAAGGATGTCAAGCGATAATTCTGGTTTTATAGAATGAAGAAGGCTATTGCAGACTTCGTTGCTCGATGTCTCGTGTGCCAACAAGTAAAGGCAGAACACAGACTTCCCTCTGAACTTCTCTAGCCTTTACCTACTGAAGAATGAAAGTGGGAGAACATCGCAATGGATTTTGTTACGGCCTTGCCTCGAAATAATAAAGGGCAAGATGCAATATGGGTTATCATTGACATATTTACAAAGTTTGCACACTTTTTACCAATAAAGTTCATGGATCGTACTCCTCCATGGCAAACCACTCACGATCGCCTCTGATCGAGACCCTCGATTCACATCAAAAGTTTGGCAAAGCTTCCAGAGTAGAATGGGCTCCAGGATCACCATGAGCATGAATTTTCACCCACAGACTGATGGGCAGTCAAAACGGTTGATCCAGATATTAGAGGATATGTTACGATGCTGCATTTTGGACTTTCATGACGGATGGGCGAAACACTTACATTTGGCTGAGTTTGCATACAACAACAGCTACCAAACCAGTATCGGCATGGCACCATATGAGACTCTCCATGGTTACCATTGCAGATCTCTGGTATGCTGGTTAGATATGGCATATTGACCGCACTTGGGGCTTGAACTAGTTCAAGAGACATCTGAGAAGATCAAACTAGTAAAGGAGGGACTTCGTGTAACACAAATTCGACAGAAGAGCTATGCCAAAAAGCGGAGACAACCTCTAGAATTTAACAAGGGGGACTTGGTTTTTCTAGAAGTTTAGCCTACAAGAGGTGTCAAGCACTTTGGGATCAAAGAAAAAACTCTCCCCATGGTATATCGATCCATTTCAAATCATTGACCGTATTGGAAACTAACCTATTGCCAATCCCTTCCATCATCCATGTCTAAGGTTCATAACGTTTTTCACGTATCCATGCTTTGAAACTATCGTCCTGATCCTTCGAATATCATCCCTCTGGTCGAGGTTCAAGTTGAAAAAGGAAATAAGTATCAAGAGATAGCGATACAGATTCTGGATAGAAAAACTCAAGAACTAAGGCGACGTAGCATACCACTTGAGAAGGTGCTTTGGGATCACCACGGAGTAGAGGAAGCAACAGGGGAAATAAAAGAAACAATTAAACTTAAATACCCGAATTATTTTCTAGTAATAGTTGATGATGTGATGCATTGAACTTATTCACTAATCAATGAAATTGTGGAACTTTGTTTACAATATCTTAATATATTGTTTCACTTAATTAACCATGCAGATGTATGAAAACAACTCAGATAGGAGTAATTAGTCATACACTCAATGGCCTGCTTGGCAACCAGTGGAGACTCCTTCAGACTCTGATGCAAACCACAACTTCTTTGCATCACCAACTTCCTCACCTCAGCGGCAGCAGTCCTTCTCGCCAGAGCGTATGGCTTTATCGTAACAATATTGCCCGAAACAATCCAGTGCCCTCATCCTGACATGATCTCCTACCAAAATTGCCAAGCGGCCGAATTCGGGTAACTACATGAAAAAGCATTCCGTCGCTCAACCTACCTCCCCAGAAATGCTGCAACTTGCAAAGCCCTACACCACCATCTGTTAGGCAAATGATAGGACCTTCTAAGAATGAATCTGACTCCATTTTCTCTTCATTGTTTGATGATATTGAGGATTTCCCCGGCCACAGTGCTATTCAAGGGCCTTACAGGCACTACCCTGATCTTGTCAATGGTGACGACGGTGGTGAATCCCACGCAGATAGCAATCATCGCTACATGGACTGAATTTTGAGGGAAAAATCCTTTTAAGGGGGGTAGAGTGTAATACCCCAGGTTTGCACAAAAAAAACATATTCAAAAAAAAAAAAAAAATAGTTCGGGCACCTACCTGAACGTTTGTGCAGGCGCCCGACGAACCTTCGGGCGTTCTTTTTTCTATATGAGGAACCCCCCCCCCAAATTCATTCTTCACACCAAATCACTTTCTTCTCTCTTGCTCTCCTTGTGATTTCTCTCTTCTCTTTTTAAGACTCTCTTCGCGGTGAAACGCGATTCTGCTCGGGAGGAGGCGCTAGTTTAAGAAAGGAGATTTTATCTGAAAGTTGGGATCAAAACATAGGTTTGCGTGTCTTATGACTTTTATAAAGCTTACATTCATTTATCATTATGTCTACTATTCATTTACATTGCATTATTGCGTATAATGTTCATACCTGTCATAATTATGTTTGTATATTTGGAGTTCATGTATTACACTGTTACTATGTCGGATTAGTGGTCAATCTAACTCAACCAGACTTAGTCTTGTCCTCAGTAACTTTAAATAGTGAACGGGAGGCAGCGTGCTGCTCTAGACGATTGGTGTTTAAGTGGACCTCGTGTCCCACCTCTCAACTGGAGACTGATCTGGTTGGTTTTATTTCAAAGCTATCAGCTTGTACAAGTGATATTGAACATCCTAACCTTTCACGTGGTGATACTGACCTGGTAAAAATCACCAGACGCTGCCAAATCCTGTCTAATGTTAGTAAAGACCGGACCTGCTCGTGCATTGGCATCATACATAATCACCACCTAGGGACGTAAGTGGTTCATGATCCACAAAATAGTTAGAAACAATGCTCATTATTCTTGATATTTCCTTGGAAATGGACGTACAATGAGAACCCGGGATTACCTAGGGATGGACATTTGTACATGAATCCAGGGTGACGACCTTGGGGAGGGACGTACAATGAGAACCCGATTTTACGTGGGGATGGACATCTATACGTGACCACAGGGCCGCGTACAATCATGGAACCATTACGAGACGGTATCATGCATACATACATGTTATACTGATTATGATGCTATGTTGTATATATTGATATTTGATTATAAAGTTTCTTTTATTAATTGTCATATTCACGAACTATTTTACCCACTGGGCAATAGTTCACCCCGTTGTTATCTAATTTTTCTCAGGAGTTTAGGGTGGACTAGGTGGAGGTTTTTGGCCCCACATTTTGTAACCCTTGTTAATTATAGGAAGATTTTGGGAAGATGTTCCCTCAATCATATTTTGTACAAAAATACATTTTGAAATTAATGAAATTAGACTTGTTCTCAATTGTGTACCTGCGTACTCAATTATTTTTATAATGCATTCGCACCTCGCCTGTTAGTGTTTCCCCGGTTTAGGCGCGTTTGGGTGGGGTGTGACAAAAAGAGAACAAAGAAATCACAAAGGGAGCAAGAGAGAGAGAGAGAGAGAAGAGAGGATTGATGCAAAAAATAAAAAGGGGAAGGGCTTTTATAGCCAAAATGGTGCCCGAAGTTCGAATTTTTTGTGTGCAAACCTGGGGTATTACACTCTACCCCCTTAAAAGGATTTCGCGCTCGGGATTAAGTCCATGTAGTAATGATTGCTATCTGCATGGGATTCATCATCGTTTTCATCATTGACAAGATCAGGTTAGTGCCTGTAAGGCTCATAAATAGCACTAAGGCCGGTGAAATCCTCAATATCATCAAACAATAGAGAGCAAATGGAGTCGGATTCGTCCTCAGAAGGTTCCATCATTTGCCTAACAGATGGTGGTGTAGGGTTCTGCAAGTTGCAGCGTTTCAGGGAAGGTAAGTTGAGCAACGGAATGCTTTTTCGTGCAGTTGCCTGAATTCGGTCGCCTGGCAATTTTGGTAGGAGATCTTGCCAGGATGAGGGCACTGGATTGTTTCGGGCAATATTGTTATGATAAAGCCATACGCGCTTTAACGATAAAGACCGCTTTCACTAAGGTGAGGGAGTTGGTGATGCAAAGAAGTTGTGATTTGCATCAGAGTCTGAAGGAGTCTCCACTGGTTGCCAAGCAGGCCATGGACAAGACTCATTACTCCTGTCTGAGTTGTTTTCAGACATTTGCATGGTTAATTAAGTGAAACAATATATTAAGATGTTGTAAACAAAGTTCCACAATTTCATTGATTAGTAAATAAGTACAATACCTCACATCATCAACTATTACTAGAAAACAATTCGGGGTATTTCAGTTTAATTGTTTCTTCTAGTTCCCATGTTGCTTCCTCTACTCCGTGGTGATCTAGAGCACCTTCTCAAGTGGTATACTATGTCGCCTTAGTTCTTGAGTTTTTCTATCCAGAATTCGTATCTCTCTCTCCTGATACTTATTTCCTTCTTCAACCGACCAAAGGGATGATATGCGAAAGATCAGGACGATACTTTCGAACCATAGATACGCGAAAAACATTATGAACCTTAGACATGGACGATGGAAGGAATAGACGATAGGCTAGTTTGCCAATACGTTTAATGATCTAAAATGGACCGATATACCATGGGAAGAGCTTTCCTTTGATCCCGAAGCGTTTGACACCTCTTGTAGGCTGAACTTTTAGAAAAACCAAGTCCCCTTTGTCAAATTCTAGAGGTTGTCTCCGCTTTTCGGCATAGCTCTTCTGTCGACTTTGTGCTACACGAAGTCCCTCCTTTACTAGTGTGATCTTCTCAGATGTCTCTTGAACTAGTTCAGGCCCCAAGTGCGGTCAATCTGCCATATCTAACCAGCATACCGAAGATCTGCAATGTTGACCATAGAGAGCCTCATATGGTGCCATGCCGATACTGGTTTGGTAGCTATTGTTGTATGCAAACTCAGCCAAATGTAAGTGTTTCGCCCATCCATTACGAAAGTCCAAAATGCAACATCGAAACATATCCTCTAATATCTGGATCAACCGTTCTGACTGCCTGTCAGTCTGTGGGTGAAAAGTCGTGCTCATGGTGATCTTGGAGCGCGTTCTACTCTACAAGCTTTGCCAAAGTTTTAATGTGAATCGAGTGTCTCGATCAGAGACGATAGTGAGTGGTATGCCATGGAGGCGTACGATCTCTTTTTCATACAATTCGGCTAGCTTGGCGGGGTTATCTGTGAACTTTATAGGTGAAAAGGGTGCTGATTTTGTAAGTCTATCCATGATAACCCAGATTGCATCCTGCCCTTTATTATTTCGAGGCAAGGCCGTAACAAAATCCATTGAGATGTTATCCCACTTCCGTTCTCCAATAGGTAAAGGCTGGAGAAGTCCAGAGGGAAGTTTTTGTTCTGTCTTTACTTGTTGGCACACGTGACATCTAGCAACGAAGTCTTCAATACCCTTTTTCATTCCAGAAAACTAGAATTGTTGTTTGACATCCTTGTACATCTTGTCTTCCCCAGGATGCATAGCGAACCTCGAACAATACATTTCAGTGAGTACTTCTTTCCGAACTTGAGATTCGTTCGATAGACAGAAAAAAATTTTGTAGAAAACGGCGCCGTCAATGGAGACCGACCAGTGAGGAAGGTCCTGTCCGCTGAGTATAAGTTTTTTTTTCTCCATGAACATGGGGTCATTGGCTTGAGCTGCTAAAATTTTTCGAATAAGCTTAGAATTGGCTTGTAATTGATAGAGTCGTGACCTTCCTCCCTCCTCGATGCGCTGTAGGCTAAAATTCTCCATCTCTGTAGCCAACTTCCCCATCTCGAAGTTAAGAGTGCAAGCAGCAACATAAGATTTTCTGCTCAGGGCATCAGCCACAACATTGGCGTTACCCGGATGGTATTGGAGTTGAAAGTCATAATCTTTCAACAATTCCAACCATCTTCTTTAGCAGAGGTTTAGGTCTCTCTGAGTGTAGATGTACTTGAGACACTTGTGATCCCAGAAGACCTCAAACCGTTCACCGTATAGGTAGTGACGCCATAACTACAATACGAATACGACAGCTGCAAGTTCCAGGTCATGCGTTGGGTAATTACCCTCGTGAATCTTTAGTTGCCTCGAAGCATATGCAACAACTTAACCTTTTTGCATTAGTATTGCACCTAAGCCTTGGAGAGAGGCGTCGGTGTATAGCGAAAACGCAACTCCGTTTCTTGGAGTGATTAGTACTAGTGTTGTCGTGAGGCGTTTCTTCAATTCCTAAAATGACGATTCACAGGCGGGATTCCAGATGAATCGCACCTATTTTAGAGTAAGATTGGTCATAGGTTCAGCAATGTTTGAGAAGTCCTTGATGAAGCGTCTGTAGTAGCCTGCCAAACCAAGAAAACTTCGTATTTGAGTAACTGTGGTAGGTTGCTTCAAGTTTAAGACTGCTTCAACCTCTGAAGGATCCACCTCAATGCCATTGCCTAAAACCACATGACCTAGGAATTGAACTCTCTTCGCCCAAAATTTGGCATTTACTCAATTTTGCATACAACTGATTACTTCTTAAGGTCTGGAGAAAAATCCGCAGATGTATCTTATGGTCTTCCTCGGTTGAGGAATATATCAAGATATCATCTACAAAAACCACCACGAATCAATCTAAGTATAACTTGTAGATGCGATTCATCAAACTCATGAACGTTGCAGGTGCATTTGTTAGACCGAATGGCATAACCAAGAACTCGTAATTACCGTACCGAGTTCTGAAAGTCATTTTATTAATGTTCGACTCTCTGATCCGGAGTTGATGATAATCGGATCGTAAATCAATCTTAGAGAAGTATTTGGGATCTCTAAGTTGGTCGAACAAGTCATCGATCCTGGGTAATGGGTATTTGTTCTTGATGGTGGTGTTATTCAACTTGCGATAGTCGATGCAAAGTCGTAACGAACCAACCTTTTTGTGAACAAATAGAACTGGAGCGCCCCTGGGTGATGAAATTTTTTCTGACGAAGTCATTACTCTCTAATTCCTTCAATTGTTTGTCCAATTTGACCAGCTCAACGTTGGACATTCTGTATGGTGGAATTGATATGGGTCCCGTCCCTAGTATGAGTTTGATCTCAAAATCAAATTTTCGAACTGGAGGTAGACTAGGAAGGTCATTTAGAAAAATCGTTGGGAATTCAGATATAACCGGGATGTCGTGTACATCGAGAGGGTATAGTGATGATGATTCATTGTCATCACCAAGGGATAAGGCTCGGAGTTGTGCCTTGAGGAGTGCAACATTCGAGTTGTGTATCCATTTCCCCATTCCCTGAACTTTGACAAACTCCCCAGTAGGTAAGGTTAACTGAACTTGCTTCTTCAAACAATCAGTCTTTGCATTCAGTGGTGCGAGCCAATCCATGTCCAGGATGATGTCAAAATCTTCAATGTTCATCACTAAAAGATATGCATAAATAATTTGTTCTGACATTCTAACTTTACATCGAGAACACTTCAATTTCACGTCAGTACCAGATCCTAATGGTGATGAGACATAGATTATGATGTCTGTGGGTTCAGGATGTAACCTTAAATGCCTTACCAATGTAGAAGATATAAAGGAGTGCGTAGCACCCGAATCAAACAAGACATGCACCATTGTATTAAACAAGAGAAATGTACCTTCGACTACATTGTTGTCTGGGAGGGATTGCTGAGCGATAGCAAACGCTTTGCCCTGTTGTCGTTGCCCCTGGTTCTGCTTAGGTTGCGCGTTAGCAGCAGGTGATTTAACAATTAAACTATAATGAGATGCACTCAAAGCATATGACTTCTATGATATTCACATGTATGAAAATGCCATTTATTCATGATAAAAACCTATAAAAACCTTAGATAATATCTAAATGAACTTAAAACAACTAAGTATGAACATTTAATGCAAATATATCTAAAAACTAGCTAAATTCACCTAAATATCTATCAAATTAACATGCAAAATAACTACTAAAACTCAACTTATCAGCACTCCCAAAGAAGCCAATCATGATAAAACTAGTAAATAAAAGAGATGGAACTATATCTCTCATGAATCACATCCACACTTTTATTAAGGTTGGTGATGTTATCTCAAGAGGAACCCCATGAAAGAATGTTTTAATGATTCCAAATTGCTCAATCCTATGATCTAATGATGTTGTTGAATTGTTTCAACAAATCAGTTTGAAGAAAGTCAAGTTTCAATCAGTCTAGTTCATGCCACTCAGTTTAGTTCATGCCAAATCAAGTTATCAAGATCAACGTTTCAAATTCATTTTGAATTTGAATACAATAGTCTTGACGCGCAATTTTTCTATAAAGAAGAGAAATTCAGATTCGAAGAAAATAATTTTTTTTTTATCTAAGCAAAAACGTTTTGAATGTTAGTCGATCTTTCAATTTCAAATTCTGTAAGTTTGTAAAATCTAATTTTCTTTTACAAAGAAGTTTTTCATTAAGTGCTTATCTTATAGATCTTATTTTTGAATAACTCTGTGAAAGAGAAAGACATTTTTACTCGATGCATCAGTTGATTCAAACCCATATTCTTCACTATTGAAAGAAGTGTTTATTGAGTAAAAGGTTCATAGGATTTAGTGTACTAAATTGTATATCTTTCATTTGAATCGAGTCGTAACTACAATTGTGAAAGTTAAAGAAAGATATCCTTGTACGTTAAGTGATTTTCTCACACCCTTGTAAGTTGAGAGTATAGGTAGTCTTGCACCTATGAAGCCAAGAGTATATGTAGATTACTTGTGAAGCCAAGAGTATAAGTAGTCTTGCACCTGTGAAGTTAAGAGTGTAGGTAGATCTCAAGCCTGTAAGTTGAGAGTGCAACGATTGTTCTCAAGGCCGTGAAATTTAGTAAAGGTGTAACGGTTTGGTCTTCACCCGTAAGAATATCCACTAGTAAGGTTTTAAATCTTGACTGAGGAGGTTAGGTAGTGGATGTAGGCATATCGCTAAACCACTCTAAATCATCTTTGTAAAATCTGTTTATTTTTTCACATTTTCCATTGGAGAAATGTTGACCTAAGTGGTTTTCCACTTAGTATTCTCCTAAGTGTTTTGATGCTAACAAACAATATAATCACGGTACTAATATCTTTGATTGAGTTGTTTCAGTGCTAACTAGCTATATCAAATGGATTCAACTATCATGTCAAAGCGTGTGGATGGAACAATAAAGTGCGAAGATTCAAGAGCTTCAAGTTTGTAATCTTTTTTCTAGAATCTTAGCGTTGTAGAGTAATCTTTACTTGTTCCAACTATAGTATTAATTTGCATCTTTTCAAATTCATGCACACATCATTATTATATTTGCATATAGGTTATTAGATATTCATGCACGTATACTATTATCATATTGATCATGCATGCACGTATATTATCATATTTATCATGCAATCATATAGTTCAGGTTGACTTTCATGCGTATCTATATTATTGTTAATCATGCACTCATATTACCAACTCTGCATAGATTTCATCCGTTTACGTGTATTGTATCGAAAGCCTTGACCATCTTGTATTATCGGTATTAATCGATTGTTCATGTCTAAAATGTTCTCAAAGTTGGTTTATGTGTTTGAATATGTCTTAAATCTGTTTTGATCGAAAAATTGTTTTTTTGTCAATTTAAACTTGAAGGAACGCACTTCTCATGTAAGGAACGTGCTCCTATGCTTTTTCCAGAGACTCAGATTTTTCTTATTAGACTTTAAGGAATGCACTCCTGTGTCCAAGGAATGCGCTCCTGTGTTTCTGTCTGAAACCCAAATTTTCAAATCAGGGTTTAAGGAACGCGCTTCTGCAAAAAAAGGGCAAAATAGGAATTTTCATTGAATCAGTGGTTCTTAATGAAGAACCTCGATCCTATTCCTAACAGACAAATAAAGGAACGCGATCTTGCATTGGAGGGAAATTCAAAATTTTTCAGATTTCCAACCCGAAACGTGCTCCTCTTTCTAGGAATGCATTCCTGTGCCTTGGGCAAGTATTTTTCTATAAATACCACACTTTGCTCATTTGAGAACAACTTTTGCAAAAAACCTAGAACTTGTGCCAATTTTCATACTTTCATTCTTCAAAGTTTTAAACAAGTTCTTGAGTGCTTTAAACATCTTTTAATAACAAAAGTTCACCTACATTTGAATCTTTGATTCAATCTTTCGAATAGTTCGCCTAATCTTTCAAAACTCTTTGAGAAACTTGTGAGTTTCTCTTGAGCATAGATCAAGCTGTTCTTGAGTGAGTTCATCACATATCTTGTAGATCTTGATATTTCGTGAAGGCGAAATCACTCTCAATCACCTTCACACCTTGGAGAATCTTGTGTGTTTCATCCTTCTTAAGAGTTGGGTAAAATCTTTTTTTAAGCTTCGTGTGATTGTGCTTTTGATTGAGAAATTGTTTTATGTTTGATTTATCTTTATCTTTAAAACCATTTTTGTTTAGTGTTTGTGAAACCATCTTTGATCTTTCATATTATATCATCTTGAATAGTTGTTTCATATATCTTGGTTGGTATCGATTCTTGTGCTAAACTTATTTTATTTTCAGTCGATTATATTGATCATTACTTGAGCATATTGATTCATGAACTTCTACATATATCTATTTTGATTTAATAAGTTTTGATCATTTGTGCATATTGATTCTTATGCTTCATATATTATATTTAGAATCAATATTTGAATATACATGTGCATATTCGATTCTTGATCTTATATTATCAACGTTTGAATTGATTGCATGTATTTGCAAACAACTATTTCAACATTGCACTTCATTTAAAATATTGTGGTTGGAATAGTAGAGGTTATACATTCAAGGTTGTATGCTAGAAACTTGAGAGTGTTTTAGAACATCTCTCCATATCAACCGGGACTATACCTCACTTTGTACTGCTTGTAACCATACCCATAAGTTAATTACTATACGACTTCTAGCCACGCCTGTAAGTTGGTTAGATATACGGCTTCTAGCCACACTCGCAAGTTGGTTAGATATATAGCTTCTAGTTACGCTCGTAAGTTAGCTAGATTGTACAACTTCTAGTCGCTCGTAAGTTGACTAGCCCTTAGTGGATTGAAAAATCTTGATCGTGGATGATCAGGTTGTGGTTTAGTGTCTAGGATAACTGAATCACTATAAAGCGGTGTCCATTTATTCGTTTCCTGTACATTATGGTTTTGACTGTTACCTATACTGCGCATATATATTGTTTGATTATTTAACTGAAAGGTAACGTAAAAATCCGCAACGTCCAATTCACCCTCCCCTCTTCGACGAAATTACTGGACCAACGGACTCCGGAGAAGCATAGAGACTAACAGCTTGATGAAAATGAGCTTGTGGAGAAGATGATGATGCAATGTTATGAAACTGAGGTGATGTTCTCTTATTCTGTGAGTTATGTTGAAGAGGTGTTTTGTAGTTTTGATCAAATCGATCGTAGCATTGGAGTGCCATGTGACCAGGTTTAAAGCGAATCTGACAAAACACCTTCTGACCATTTCTACGGCCATGACGACCACCCCTATATCTTCCTCCACCACGACCATTTGATCTACCATGACCTGTGGTTCCTGAGTTTTGCTGCTGACCTTTCTTTTCACCAGTGTTTGACACAAAATTGACTAATACAGGTACAACATTAACTTGTGTTGCAGTATTTAATTGCTCAATTCACTGCTCATGTAGCATCAAGAGATATTGAGCATTTTATAGCGTCATGGATTGTTGTTGAGAGGAAATCAAGACAACAACTGGATCGTATTCATGGCCAAAGCCATTTAGAATATTTTGTAACAAATTTGAATCGGCTATTACTTGACCGATTGATTTTAACTCAACACATATTGATTTTATCTTGAGAACAAACTTTGCAACTGATGAAGAACATTTTCTTTGAGAGCTAAGTTGTTGTTTTGTGTGCAGTGCTCTGGCCATTGAGGCTTGAGCAAACAACTTTTCTAATGTTTTCTAGATTTCAAATGATGATTCACACTTAATGACCTACCCAATAATGTTTCTTCGATTGTTAAAAACTGCCAGCACATGAATAGCTGGTCTAATCGGTGCCATATCTCATCTCTTTCATCAATCTAAGAATCAACTACATCATTTCCTTCGACTGATTGTCGATCTAAACCCTTAGAGACTTTCTTGATCTTGTGATCAAGTGCTCGAGTCCTAGTGCTCAAATAGCAGATCTAACCCATGCTTTCCAATATGTATAGTTATTCCCATTCAACTTGATAGGTAAGTTGAAACTCAATGCCTTAGCAATTGAAGCAACATCTGATACAGATGATATGTTGCTTGTGTTTTGTTGAGTGAAGGATCTTGGTGATTTTACAACCATTTGAGACACTAGTATTGATATAGCTCTAATACCATGTGAAAGTTATTATCCTAACTAAAATCAAGTAAACTTAGAACAAGAACAATAAAGAACAAAGAGAAACCAAAGTTTGAACATTGCTCATGAAAAGGTTTCACCAGATCTGATTTCTTCAACAGAGAATATGATACAAAGTGTTCTCTTTTTATACTAGAGAACTGAGTTCTAGCTTAGCAATGACAAGAGTACATGTGTGATTTCTTGATCATCAATAACAGCACTACATGTTTCATAAGCTAACTAACTTACCTCAACTGTGTTAACAATATGGCAGTTGTTATAACAAGAACAAAAGCTTATACTCTTCTTCAGGTTGCAGCTTCTCCATTTTAGTTAGCTTGCTACTGTTAGTTGTAACAGATACATTAGAACCAATATTTATCCCAAGTCCATCAACAAATGTGGCTCATAAGCTCTACAAATTTCAATCAAAGACAACTAGCATAAATACAAACGAACTTACCATGAAAACTCCATTTGCACTCCTTCCAAATGGCTTATATATAAAACAAATAGAGCAATCATTTATAGTGGCACTCCTAACCAAAGAAGCCAATCATGATAAAACTAGTAAATAAAAGAGATGGAACTATATATCTCCTGAATCACATCCACACTTTTATTAAGGTAGGTGATGTTATCTCAAGAGGAACCCCGTGAAAGAATGTTTTGATGATTCCAAATCACCCAGTCTTATGATCTAATGATGTTGAAGTATTTCAGCAAATTAGTTTGAAAAAAGTCAAGTTTCAATCAGTTAATTATTGATTTGATTAATCATCTTTTTTGGAAAATCGAAATTCAAGAAAAATTGTTTTCAGTGTCTTTCAGGACGCTAATGGCCGATCAGAACACTAATGCAGTGGCTAGTCACTTAATATCAAGCCAATACTGAAGGACGCTAATGGTTTTTGGGTTCAAGTGTTTATCATTCACGTCAGTACGCTGATCGAGTATAATCGCCCTCATTGAATGAACCTGAAAACCAGCAGATGCACGTCAGGATGCTAATAGAGCATTAGCTCCCGTTTCTTGCATTACTGTCGTCAGGACGCTAACGAAGCATTAGCGCCCTCCCAGAGCGAGTTAGTGGAAATCTAATTTTCAAAACAGTTTATTTCAGGACGCTGATACTCTATTAGGATGCTGATGGAACATTGTCAGAAAATTGAAAAAGAAATTGTCATCTAACCACTGATATTTCAGTCACATGATCAGAGGATTTATGACTATTTCTATTCTCATGCAAACTGAATTTAACTAGAACACTTTCACAAAAACTAAACTTACCATTTTTATGAAAGATTTAGACCATTTTGACTCAACGTTTTAAATTCATTTTAAATTTGAATACAACGGTCTTGGCACACAATTTGTTCTATAAAGAAGAGAAATTCAGATTCGAAGAAAATATTTTTTTTTATTTAAGCAAAAACATTTTGAATGTTAGTCGATCTTTCAATTCCAAATTTTGTAAGTTTGTAAAATCTAATTTTCTTTTACAAAGAAGTTTTTCATTGAGTGCTTATCTTATATATCTTATCTTTGAAAAACTCAGTGAAAGAGAAAGACATTTTTACTCGATTTTTTTGCTAATTCAAACCTATATTTTTCATTGCTGAAAGAAGTGTTTATCGTGTAATAGGTTCATAGGATTCAACCTACTAAATTGTGTATTTTTTCGGAGAGGGACGTACATGAGAACCCGGCTATGCCTGGGGAGGGACATCACTATGTGAATCCAGAGCATCGTTCCTGAGGAGGGACATACAATAAGAACCTGGCTACGCCAGGGGAGAAACGTCTGAACGGACATTTGTACGTGAACTCAGGCGATGTATGTTCATCAAACCATTACGAGACTGTGTCATGCATACATACATATTGATTGAATATGATGCTCACATGTGTATTTAAGATATTTGATATTGAAGTATGCTTTATTAATTGTTATGCTCACGAACTATTTCACCCACTGAGGGCGTTAAGCTCACTCCATTATTATCCAATCTTTCACAGGAAATTAGGGTGGATTAGGTGCAAGTTATGGGGCCCACATTTTTGTACCATCTACATTATTCATTGGGGATTTTGGGGAGTATGTTCCCTTGACCATTTTATGTACAAAAAATATTCTGAATTAAATGAAATCAGATTTGTACTGTATATTATAGTTTCCGCTGCGCACTCTGTTGTTACCATTGTTATTATTCCAAATGCGCGCCTTGTCCGCGAGTGTACCGCCGGTTTAGGCGCGTCCGGGAGGGGTGTGACATTTAATGGTATCAGAGCGTACGGTCCACGGCCCGCCCAAGTCTACCAAATTAGGGGAAGAAAATTTTCATTAGATATATATATATTTTTAGAACTATATATATATATATATATATATGAATTATATATAGTTAAGATTTGTATTAAATATACATCTAAGAAAACTATATAGTTTTATATAGTTTAGAAATATATATATAGTTATGATTTATGAAAACTATATATATTGTTATGATTAAAATGAAAAATTGTGGATGAAAAATTTTATTAGATATATATATCTCTAGAACTATATATATATATATATATATATATATGTCAATTATATATAGTTGAGATTTATATTAAATATATATCTAGAAAACTATATGATTTTTATATAGTTTGATTTAAATATAGTAATGATTTATTAAAAACTATATGAATAGTTATGATTGAATATATATATATATATATATCTATATACCTTAGTATATATGAGATATATATATATATCATATTATTAATGAAAAATTCGAATGAAAAATGTTATTAGATATATATATATATATATATATATATATATATATATATATAAATTATATATAGTTAAGATTTGTATTAAATATATATCTAAGAAAACTATATATGATTTTTATATAGTTTAATTTCAAATATATATATAGTTGATTTATGAAGACTATATATATAGTTATGATTAAATATATATATCTATACATTTATATATGAATATGATATATATTATATCATATAGCCGATAGAAAAATTTGGATTAAATGATGACATAAATATTAAGAATATAAAATATTATCCAACTGATAAGGCATAAATCTTAAAAATGTTAGGAATATATTTTGTATTTTTCACAAATTTATTTTCCTTTCAGCAAAGAATGGCCTCAAGTGAAGGAGCAACTTCCAGTAATAGGGAACCAATTCCCACTAGACTCAAGGAATTGTTCAAGAGGGAAGTTATGACCATGAGGAGCATCGACAATAGAGATCTTCGCCTCCGTCCGATCCTTCATGACGAACTCGCAACTCTAGGGTGGTTGAACATCACAAAAGTTGAGGGTCACGTCTCTTACAACTTGGTGAGATCCTTCTACGAAGCCATGGATTGCGTAGGACTTCAGGAAGATGGGATCACCCCTGTTTTGGAAACAACGGTCAGGGGAACAAAGATTTCTATCAACGTCGAAATTATTGCTCGACTTATGGAGATTCCAATTGATGATAGAATTATTGATCCGCACGAACCTCAGACAGTTGCAGAGATCGCAGAGTCTAATGAACAGTTGTTCAATTCCCTCTCCAAAGAGCCATATACTCAATCGACGTACAACAACCTCCCAAACAATCATCTTAAGCCATCTCTTGCCTGCCTTGGAAAAATCGTATTCAACAACATCTTGCCAGAAAGGGGAACTAGAGGCACTATGTCAAGGGCTCAACTTCTTGTGTTATACTGCATAGAGAAGAAAATTAAGGTCTCCTTACCTCACATTATTAACCAACTAATGTTGAGGGTGATTCAAAACCCTTTGAGAAAGGAATTCCTCGGCTGCGGAGTCTTGATTATGAGGATGCTATACGAGGCAAACGTCAACACTTTTGATGGGACGTCGAAGCAGATCACTGAGCCGGTTATAACATCCTCTATCTTCAAGACATATGGCATAAGTGGAGGGGTAACTGACGAGGAAGTATTCGGCACGACGTTAGGAAATGCCGAAAGAATGAGAGACAAACATGGACGTTGTCTTCGAAGAAGTCGACGCAAGATTCCTGTCAGGGAAGTACCAAATAACGAGACAAACCAGAATCCTACGTCAAATGCCCAAGGGGTTCCAATTAGGGGATCCCCGTACAATCAAAACAAATACCCCTCACCTATGAGTCACCCATACAACCAATACTTTCCACAAATGCCTACGCCCTACCCTCCACCTATGGGACAATCAAGTCATCAACCACCAATTGGCCAATCGACTAACCTTTTTGAACGGTTAAATGAAATGACATCCAATATGGCAGAAATGAGAGAGACTCAAAATAATATATTAACACATATGCAAAACTCCGAAGCAGAGCGAGCAAACTGTCAACCTTCTGTTAGTAGTCGTTCTATACCTAGCAGGAGATCTAGAAAGAGCGGTAATAGGTAGGGAAATCAAGATTAATTACTGGCATTGTAAACTTTTCTTTTATATATGAATGAAATGTTTTGTTTAAGACTATCTTTGGTGGGCCGACTTACAACCATTCTTTCTTTTGTATCACTAACTTTGGAATGGTATGGGACATAACAAAATTGGAAGATACTAAATAAAATGTGGAAGTAAGAAAACCCATGACCTTGTATGAAAAGAAACATTTGGAGAAAGTTGCATTACTAATATTATCACTAAGTTTACACTGTATGGGACGAGTAAATTTGGATGATACTATTAGTGAACTTCTATTCTGCCAATGTTTTTAGAGATCGTGTTCATACAACTTAACTTGGTTGACACCCTTATTACTAAATTCATGTGGTATGGGACACATGAACTTGGATATTAATCGAAAAGACTAAGAGTAAGAGTTTGAATACATAAGATTACGATAGAACGTTAGATCAAGATATTTACCGAGGGAAATCTTAGAATTCTTATGACTCGTATAGATTTTCAATAAAATATATATGTATGTTTACAAAGACCATAACCAAATCATTTGAAATACTTGCAAAGTTTTGTACCTATTATATAAACATTCTAACCTTGTTTTTACACCATGACCAAACATACGAGATATATAAGATCCTTTGATTCCTAAAAAAAAAAACCTTACACTATACTTAGAAAAATAGGTGATTTATATATTGCAGTACTCTCGAATTTGTTGTTGAGCATACTATAACATTATACTTGGCTACAGTTCCTAAATCTTGGTTTTTATTTTCTCCTTGCCAATGAGAAAATGCAAACCAGGAAAAAAGGAAGGCCACGTACTGTCCGTCCAGCAGTGGAGGCACCTCCTGAGATTCAGGAACCGCCGCCTCCGATGGCAGCACGAGTCATACCCGATACTGCCACTACATCTGGGTAGGAAATACCACCACCACCCGCACCCTTTGCTATGCCTTCGAGCATGGAAACCTTCTTCGCCGGATTTATTGAGGTGATGAAAGTCACTGTTCAAACGGTCGTTCGTGAGACCGCGGCCAGTCAGGTTGCAACTATTCAGGAACCTATAAGATTTGGATCGGAATCTCAAACCGATCAAATTACCAAGTAGAAGAGGCTACAACCTCTTACTTTTGCTGGCACCATTGATGCAGATGAGGTGCAAAAGTGGCTGGATGAGTCAAAGAAGGCTCTTGATGCAATGGGAGTCGATGAGACTCGCAAAATTCCACTAGCGACCTACCAACTTGTTGGTGGGGCAAACACATGGTGGATAACAGTGAAAGAAGACCCAAGGGTCAACACAGTAGATATGACTTGGCAACAGTTCGAGTCAATGTTTATTGGTGAGTATTTTCCTGGGGCTGTGAAGAGGCAGAAGCGCCAGGAATTCGCTAAGTTATACCAGGGCAGCATGATCGTCAGGAAATATGCTGGAAAGTTCAAAGAATTATCAATTTACTCTCTCTCCACCATCTCAACAGAGCAAGATAAGACTGAGAAATTTTATAATGGCCTTCGCCATGATATTCGACAAGCCTTGTCGATCTTGGACCTCAAGATTTACAAGGAGGTTGTTGACAAAGCCATGAGCTTTGAACAAGAAAAGATCATACAGGAGCAGAGAATGAATAAGGGAAAACGGTCTGCAACATTTTCCCAACAGGGCTAGCAATAGGGCAACAAGAAGAAGCCCTACTACAATCAAAACCCAACCCTCCCAGCCCCTGTTTCGAAGAATGAGGCCACAATACCTGTGGCTGAACCTTTTAACCCTAACCATATTCGTAATCATGGCCGCGGAGGTCGTTATGGAAGGGGTGGCCGTAAAAACGGCAATGGCAGAGGTGGTGGTCAACACCACAATCAGCATGGCCAGCAGAACAATCAGCACGACCAACAGAACCATCAGCAGTATCAGCCAACGTGTTTCATCTGCGGCCAGAAGGGTCATGTAAAATATCTCTGTCTGCACCTTCAACAACCTATTCCCGTTGTTCCAGTCCAACAAGCACCACCTGCTGCTAATGCCCAACCTAGGCAGAACCAGCAGAACCAGGGTCAACGGAATCAGGGCAGAGCATTTGCAATCACTCAACAACCCCTCCCAGACAACAACGTCGTCGAAGGTTCCTTTTTTTTGTTCAATACAATGGTGCATGTTTTGTTTGATTCAAGTGATACGCATTCCTTTATATCGTCGGCATTGGTAAGACATTTAGGCCTGCATCCTGAACCCACAAACATCACACTCCATGTCACATCTGGTACTGACGTGAATTTGCAGTGTTCTCGATGTGAGCTTCGAATGTCAGAACAGATAATATATGCAGATCCTTTTCTGATGGATATTGAAGACTTCGACATCATCCTCGGCATGGACTGGCTAGCACCACTGAATGCAAAGATCGAATGTATGAAGAAGCAACTTTAGTTAACCTTGTCTACAAGAAAGTTGGTCAAGATTCAGGGAACAAGGAAATGGATACACAAATCAACAGTTGCACTTCTCAAGGCACAACTTCGAGCTCTATCTCTTGGTGATGAAAATGAATCACCAGCACTATACCCTCTCGAAGTACATGACGCCCCGGTAATATCAGAATTCCCAATGATTTTTCTAAATGACCTTCCTGGTCTACTGCCTATTCAAGAATTCGATTTTGAAATCAACCTCATACCTGGGACAAGGCCTATCTCAATTCCACTATACAGAATGTCAAATGTCGAGCTGGTCGAATTAGACAAACAACTAAAGGAATTAGAGAGTAATGGGTTCATCAGAAAGAGTTCATCACCCTGGGGCGCTCCAGTTCTGTTTGTTCACAAAAAGGATGGTTTGTTACGACTTTGCATCGATTGTCGCAAGTTGAATAACGTCACCATCAAGAACAGATATCTGTTGCCCAGGATCGATGACTTGTTCGACCAACTTAGAGATGCCAAATACTTCTCTAAGATTGATTTACGGTCCGGTTATCACCAACTTCGGATTCGAGAGTCAGACATCACCAAGATGGAGTTCAGAACTCGGTACGGTCATTACGAGTTCTTGGTTATGCCGTTCGGTCTAACAAATGCACCTGCTGCATTCATGGATTTGATGAATCGCATTTTTAGGTTGTACATAGACCGATTTGTGGTGGTTTTTGTGGGCGACATCTTGATATACTCCTCAACTGAGGAAAACCATAAGATACATCTGAAGATAGTCCTCCAGACCTTGAGAAGCCACCAACTGTATGCAAAGTTGAGTAAGTGCGAATTTTGGGCGAAGAGAGTTAAATTCTTAGGCCATGTGGTTTCAGGCAATGGCATTGAGGTAGATCCTTCTAAGGTTGAAGCAGTCTTAAACTGGAAGCAGCTTACCACTGTTACTTATATTAGGAGTTTTCTTGGTTTGGCTGGCTATTACAGACGCTTCATCAAAGACTTCTCAAAGATTGCTGAACCTATGACCAAGCTTACTCGAAAAGACGTGCGATTCATTTGGAATCCCGCCTGTGAAGCATCATTTCAGGAATTGAATAAACGCCTCACGACGGCACCTATACTTATCACTCCAAGAAATACAATTGGATTTTCATTATACACCGACGCCTCTCTCCAAGGCTTAGGCCCCGTACTAATGCAAGAAGGCCAAGTTGTTGCATTTGCCTCGAGGCAACTGAAGATTCATGAGGGTAATTACCCAACACATGACTTGGAACTTGCAGCTGTTGTGTTTGCACTGAAATTATGGCGTCATTACCTATATGGTGAACAGTTTGAGGTCTTCTCGGATCACAAAAGTCTTAAGTATATATATACTCAGAGAGACCTAAACCTCCGCCAAAGACGATGGTTGGAATTCTTGAAAGATTATGACTTTCAACTCCAGTACCATCCCAGAAAAGCCAATGTTGTGGGTGATGCCCTGAGTATAGAATCGTACGTTGCTTACACTCTTAACTATGAAATGGGGAAGTTGGCTACAGAGATGGAGAACTTTAACCTACAGTTGAACGAAGAGGGACCAAGACCACGACTCTCTCAATTATCAGCCAACTCTGAGCTCGTTCGAAAGATTTCAGCAGCTCAAGCCAATGACCCTATGTTAATGGAGAAATGAGAACTTATACTCAGCGGACAGGACCTTCCTCACTGGTCGGTCGCTAAAGACGGGGCCATTTTCTATAAAAAAAAACATCTCTGTCTACCGAACGATCCTGAGGTTCGAAAAGAAGTGCTTACTGAGATGCATTGTTCAAGGTACGCTAAGCATCCTGGGGGTGACAAGATGTACAAGGATGTCAAGCGAAAATTCTTGTTTTCTAGAATGAAGAAGGAAATTGCAGATTTCGTTGCTCGATGTCTCGTTTGCCAGAAAGTTAAGGCAGAACGAAAACTTTCCTCTGGACTTCTCAAGCCGTTACCTATTGGAGAATGGAAATGGGAGAACATCGCAATGGATTTTGTTACGGCCTTACCTCGAAACAATAAAGGGCAAGATGTTATCTGGGTTATCATTGACAGACTTACAAAGTCTGCACACTTCTTGCCCATAAAGTTCACGGATAATCCCGCCAAACTTGCAGAACTATATGAAAGAGAGATCGTACGCCTTCATGGCATACCACTCACGATCGTCTCTGATCGAGACCCTCGATTCACATCAAACTATTAGAAAAGCTTCCAGAGTATGATGGGTTCTAAGATCACCATGAGCACAGCATTTCACCCTCAGACTGATGGGCAGTCGGAGCGTCTTATTCAAATCTTAGAAGACATGTTACGGTGTTGCATTTTGGACTTTAATGACGGATGGGCAAAGTACTTACATTTAGCTGAGTTTGCATACAACAACAGCTACCAAACTAGTATCGGCATGGCACCGTACGAGGCTCTCTATGGTTGCCTTTGCAGATCTCCGGTATGCTGGTTAGATATGGCAGATCGACCGCAGTTAGGCCCTGAACTAGTTCAAGAGACTTCTGAGAAGATCACACTAGTAAAGGAACGACTTCGTGTTGCACAAAGTCGACAGAAAAGCTATGCTGACAAGCGGAGACAGCCTCTAGAACTTGATAAGGGAGACTTTGTTTTTCTAAACTGGGGACTGTTCTAGTTAGTAGGTGAGACACAAGGTCTGCTTAAATACCAATCGCCTAGAGCAGCCCGCTGCCTCCCGTTCACTATTTAAAGTTACTGAGGACAAGACCGAGTCTAGTTGAGTCAGATTGACCACAAATCCGACATTATAACAGTGTAATACATGAATTCCAAATATACAGGCATAAGTGCCGCAATATAAACATTATATGACACAATGCAGTGTAAATGAACAATAGACATAATAATAATTGAATGTAAACTTTAATAAAAGTTATAAAACACGCAAACCTATGTTTCATTCCCCACCTTCAGATAAGAACTTATTCTTTTTCAGATCTGGAGCTTTCCCCCGAACAGAACTTCGTCGCACCGCACCGAAAGTCTCGAACAGAGAGTCTCAAAAGACTAAAAACTCAAAATGAGTAAAAAGGAGGAAAAATCACAATTTGGAGTGAATTTGGTGTGAAAAATGAAGAGGGGGGATTGGTTTATATAGAGGTTTTTGCGCCTGGACGTCCAGGCGGGTTGCCCGGACTTCCGGGCACATTTGCTCGCACGTCCGGGCAGGTGCCCGGACGTCCAGGCACTTCTGCCCAAACGAATTTTTTTTTTGTGAAATACAGGGTATTACAAAGTCTTAAAAGACGTCCATGTCTATTGATATTTCTTTTCTACAAATTTTTTTATCATTTTTTTAATTTCTAGAAAAGGAAAAAAAATTCAAGAGTAGTATTGGTAACATTTTTATTTTTAAACATCTAAAAGTTTAGATATGATTGTTGCACCTATTAAGTTGTCTAGACACATATAAAATAAATTATTTTTATACTTGAAATAAATTGATGTTATTGATAAATTTTTAGGAAAAATTACTTTTTTAACACCAAAAAGTTATAATATAAAATTGTTGGATGTTTAAAATTTTTTGTTTAGGCTTTTCTAATTTATAATTTTTTTTTTCCTGAAGGAGCTATTTTTTGTTTTGTTTTATAGTTTTATGTGAGATACATCTAAACAAAATTTTCATATAGCAATTATATCTTCTAAATTTTAAGGGTTAAAACAAAGTTAGCTTTCCTCTTAAAAATCTGGTAACCCCTTTTAGATAACAAAGATATAAGAAAAAAATTAAAAACTATAAAAATAATAAAGATAATAGAAATTAATTACATTGGAGAGATGAACAACAAGGAATACCCAAATAATTTTAGATTTTTCTTAAAAGATCAATTTAATGTAAATGGGTATTACTTTGTATTGTCATTTATCTCTCATCATTTAATTATCATTTTCTTTTCTGCATTTAATGGGCTGCTAATGTAAACTTGTCACACATGAAAGCCTTTGAAACCTGTTGAATTAAGCACCACTCAAAAGCATTGGCTATCTGCTATGTATGATGTGGGATGTCCACTATTGGGTTATTTCTATTTTCATGTACTAGTTTCCTAGTCTAAATAGGAAACTATCTTATTCTGTATTAAAAACTAATCCCAATACCTTATATTATATAAAGCTCCATTGGGATGGGCGAAAAATGTGTGTGAGAATAGTGATTTTTGTGAGAGCACTTTGTATTTGAGGGAATTTCAATTTAGATTTTCACATAGGTTGTAACCTATTTGTTTCTATCCTATGTGATTTGATTCTCATTTTTCGTGGTCCTAGGTGATTCATTTACTAAATCACGTAAAATTTTTGTATTTTCGCTTTTGTCAATTTTTGCATTCATTTGAGTTTGTGTGTTTGATTTTCAATTCTGCTTCTATTGCGCACAACGCTATCTACATCAAAATATTAACTATCTGGAGGATGGGGTGAGGTTTAATTATCAAAAGCATTGTAGTACCCTACTTAATTATGGAAGAAAAAGATAGCGGAATATTGGGTTGGAAGGTAATTATTAGAGTACGGGCATTAAATTATCTCCAATCATATACCAACATGATTTAAGGTATAATTTAATAGGGTATAAAGGAGATATGTACCATAAGGGCACGTTTGGCAGGTGAGATTGGATGACATAGGATTATTTTTAATCTTATTCCCATGTTTGGCTGCTAGTAGGGTGCTCCTCGTCTTTTTTTTTTTTTTTTTCTGCAAAACTGGGGCTTTCCTCGTCTTCTTCTTCTTCTTACCTATCTTTCTTCTTGAAAAAAAAAAAAAAAAATCAAGCTGGTTTTGTTTTTGGGTTTAATCTAAGTGATGAAAAATCATTTTATTTTTTGTAATTTATTTTTTAAAATTTAAATTTTAAAATATAATAATTATTTTTCATTCTAATCTCAAACACATGATACTTTATTTTTAATTTAATCCTATTCAATATAATCCAATCCAATCCCATAAAAATAATCTTATTTTATCTCGCGTACCAAACAAGCCCTAAATTTACACTTTGGATGTCAATGTAGTATTTTAATTATAAGCATTGGGTAGGACAAAATTATACCATAAATAGGCTTGGTCACACGAAAGCGAGAAGAAAGAGAAAATGTGAGGGCACCCTACTCTGGGTGACCTAATAATCATATTCACATTCTCATCTATAGATTAACAAAACTTCAATTACTCACCAAGAACTAATTGTAAATAAAACACAAGTTAAATAGATCTAGATCTACATTAATATTATTTTATTTAACAATATGGCCCTTAAAAATAACTTGTACCTGATGGAGGCTTGTCAATGCATACGTAGACAGAGTACTCATACTAGCTTTTACTTACTACTCCTTGTTCTTACTCATATAACATTCTATGCACACACACACATATATATATATACACACATATAAAGACATTTATTTAGATATTTACAATGCCGGGTCTCATGCTTTATTAATAGAATAATGCTACATTGACATTTAATATGTACATCTAAAGTGTACATTCATATATAACATTAATTATCTTGAATCATGTGTTGGTACATAATTCAAAATAATTTAATGATATTTAATGATGATATACACTTTAGATATATATTTTAAATGTTATTTTAATATTTTCCTTATTAATATCAGTTGTGAGGCTCAGCTACGTTTCGTACTTCTTCAGCCTCTCCCTTATACGAGCAGCATATGCAATAACCGCCCATGTACCCGCAACAACCCAACGGACAAGATTGCAGTACTTCATAATTGTTGTCACCGATCTCCATTTCATTTTCCTTCGCAGCACCAACCTTCTGTTTTGCAGCTGCAAGATCGTGCAATCCTGCAACTATATATATATAGACGTACAAACTTAATTAGATTACCATTTTAAATGTGAAGCAACCATTTAATTAATTGTATATTCTTTAGATCAACATGGATCTGCGTAATACACGCGTGGATCAATGTTATCCAAGGGTCACAAAACAGTTGAGTTTCAATACGAGTTTTCACTCGTGCATCTTTAGCTTTTCACACACATATATATATAAACAGGATTACTTTAATTTGTAGTATCCTTTGGTTAGTTGGGCAATAAAAACTACATATGTTTTTTTTTTTACTTAAGTTTTAAATTATTTTGT
Organism: Paratinospora sagittata; assembly: GCA_035771175.1. Classification (NCBI taxonomy): domain Eukaryota; kingdom Viridiplantae; phylum Streptophyta; class Magnoliopsida; order Ranunculales; family Menispermaceae; genus Paratinospora; species Paratinospora sagittata. Next base: position 25,138,700 of record CM069595.1, read on the forward strand.
TTTCTAATCATGATAACTTCAGATTCTTTTAAAATTAATGAACAAATTAATTTTAATTTGATCTTTCAGCTTCTGCAGATGCATTACTAATTAAATCCTATATTTCGATATTTAGAATTAAGGAAAAGCTTAATTAATTTCTAAGTAGTACTTTTACGTATATAAGCTGCACGTTAAAACTAGTGAAAGCTGCATCAAAATAGCTAATAATTAGGATAATTGTCCAGAAAGCAGGAGGATTAGTACTTTTTTTCAAAAAAGAAGAAGAAGAAAAGATGATTAATATTTAATTAAAAAACTGAGGTCACAGTTGCTCACCTGTTTTTCGTAATTGTGAGGAGGTCTCGGCCGCTGTGGCTCTTACTGCCACTTCTAAGGGCATCGTGAGAAGAAAAACAGACAGAAAAAAAGGGGTCATAACAATGAGAACCTTCAACAACATTTTGCTCTGGTTAAAGAAGCTAGCAAGACTCAAAACAATAGCTACCTCTAAATATAGTAGTATAAAGAAAGATATTTATGAAAAGCTGATGTGACCATAAAATTATTATGAGCCATTCGGAGTTTTGTCTGTTTTATCCATGTTACATCCAGTTCTTCACTTATTGAATGGATGATCAAACATTTGAGCCAATTAAATATTCTTATTTTCAAGAGCAAGATCTTTATTTTATTATTTTAGTAATTCAAGTGTGTCTGTCACGCCAGCTTACACGCCAGCTTAAGGCGCACCTTGGAGACTAATCGACGTGAAATGAATACTATTAAACTGAGGGATAGAGTGGCATATTCTTTTATCTTTTACTTTTATTAAAAAAAAAAATCAAATACTATATTTTTTCTTATAAGTATTTGTTCTATTAGAGGGATTTAGGGTAACTTGAAATTAAGAATATCATATTGTTGTGCTTAAGAATATTATATAATATTATTGCCTTTGGTTATGCTTATACAATTTTTTTTTTTAAATTATTTTATAATATTAAGTTTCTTTCTCATATTAACTATATATCATTTTATTCAAAAATAATAATAATAATGTCATTTAATATTATTAAATTACTTAAATTGAAATAATATTAAATTACTTTCAAAATGAGGGTACGAATGAACATTACGTAAGGACGCAAATTGAAAAATATGAATGAATAAGAAAGGAAAATACTTTAAAAGAAAGAAAAGTTTTTGGTATGCAAGTCGCGAGATTTTTCTTTTCAGATAGTTTTTAGAGTTCTTCTATTTATAACAAAATTAGTTATTTTGGGAATTTCAGTTTAAGTAGAGGTATATGCTTAGGTTGTGTCTGTTTTTAAGGCTATCGTATGGGTTACTTCAAAGCATTATAATATAGAATTGAAAGTTTTAGCATTTTTTCCTCCCTCAGTGTTCTTGTGTATCAACAATGTTAATTTCAACCAAAAATCCCTACGAACGACCGGGAGGTGATGTTGGCTGACTGAATGCAAAGTTGTATGCTCCTCCTCCAGAGTCCTTTTTTATGATCGCCCTGCTCCTGACCTGCAAAGGGTGGTGACACTGGGTTGATGTCACCAAGGACACTCCGATGCCTAAGTTAGATTTGCAAGAGAGAAAATTCAAGTATAGAAAGTTGAAGGTTTAGAGCATACCAGTTTTTGTAGAATGGGCTATTGGCTCAGATATGTCCAAAAGGGGGTAAATTAGACACTTAGACGATTTAAAAATGAAAGCAATAGCAATGATAAAGTGCAAAACATAAATAAATATGCACAGTCAATTTATAGTGGTCCAACTACTTGTCTACGTCCACTACCTAACCTCCTTAGTTAAGATTTTAACCTTGTCACTAAGGGATTTTCTTACGGGTGAGAATCAAACCATTACACATTTTCTCAACTTACGGGTGTGAGAACAACCGTTACACTGCTCAGCTTACAGGCATGAGACAAACCTATCCCAACTTACGGGTATGGGACAAACCTAAACTTTCTCAATTTACAGGTGTGAGAACTACCCTTTCTCAACTTACGAGTGTGAGAAGATCGTTTCTCAACTTACGGGTATGAAAAGACCTAATCTTGTTGAATATCAACTCAGTAGTTTATCTAACTACTGTTACAACCTTGATACAGTTTACAGGATATGAAATTAAGCACAACTGTATCCTATGAACTATCTCTCAAATTTCTCTTTCAACAAGAATTATATAAGTTAAAACAGTGCTAAACAATTTGAGTGAAAATAGTTCAAACTTTCAAATAGATTTTCAAATAAAGATTGAATTTTAGATTAGTATGAATATCTTTTGAATAAGTAAAGATTCAAATAAAACGCTTTGAAATTAGAATAACTTAAGCTTTTTTAATCAGATGAAAATTTGACTAACTTTCTAAAAGTGTTTTGGCTCAGAGAATTTTTGGTGTGTTAACAGTTTGTTAAGTGCCTGTATATATAGACTTGTCGAGATGAAGTTGTTGTTCATTTGAATTTGAATTTCAATATGAACGTTTACTCACAACAGCTAAATGTATCATGAAAATGGCAACTACACATTTCATTAACATTATGATTTTCTCCAGATACACAAATAAAGAAAGTTTTAGAAGACGTAGTTCGTGAATCAGAGAATATCTCTTACAAATATAGAAGGTTGATTTTGCACGAAAAGTTGTTCCAAAAAGGTGGCTAAAAGGATGTACATGTCAAAACAACGAAAAATATCATTTTTGTCATTTTGTTCCTTTGAGAACGCTCATAGAGCATCAGCGTCCTACTGAACAATGAAGTAAGGGCACTATTGAATCGTAAGCGTCCTGACTTATTTTGACAATTAAACGACTTAAAACATGAGGGCGCTACTCAAAAATGAGTGTCCTGCTTTGTTTTAAAAACACTTAAACGCACGAGGGTGCTACTCAAGTATTAGCATCCTGATATTTAAAAATAGTTTTAAAACAATATTAAGTACATTGAAGGACGGTAAGCGTCCTAAAAGTTATTAAGTTGATTCTAAAGATAAGGACGCTCCTAGACAAGTTGCGTACTGATAATTTATTGAACTTATAACTATCAACGTCCTAAAAGATAGAAATCACGTAAAAACAAAGAGAACTTCTAGCGAGCTAAAACTGAGTCAGCGGCCTGACGCAATCAAAGGTTGACTTAAAAGGAGGCCGCTACTTTATTAGTAAACGTCCTATTGAACCTTGAGCGTTCTAATATTTTATCAGCGTCTTGACCCATCAAGTCTAGGAGGGCGCTGCTAAAACATTAGCGTCCTGAAAGACTCTATAAAAATGATTTTTGATTTCTCGATTAAAGCTAGATAAAAGATGATTAAAATCATTATGTTTTTCTAATCAAATCAAATACTTTAGAAATCATAAGGTATGATTAGAATGTTACGATCAAAATATGCAAACGATTAAATCTTGCTGAGAGAAAGTTGATCGATAGGCTTTACATTCTAAGTACTGACAGACTTGAAACTTTACTTGTGATGTTTAATAGGCTTGTGAGCGCAGTTCCTTGATCTTGATTCTTGATAAATCTGAAACACTTGACAAGATCATTAGATAGACAAACTGAAGATATTTGGAATCATCAAAACATTCATATCATGGGGTTCATTGAGAGAACAATCTCCCCATTTTTGATGATTTCAAATACTCAGAGATCACGCAGATAATTATATTCATGTACTCAAACATATAACGAATTTAGAATAATATCTGCAGACATGTCAGTTTTATCTAATTTCAATCATAAAGATTTACAAGATAATTTGCAAACAGTACAATATACAAGAATGAATACAATAACTTAGATAGAACTCCCCTTTATATGTAGCTTCCCTCTTGAGATAACTTTGCCTTATTATCTGCAATCTCTTCTTCCCCTTTTGAAAATATCAAAAATGGGCAGGCTTAGCTCGTACTTGGACCATTCCCTTTCCTTTTTCTTTCCGCTTCCTTACCCTTCTTGGACCCACTAGAACTTGGTTCAGATTCTTTGGGTTTTCTTGGTGCTCGTGGTCTTGAAGAACCACGTGTGCTTTGTCTCACACGACTAACAAATTCATCAATTACAATACCTTTATGAGATTTTTCAATGAATTTTTCGTGAGCATACTTGGAAACACCAAATTTAAATGGATCAAGAGGTGGACTTGGTTTGAAGCCTTTAGCTTTTCATTCCTCAAGAGCTTGAGTAAAATCAGGAGAAAGGGTATGACCTTTAAATTCTGGCCTGATTGGTCGCTTGCATTTGGGATCAGGACAGGTCTTTGATGAGGGATCTGGGGGTGGAGACACTCTTCGGCGGATTCGATGTAGAGGTTCTTCATCGAATGCTTCTTTATCTTCACATTCTAATATGCCAAGAAGTCTGTCAGACTCCTTAGGTCCTTGAGGGCGTGTGAAGGCTGGCGCTCTTAGTGCAGGTGGAACCTTTACACCTTTCTTCTTCAACAAATGAAAGAACATAGCAAAATGTTTAATGCTTGAGGCAATATACCAAACAGTAGAATGCATCCTACTGTTCATTGCCTTGAAGAGGTCTTCAAAGAAGCCTACTACTCCTTCCACACGGTTTGCTGCAGTAATAATAGTGTATGATAGATCCATGATTGTTGTGGCAAGGAAATGCATCTTGTTCTCCAAGTTATGAAGCTTTTCAAAAGTACGAGTAACTAAGTCAAGAATCTTGGTTAGTCTGTCATCCTCTGTTGGTGCTGGCCTTGTAGTATCTAAATTCTCTTTCAGACTAGAGATGGCATGCAGCACTGGATCAAGCGCCATCTTGCTAGTTATTTGGTCCAAGATGGCATCCAAAACTAATTGCAAAGAGTCAGAAATGGATTTATCTTTAGAAGATTCAGCCATGTTACCGCTTAAGCTTTGAAGTTCATCAAAAATCTTCTGCAGTCACAACACTCGAAGTATGGCTTGATGTAGCTTGGGCTGAGTGACTCTTTGATGCTTAAGGTCTAGCTTGAGGAGGTTGAGAACTTGATGATCTTTAAATAATTGATGAAGTGAATGCTTTCATGAATGGCTGCATGTTATCTCGAATATCCTTAACCAGAACATCAGTTATCGATAAAGCAGGCAAATATCGCATGACACTTAACTGTTGGTCTATTTGTTATGTCACTTTCTCGAGCAATTCAGTTGTCTGGATAATGTGAGAGTTAAATACTTTCATCTCAACTCTTTCCTCGGATTTCAGAGAGTCTCGGACCTCTGCCAATATCTCATTTTTTAGTTGAACTTGATCATGTTCTAGACGAGTCATTAGCTAAGACATGACAAAAATTTGATCTTCTCTCACTCTTCTCAGAAAATCTTCTTCTTTGAAGAATTCATCATTTGGCCTGCTTGTAGAAGGATAGGAAGGCAACTCTTGATCAGATGAGCATTCCTCATGAACATTTTCCATTTCATCTTCTACATGGAATTCATCATCTGCCTCATGAAACTCTTCAACATGATCTTCTTCGTCAACTTTTTCATTCATGTCATCTCCCTGACAGGGTATGATAGCAAGATCATAACCCTCTGTGTCTTAACATTGTTCACCATCAGACTCAGTCTTTTTTGAGTCTTGGGATTCCATTGATACAGGGATATCAAATGGAGATGGTGGTTTGGAGATGGTTTTATCTGAGTCCTCACTGACTCTTTCTCTGGTAATTTCCTCCAAGATTGCATTAGCATTTTCTGCCTCATTTAGTTGTTTTTCAACAACAACCTAAGCAATTTGGGCCACCTCTTCCATGAGATGTTCTTTAGCATGAACAACTTGCTCTGCATATTCAACTTCTACATCGTCAATTGAAATATGCTCAATGTTAGCTGTGGCAACAACTTCCTTTTGCACAACTTAATCTTCTTGAGTAGTCGAAGCATGGACAACTTCTCTTTCCATCGCTGAGACATCTTCTCCTTGTATTTCATCTTTTCCACTAGATTCTCCCTAAAGTGGAACGTCTGACATTGAAAGCCATTTGTCCAATGTAGGGACATAAGTGTATCTCATTAATTTTACAGTGGTTTGACCAATGCAGTTGTATCTGCTGGTCTCCTTGAAACTTCCTCCGCTGAAATCAATACCACATCTCTCAAACAAAATGGTTAGGTACATACCAAGTGGCAGACCTCCTCCTCTATTAACCATTGTATTCATTACATGCATGAGGATGTAGGCGAGATTCACTTTCTTCTTCTCTAGAATGCACCAGATTAAGAATAAATCTAAGTCGTTCCATTACCCCTGTTGCCAGTTTTAGGCTGAATGATGTGGGTAATGATGTTGTGGATTATTCTGGGAATAAGTTTAAAAGACTGATTTGTGAGTTTCTTGTCGACACTCGAGTGGTCCTTTTTCTTTGAAATAAGATTAAGAGCAGAAAGGTTGTTATAACCGGGATACTGGACTCTATTTTCAGTGAATGAAAGTATGTGGGCAGTTTCATCACTCGACAGGGAAAATGCTTTAGAAAAGAATTTGGGAGAAATCTCAACAGATTTTCCCTGTACCATAGATTGTTTTGTGAATTCAGAATTTGGTTTATCGACTAGATTTAAATAGAATTGGCAGACGAGACTTGGGTACCATTTTGAATTGAAGGTAAGTAAATCGATCCAGCCTTGGAACTCAAACAAGGATAAAATGTCCAGGTGGGAGTTAATGAAGAAATCGAAATGGACAAAGCATCCATCGATTACAGCTCGGTTAATTAACTTCTTTGCTTTATCTCCTTCTCTTCTTATCTGAGAAGAAGAAGGTGGGTGAGATGGTCCAGACACGGTTTCAATAGGAGGTGTGGATGGTGTGGGTTCCGCAGCCAGCTCAACCTGAGTTAGTTCGGTCCTTGGTCTCACACTCCTATCTGAAGGTGATGTGGGTGAATCAGCTCTCTTTCTCGTAGAAAATGGGCGAAGCTTTTCAAGTTTGGGTGCCATTGAGAATCAAGTAAAGAGCCAAAAAGCTGAGGCAACAAGGTAGAATAAGAATCAAAGGATTCAAAAATGAGCAGAGATCAAGATTTATCAAAGGTTAAAGATGAAGATTCAACAGTAAATCCTGAAGCTATTCCTAGTAACTTTTCATCAGAGCATCCTAGGGCATCAAAAGGGAAAGTGACTTCTAGGTCACTGGAAGGTTGTTTTTATGATGTTAAAGCGATAAGCTCGCTCCTGACATACACTCACAAGTGTCGACTGAGGCGGTTTAATTTATCTAACCTTTGTGACCGATCAACGTCCTCCTTATGACAAGTAATTTTTGAACGACTAATAGCTTCAGGCACATTAGCGTCCTCAAACATTTTCAGCATCCTCATTGATACTTAAATTCTAATATTAATCTAATTTGACCATTTAAACTTAAGTATCGTATGGTTGAACAAACAAAATCACAAATTACATTTCATTAACCAACTATCAACAGTTTAATCATGAGCGAAAATATTTAAGCATTCTAAGCATCGCATGATTGACGATAATCATTAACATTTTGTAATCACTGGTAAATATTTAAATAAGATCAGTAGTGATGAGAGTGACTTTTATACCTTAGCATATTTTTGACTTTTACCTCAAGGTACTGCAAAGTCCTCGACTTGAGCACTCTGTTTCTTTTTGAAGCAGCTGAGATAATTCATTATCTTCGTTCGCCATGCTGACTTTTTCTTGATATTCTATCAAGAGATCTTTCATTGAGCATCCTAAACGTGCTTGCTAAGGATTGTTGACTCATTGTGTTTGAATCATCAGAAACTTCACTTCCGTTCATGCTTGGTGCATTAGCAAGAATGTCTTCTCTCTTAGATGAAGTTTCTAACCCACTCAAAATATAATCAATTTCTTGAAAACTGATTTCAAATGGATTTGGACACACATTTAGAAAATCTACTTTATATTTCCAATTCTCAGGAAAACTGTTAAAAAAATATTGTACTAAAGTAGAGCGAGAGATGGTTTTTCCAAAGTATTTAAATTCATTTACTAAATGTATAAAACATTGCAAGTTATCATGAGCCGACTCACTATCTAGAACCCTAAAGTGAACGAGTGGTTCTTCTAATGTTCAAACTGGGTCTCTAGTCTCATCCCTTCTTTCCATGGTTTGCAAGAGATCACATAGCTCTTTTAAACTCATTTCCCATGGTTCAACAAATTCAACTAACATAGTTAGCTTATCATTTCATCTCTTTGGAAGCTTATCACATAAATATACTAGGGATATTTCTGCAGGTATTTCCTGATTTAGTTTTTGTATCCCGACAAGAACGGATTGATATCTGTTGCAAGCCGTATCGAGAGATTCACTCTCCGATATCTGGAAGGCGTCAAATAGTCTATTAGACTCTTTGAGCTTTTCATCTCGAATGTTAATCTTTTCATAGTGAAGTGATTTGAGTGTTTCACAAATTTCTTTGGCACTCTCAAGATGAACTACCCTTTCTACTTCTTCAAGGGGTAAAGAGCAATACAATGCATAGACAACTTGAGCGTTAAGCTTATCATTAAGTCTTTCCTTGTCTGTCCATAGCTCAATAGGGCTTGTTGGGCATGGTGTAACCGTTTACAACCATTTCCCATAAATTGATGTCCTTAGATCGTAAACAGGATTTCATCCTTATCATCCAATCTTTAAACCAGTCTTTATTGAATAGAGGTGGTTTGTTTAAAGGTTGACCTACTTCCATGACAATGCTTTTGGTCATTGCCAATGACATCAAAGAAATTGTGAAGTTTATTTGAAGAGCAACACTGCTCTGATACCAATTGTTGGCCCAAATATGTCCAAGAAGGGGGTGAATTGGACACTTAGACAATTTAAAAATGAAAGCAATAACAATGATAAAGTGCGGAATATAAATAAATATGCACAGTCGATTTATAGTGGTTCGGCTGCTTGCCTACGTCCACTACCTAACCTCCTTAGTTAGGATTTTAACCTTGTCACTAAGGGATTCTCTTGCAGGTGAGAATCAAACCATTACACATTTTCTCAACTTGCAGGTGTGAGAACAACCGTTACATTGCTCAGCTCACAAGTGTGAGACAAACCTATCCCAACTTACGAGTATGAGACAAACCTAAGCTTTCTCAACTTATGGGTGTGAGAACTACCGTTTCTCAACTTACGGGTGTGAGAAAACCTAACCTTGTTGAATAACAACTCAGTAGTTTATCTAACTACTGTTACAACCTTGATACTGTTTACAGGATATGAAATTAAGCACAACTGTATCCTATGAACTATCTCTCTAGTTTCTTTTTCAGCAAGAATTATATAAGTTAAAACAGTGTTGAACAATTTGAGTGAAAAGAGTTCAAACTTTCAAATAAATTTTCAGATAAAGATTGAATTTTAGCTCAATATGAAAATCTTTTGAATAAATAAAGATTCAAATAAAACGCTTTGAAATTAGAATAACTTAAGCTTTTTGAGTCAGATGAAAATTCGACTAACTTTCAAAAAGTGTTTTGGCTCAGAGAATTTTCGGTGACTTAACAGTTTGTTAAGTGCCTGTATATATAGACTTGTAAAGATGAAGTTGTTTATTTGAATTTGAATTTCAAATATGAACGTTTACTCATAACAGCTAAAGCTAGAATGTATCACGAAAATGGCAACTGCACATTTCATGAACATTCTGATTTTCTCCAGATACACGAATAAGTAAAGTTTTCAAAGACGTGGTTCGTGAATCAGAGAATATCTCTTACAAATATAGAAGGTTGATTTTGTGCAAAAAGTTGTTCTAAAAAGGTGGCTAAAAGGATGTACATGTCAGAGCAACGAAAATATCATTTTTGTTATTTTATTCCTTTGAGAACGCTCATAGAGCATTAGCGTCCTACTGAACAATAAAGTGAGGGGGCTACTGAATTGTAAGCGTCCTGACTTATTTTTACAATTAAATGACTTAAAACATGAGGGCGCTACTCAATAGTGAGTGTCCTGCTTTGTTTTAAAAACACTTAAAAGCATGAGGGTGCTACCCAAGTATTAACATCCTGATATTTAAAAACAGTTTTAAAACAATATTAAGTATGTTGAAGGACAATAGGCATTCTAAAAGTTATTAAGTTGATTCTAAAGATGAGGGCAGCCCTACAGAAGTAACGTCCTGACAATTTATTGAACTTATAACTATCAGCGTCCTAAAAGATAGAAATCACTTAAAAACAAAGAGAACTTCTAGTGAGCTGAAACTGACTCAGCGTCCTGACGCAATCAAAGGTTGACTTAAAGGGAGGCCGCTACTTTATAAGTAAGCATCTTAATTAATAGTTCAATTCAACCTTGAACGTTCTAATATTTTATCAGCGTCCTGGCCCATCAAGTCCAGGAGGGCGCGGCTAAAACATTAGCATCCTAAAAAACTCTATAAAACCAATTTTTGATTTCTTGATTAAAGTTAGATAAAAGATTATTAAAATCATTACGTTTTTCTAATCAAATCAAATACTTTAGAAATTATAAGGTAGGATTAGAATGTTACGATCAAAATATGCAAACGATTAAATCTTGCTGAGAGAAAGTTGATCGATAGACTTTACATTCTAAGTATTGCCAGACTTGGAACTTTACTTGTGATGTTCAATAGCTTGTGAGCGCAGTTCATTGATCTTGATTCTTGATAAATTTGAAACTCTTGACAAGATCATTTGATAGACAAACTAGAGATATTTGGAATCATCAAAACGTTCATATCATGGGATTCATTGAGATAACATGGGCATTGTAATTCGTGTCTTTCGGTTATAACTCGGAGGAGGTTCAGGTCGTGGTAGGTGAGAGAGCCCCTCGGCTATGGCTAAGGGGAAGTCTAAGTTGTAGCTGAAGGGGAAAACCCAAGCCATGGCAGAGGACCCTTGACTGCGACCGAGGAGTGTCCTCGACCATGGCCGAGGGTGGTACCCTCAGCCAAGGCCAAGAGAGTACCTTTGGTCATGTCAAGGGGTTATCTTCGGCCTTGGCCGAGGGGTGCCCTTTGCCACGATCGAGGTGCGCCCTTGATTGCGGTCGAAAGGTTGGTCTTTCGGTTGCAGCCGAAAGTCTTTTTTGGGTTTCTTTCTTTTCGTTGAGTTTTTTTCTTATCCTGTCTAGGTGGCCTCCGAGCCGTCTTTTGGTCTTTTGTTCGTTTTCTCCTTTGTCTATTTTTGGACATAACAGTAGGCCTCTGGCTAGTACCTCGAGTTTCTTTTTCATTCTCTATACTCTTCATTGCTTTTGATTGACTGCATTGGTTTTTGCCTATAGAAATATGATGATGCAATTTTAAGGCATTGTAGGTCTAAATGGCCTCCAGGCTTTTTGAGTCTATATTTATGCCCTGGGTAAGGAGGTTAATTCATCTGTTACATTCACCTCTTCTTCGTTCCTTGAGGTTTCTACCTAGTTTTCGTTAATTCTTGTTTCGTGCTCTTCTTGAAGGGCGGTGTCAGGGTGTAGGGTACTAGACTTGAGTTTTAAAGCTTCTTACCTTGGCTTGCAACTTCCTAAAGCATTTGTGATGAGTTGTACGGATCATTCACATTCCCTTCTTCTCGTACACAATTGGGAGGGTGATGAGAGCGTGTGGGGAGCCCGTGTGGTCGACGTGGCAAATCATCTTTCTACATCCTTGTCGCGACCCCTTTTCGGGTGACGTCACGACCGACACGGTACCCCAGATCATGCCATTCCAAGCCAAAAACTTGAGGCACTGTTAAGTCTCATGCGGAAAATACAAATACTTGGATAAACACAATAATACAACCTGTATATGACAATTTTAATTGAACCAAAATATTTACATCATCATCCAATAACATGATCGCATCTAAATATCCACCTGTAGTCAACAAGTATCTATCAACCCAAATTGTCATACATAGTCCATCTACAACCCACACATCTATGTGATATATATACATATATATTGTGATAGTTATGTACAAGTCCAAAAGAACAAAATAATCAAAGTAAACAAAACTATACACCCAAGTCCACAACACAAAACCTACAGCCAAAAGAAGAAGAAGGCATGTTGCAACAGTTAAGCCTTGTCTTTTCTTTTCGAATCTGAACCTAAGAAAAAAAGGGGAAAAGGGGTGAGCTCAACTAGCTCAATGAATAAACTCACATTAATCTCCACAAATGCATTTATAAAACATGTATGCCATTGAAATATCATTTATAAACACAAATGCATCAATGAAGTATAGTATACATGATTCCAAACTAATCATATGAATTATGCATCATTTTCATTAATAGTATGCAAACGCCTCAACCGAGGTCACATTAGGATAATACATGCCTACACTTCCCCCATTGCACTATGGGTTCAGACCAGCGTGTTGAACCAATTATCCTCATGTCCCTTACAAGAATATGTCTCTTATATAAACGATATTTTGATGATTACAAACCACATTATGTTTATAATAATATTGTATGCATAACACATCTAATCTTACATGAAGGTTCCGAAGATTCAATGATGCATAGTGAAAGTGCTATCGAGATCTATTTGAAGGCCACAATCATTTGAAGACATATTTTAAAGGATTAGAGTATGTTTAGGTTGTAAAACATCTTTATCATATAATTCAGCAGTATGCATGATTGCATGATTTAGTCGAGTTGATTTTCGATCATTTACATTGAATTTTCTATAGTTGATTTGATCCAAAAATACCAAGACTTTAATCGCAATTATCGAGTTTTAAATGAAAAAATCAAAACTATTTTTAAGTGTCCATCAACACGCTAATGTCTCAGCAGCGTCCTCCTGGACTTGGTTAGTCAGAACGTTAATAGAATTCAAGGTTGAAACGTTCATATCCATCAGGACGCTCACTTCATCAGTAGCGCTATCATTGAGTCAACAAATGAACTTGTCAAGACGCTAATTCAATATCAGCTCACTAACTGTTTCTCGAGTTTTTAATGATTTAAATCTTTAAGGAGGCTGGCAGTTATAAGTTGGAAAACTTTCAGGACACTACCTGAACAGGAGCGCCCTCACTAAAGAACCAATTTAGTAACTCTCAGGACGCTGGACGTTCTTCAACGTACTTATCATTTTATGAATTCAAACAAAATTCAAACATCAGGACGCTCATAACCTTATTAGCGCCTTTACGCATTAATTGTTTTAAATGTGTCAAGACGCTAACTTTTGAATTAGCGCCCTCACAACTTTTGTCGTCTTTATTTGTTAAGTAAGTTAGGATGCTTACATTCTTTGTAGTGCCCTCATTTCTTAGTTCAGCAGGACGCTTATGATCCATGAGCGTCCTCAACGAACAAAACGACAAAGTTGAGATTATGTGGCAGGACGCTGATTGACCAATCAGGACGCTAATCCAACACTGTCACAAAGCTGACACTTGCACCTTTTAGTAGAAACTTTTTAGAACTTTTTGAATCTTTTCAGAACGTTCAAATACTTTACTAGAACATTATATTCTCATGAATGATCAGAAGATTCAGGTGTTGTTGTCGTAGTTGCACAAATTGAATCAAATCCTTTTTGGGAAAGAATTTGTTTGTTGTTTTTGAAATAACTTTATGTGTCAAAATTACTTCAAGTCCATTTGCGCCACTGTTGTTTCTATATATATGTTGCTTTGGAGCAGATCAAAAAATATATCTATCAATTACGAAACTGAAAACCATTCAAAACATTTAACAGTTTTCACTTGTGCAAAAACTTTTGGAAGCTAGTCTTCTAATCACTACTTTAATCTCACGATCTTTTTAAAATACGCTAAGTCTTCTGGATTAGTTGATCTTCATCTATATCTTTTCAAAAATTCATTAAAGAAGACGAAAGCTTTTGAACCAGTTTTCAGCTGAACTTCATCATACATATTTTGTTGAATCTATGGTAACAGAAGGTTTAATCCAAAGATTTGTAAGTATCACTTTGATTCAAAGTAAAGAGAATCATATCTCATCTTGTACCTTGGTTTTTGTGACTGGATAGTCACTGGTTTAGAGCAAGTTTTGCTCGAGTTGTAACGGTCATTCTCACACCTGAAAGTTGATAAATGGTTATTCTCAAGCCCCTAAGTTGAGAAGGTGTAACGGTTTGGTCTTCACCCGTAAGAAGATCTTTAGTGGAGTTTAGACAAATCCTAACTTAGGAGGTTAGGTAGTGGATGTAGGCGAGGCCGAACCACTCTAAATCTTGTGTGTTTTATTGTTATCGTGCTTGATTTACCATACTTGTTTAATTTGGTTTCAGTATTTCATACATTTTAAAGAAAGGTGAAAATCTGCTAACTTTCCAATTCACACCCCCTCTCGGACACATCTGGGCCAACAGTTGGTATCAAAGCATGTTAACCATCAAAGTATCAAACAATCTTTGATGAAGTATGGTAGGACAAAACGTAAGAAATGCTTATCTTTCAAGTAAAGTAAACTTCACCAATCGACCACCATTGTTCAAGGGAGATAACTACTCATATTGGAAAACAAAGATTAGATTTTATCTTAAAGCCCAAGACTTAGAAATGTGGGATGTTGTGACAAACGGATGCCCAACACCTACAAAAACCATAGATGGTATTAATGTCTCTAAGGAGTTAAATGAATGGAGTCCCAAAGAAAAGAAAAGAAAATTGTTGTACAATCAAGTTGTAAACATTTTGTTTTGCAGTTTATCAGTTGAAGAGTTCAATAGGATTAGTGCTTGTGAAACAACTAAAGAAATTTGGGTTAAGTTAGAGGTCACCCATGAAGGAATTTTGCAAGTTAAAAAGGCAAAGCTCCAAATGCTAGTCGAAAACTATGAGACCTATAGGATGGAGGTAACTGATTCTATAGTCAAGGCTATTGCTCGGTTTAAAACAAACATCAGTGAGATGAAAAATCTAGGAAGGAGCTATGACCAAGAAGAAACTGCTAGAAAGTTTCTAAGGGGTCTACGTAGAGCTTGGGAACTCAAGGCCACGACCATTGAAGAGGCCAAAAATCTGGCTGAATATACTTTTGATGAACTATTGGGTTCATTAATGGTTAATGAAATGAAGATAAAAGATAAGATGTGCTTGGTCAAGGTTGAGGAAAAAGACAAGAAATCTATTGCCCTAAATGTTGAAACCGATTTTAAAAATGACTCAAATTCAGAAGATGACACGGCTATGTTATCTAGAAAATTCAATAGGTTGATTAGGAGAAAGGGTAAGAGTGGATCTTACTCAAAGTTTCACAAAGAAAAGAAACCCTAGTCAAAACCTAGAGAGATGATTTGTTACGGCTGTAACAAACCTGGTCATGTAAGGAGTGAGTGTCCCACTAGTCATAAGAAGAACACAAGTTCAAGAAAGTTCTAAAAGCCACGTGGGATGATTCAAGCTCAAGTGAGGATAAACCAGATTCAGATCACACTGTTGCACTGTGCTTAATGGCAAACACGGAGGTAAAATCTGAACCTGTCGATAAAGTTAATGCTTTTGATATTCATATGCATAATCTTAAGATAAAACTCAGTAAAGAAGTTAGAAAAAATGATAAACTCAAACGTAGTCTTAAAGAAGCTCTTGACGAAATAGAGTCTCAACAAGAAGAGCTAAATCAACTGTCCCTAGATAATGAACAACTTAAGAAAATTGTTGAGAAACTAAAAAATGAAAATAAAACACTTAGAAAGGAAAAGGAAGCCTTAAACTGCATTGTGATAATGTTCACCAATGGTCAAAAATTATTTGACATGATGTTGGGATCACAAAGATGTGCATTCGATAAAGCTGGCTTAGGTTACACACACGGGTCAACGAAAAAAAAGTATAACACTTTATTGACCAAAAGACCGAAATGCCTTAAGTGTCATAGGGAAGGTCGTACCATGCTTAGATGTAATGCTTTAAATGGAAAGAACAAGAAATACGCATGGATTGAAAAGACTACTTTTACTGATGCTAACATGCATGGACCCAAAGTAGCAAGGAGGCCAAAGTCAAAAGTATTTTATGTCGTGTAGGTTAGCAAAAATGAAAAACTATGGTATCTAGATAGCGGCTGCTCAAGGCACATGAATGGAGATAAATGTAAATTTTTGAGCCTTGAAAAGAAGAAAGGAAGAAGGGTTACCTTCGGAGACGACAACAAAGGTGATATTGAAGGCATTGGAATCATTGGTAAACGATTTTCTATCCATATCTGATGTACTTTATGTCAAAGGGCTAAAGTATTATCTCTTGAGCATAAGTCAATTATGTGACAAAGGTTATGACATTTCATATGACGCAAATAGGTGCATTGTTAAACATATAGATAAAACTGTTGCATTCATGGCATCTAGACATAAGAATGTTTATTGTACAAATCTTAATGACATGGAAAAACAAAACGTAACATGTTTGAGTGCTATTTCTTGTGATGATGCATGGCTTTGGTATAGGAGACTTGCTCATGTTAGTATGGATAACATATCAAAAATTGTTAAACATGATCTTGCCACTTGCCAAGGTTATTCCAAAGGGAATCTACTCAAAAAACAAGGTATGTGCACCATGTTAACTAGGCAAGCATACCCGATCATCATTTAAGAGCAAGAGGCATCAATCTACCTCTAGAGCTCTCAAACTAATTCACATGGATCTATTCGGACCAACCAAGACCCAAAGCTTAGGCTGTAAATACTATATATTTGTGATTGTTGATGACTTTACTAGATTTACTTGGGTATTTCTATTAGCTCGTAAATCTGATGCATGTGAACTATTTATAAAATTATGCAAAAGAGTTGAAAATGAAAAGGGTCATAAAATCAACATAATTAGAAGTGATAGAGGAGGTGAATTTGTTAATAAAAATCTTGAAGAATTCTACAATAATCAAGGTTACACTCACCATCTCTCAGCCCCCAGAACACCACAACAACATGGTGTAGTTGAGAGGATAAATAGGACTTTACAAGAAATGTGTAGACCAATGCTTAATGAGTATAACACTGTAAACCATTTTTGGGGAGAAGCTATTAACATAGCCTGCTATGTAATGAACAAAATCTTAATTAGGAAAGACTTGGATAAAACTCCATATGAACTGTGGAAAGGTAGAGCACCCAACATCAGTTAATTTCGAGTATTTCGATGTAAGTGTTTTATCCTTAATAATAAAGACATTTCGACAAGTTTAAACCTAAATCTGATAGGAATATTTTTATGATACTCTTCTGACAGTGGAGCCTATAGAGTTTATAACAAATCTACTCAAACTATAGAAGAATCAATTAATGTAAATTTTGATCAAAGTAAAAGTAAGAAAACTCTAGAAGACGAAGTTAAACAATTAGATTTTGATGATGATGATCCCAAGACAACTAAGATCATAGATCTTGAGACTGAAAAACCTTTAGAAACGTCCAAAAACTCTAGATTGCTTCAAGGGCTATCCAAAGATCAAATATTAGGAGATCCACAAAAAGGTGTATCCATTAGAGCTTTAATCCAAAGAGATCAAGATCTTGTTGCTTTTGTATCGCAATTTGAACCAATCAAAGTGGAAGATGCACTGAAAGATGAAAATTGGATTCTTGCTATGCAAGAACAGCTAGGACATTTTGTGAGAAACAAAGTATGAAATTTAGTTCCTAGACCATTTCATCAATCAATTATAGGAACCAAATGGATCTTTAGAAACAAAAAAGAATGAACAAGGTATCATTGTCCGAAATAAGGATAGATTGGTTGAACAAGGGTACAACCAAGAAGAAGGCATAGACTTCAAAGAAGTCTTTGCCCAAGTAGCAAGATTAGAGGCAATCAGAATGCTACTTGCCTATGCTTATTACAAGGATTTTTCCTTATACCAAATGGATGTAAAGAGTGTATTTCTAAATGGATACATCAATGAAGAGGTACACGTGGAACAACCTCCAGGGTTTGAGGATGCTCAAGACCTGGATTATGTGTTCAAACTTTACAAAGCCTTATATGGATTGAGACAAGCTCCAAGAGCTTGATATGATCAACTAAATTCAATTTTTTTAGATCATAAATTTCAAAAAGGAAAACTTGGTCCAACTCTGTTTATCAAACACCATAATGACAATATGCTTATTGCTCAAATATATGTGGACAATATCATTTTTGTTGCATCAAACAAAGAGTTGCGTGATGAGTTTTCAAAACTAATGCAAAAAGAATTTGAAATGAGTATAATGGGAGAACTTACATACTTCGTCGGCTTACAAATTAAGCAAATGCCAAAAGACACCTTCATAAGCCAATCAAAGTATGCTAAAGAAATGGTTAAAAAGTTTCAAATGAATAATTTGAAATCAAATGATACTCCCTGTAACTCTGCAATTAAATTAGATAAGGATGAAAAAAGAAAATCGATTGACTCTAAACTTTATAGAAGTATGATTGGAAGTCTGTTGTACCTAACTGCAAGTAGACCTGACATTATGTTCAGTGTCTGTCTTTGTGCAAGATTTCAATCAGAACACAAAGAATCTCACTTAAAATGTGTCAAACGAATATTCAGATACATAGATGACACAACAAACTTAGGAATTTGGTATTCCAAAGGTACTACATTTGAACTGAAAAGTTATGTAGACTTTGACTATGTCGGTAGTCTAACTGATCGAAAAAGTACCTCTGGATTTTGTTACTTTCTTGAAAATTCTTTAATTTCTTGGTTCTGGAAGAAGCAATACTCAGTGGCATTATCCACAACTAAAGTAGAATATGTTGTAGCTGGAAGTTGTTGTTCTCAGGTCTTGTACATGAAACAACAACTTCAGAATTATCAAATATTTGTTGAATGTGCTTAAATTCTGTGTGACAATACAAGTGCTATTAACATATCCAAAAATCTTGTAATGCACTCCCAAACTAAACACATTCAAATAAGACACCACTTTTTACGGGATCATGTGCAAAATGGAGAAGTTACATTGTCTCACATTGGCAAAAAAGAACAACTGGTTGACATATTTACTAAAGCCTTAACTAAAGACCAGTTTGTTCACATTCGAAGAGAGCTTGGCAGGTTCTTTGAGACTGATCAATGATGTTTTGATGCTTACCTCTATCAAGGAGGAGAAGTAATTTATAATGCTTTACTCTTTTTGATGTTTTCAAAAGGGGGAGAAAAAACATATTTGAAGCATCATAACTACTCATAAACTAAGGAGGAGAATAACTGTCTAAGTATATTCCTTGGTGCTAAACTCATATCTTGTGAAACCAGGAGCATTAGTATCAGTAATACATAACATTATCACTGCATTGCATGCTCTATCTTAGCTTGCTTCAAAGCCTATAGTAATGTGTTTGAAATCGTAGAAAAAAGGAAAATTGTTGAACCAATTATCCTCATGTCCCTTATATGAACGATATTTTGATGATTATAAACCACATTCTGTTTATAATAATATTGTTGTTATCTCAAGGAACCCTAGGATGAGAATGTTTTCATGATTCCAAACTACTCATGTTTGTGTATCTAATCTTGTTAAGTGTTTCAGATTTATCAAGATTAAAGATAAAAAAGAAGAGCTTACAAGCCTATTGAATATCAAAAATCAAAGTTTCAAGACTTTCAACACTTAGAATGTAAATCTTTCGATCAAATTACTCTCAGCAAGATTTACTCATGTGCATGTTTTAATCGTCATATTTGCAAGATTTTCAAATGATTTAAACTCTTAAAATGTTTGATTTCATTGAGGTTTCAACTGATTTGATTAAGTTTTGAAAGACTTAAATCGCTTTTAAGAAATAGTCCTTAGTGTCCATCAGGATGCTAGCATGTCTTTCAAGACGTCCTTCTAGACTTGGTAAGTCAGAACGCTGACTATACATTAGGAAGCAGATAGAGCTCATGGTTGAATAATTATCTATCATGACGCTTACTTTATCAGTATTGACCTCATTTAAGTCAATCTGTGAACTTGTCAGGATGCTGATTCTACATCAACTCGCTAACTATTTTTACGAGTTAACTTTCAGGACGCTCGTTTAGTAGCGCCCTTATGTTTTCAGTTGTTTTAAATTGCTTTTAAAATATCAGGACGCTTACTGGTTAGTAGCGCCCTCGTGAGTTTAAATATTTTAAAACAAGGCAGGACGCTAATTTTGGATTAGCACCCTCATGAAGTTTAGTCATTTTAATCACCAAGTAAGTTAGGATGCTTACGATCAAGTAGTGCCTTCTCTTCATAGTTAAGCAGTACGCTTATGATTCATGAGCGTCGTCAAGGAACAAAACGACTGTAGTACCCTAGGATTTCACCAAAAGAAAAATTCGGGTACCTGCCAGAACGTTCAGGCGCGTGCCCGAACGTTCAGGCCAACGACCAAACGTTCAGGTGCCAAAAATCTCTACATAAACAACCCTCCCCCTCCTTATTTCTCACACCAAAATCACTCTCCTTGTATTTTTCCTTCTCTTCTCACTCATTCTAAGTTCTTGTCTGTTTGAGACTCTCGGTGCGGTGCGACGACATTCTGTCCAGAGGAAAGCGTCAGATCCGAAAGAAGAAGTTTTTATCTGAAGGTGGGAAACGAAACATAGGTTTGTGTGTCTTATAACTTTAATTAAAGTTTACATTCATTTATTATTTTGTCTACATTTCATTTACACTGCATTATATCATATAATGTTTATATTGTCACAATTATGTCTGTATATTTGGAATTCAAGTATTATACTGTTGTAATGTCGGATTAGTCGTCAATCTGGCTCAACTAGACTCGGTCTTGTCCTCAGTAACTTTAAATAGTGAACGGAGGCAGCGTGCTGCTCTAGGCGATTGGTATTTAAGATGACCTTGTGTCTCACCTCTTAACTGTAGACTAATTTAGTTGGTCTTATTGAAAGCTATCACCTTATACAAGTAATACTGAATGACCTCACCTTGCACGTAGTGATACCGACCATGATAAGGATCACCAGCCATTGCCAAAGTCAGTCTAAATGTCAAGTAAAGACTAGACCAGTTCATGCATTGGCATCATACATATCACCACCTAGGGACGTATGTGGTTTATGATTCATAGAATAGTTAGGAGCATTGCTCGCTATTTATTATATTTCTCTGGAAATGGACGTACAATGAGAACCCGGCTACGCTTGGGGAGGCACATCTGTATGTGAATCCAAAGCATCGTTAGTGATGAGGGACGTACAATGAGAACTTGGCTACGCCTGAGGAAGGGCATCTGTACGTGAACTCAGGCGATGTACATTCATCAAACGATTACGAGACGGTGTCATGCATACATACATATTGATTGATTATGATGCTTTGATGTGTATTTAAGATATTTAATTATGAAGTTTGCTTTATTAATTGTTATATTCACGAACTATTTTACCCACTGAGTGCGTTAAGCTCATTCCTTTGTTATCCAAATTCTCACAAGAAATTAGGGTGGACTGGGTGCAGGTTTATGGGGCCCACATTTTGTACCCTTTGTATTATTCATTGGGGATTTTGGGGAGTATGTTCCCTTGACTATGTCATGCACAAATGAATTCTAAATTAAATGAAATCAGACTTGTATTGTATTATATTTCCGCTGCGTACTCAGTTATTACCATTGTTATAATTCCAAATGCGCTCTCCGTCCGTGAGTGTATCGCCAATTTAGGCGCATCTGGGCGGGGTGTGACATTTAATGGTATCAGAGCGAACGGTCCATGGCCCGCCCAAGTCCACCAAATTATGGGAAGAAAAACTTTATTAGATATATATATCTCTAGAACTATATATATATGAATTGTATATAGTTGAGAATTTTATTAAATATATATCTAGAAAACTATATAGTTTTATATAGTTTAGATTTAAATATATATAGTTATGATTTATGAAAAACTATATGTATGATTAAATATATATATCTATATATCTATGTATATATGAGATATATATATATATACCATATTACTAATGGAAAATTTGGATGAAAAAGATTTACTAGATATATATATATATATATTTAGAACTATATATATATGAATTGTATATAGTTGAGATTTATATTAAATATATATCTAGAAAACTATATAGTTTTTATATAGTTTTGATTTAAATATATATATATATCTATATATCCATGTATATATGAGATATATATATCATATTGCCAATAGAAAAATTTTGATTAAATGACGACATAAACATCAAGAGAAAAATAGAAAATATTGTCCAACGGATAAAGAATGGACTCAAGTGAAGGAACAACTTCCAGTAGTCGGGAGCCAATTCCCACGAGACTCAAGGAATTGTTCAAAAGGGAGGTTATGACTATGAAGGGTATCGACAATAGAGATCTCTATCTCTGTCCGATCCTTCACGAAAAAGTTAACACTGGGGTGGTTGAACATAACAAAAGTTGAGGGTCATGTCTCTTACAACTTGGTGAGATCCTTCTGCGAAGCCATAAATTGCGTGAGACTTCAAGAAGATGGGATCAGCCCTATTTTGGAGACAACAGTCATGGTAATAAAAATTTCCATCAACGTCGAAATTATTGCACGACTTATGGAAATTCCAATTGAAGATATAATTATTGATCCACACGAACCTCAGGCAGAGATCGCGAAGTCTAATGAACAATTGTTAAATTCCTTCGCCAAACAGCCATACACTCAATCGACTTACACCAACCTCCCAAACAATCTCCTGAAACCATCTCTCGCTGGCCTCAGAAAGATTGTATTCGGCAACATCTTGCCAGAAAGGGGGACTAGAGGCACTATGTCCAGGGCTCAACTTCTTGTGTTATACTGCATAGAGAAGAAAATTAAGGTCTCCCTACCTCACATCATCATCCAACAAATGTTGAGGGTGATTGAAAACCCTTTAAGAAAGGAATTCCTCGGCTATGGAGTCCTAATCATGAGGATGTTATATGAAGTAAACATCAACACTTATGATGAGTCTTCGAAGCAGATTACTGAGGCGGTTATAGCATCCTCTATCTTCAAGACATATGGCACAAGTGGAGGGGTAACTGACGAGGAAGTATTCGGCACGACGTTAGGAAATGTCGAAAGAATGAGAGACCAACATGGACGTTGTCTTCGAAGAAGTCGACGCAAGATTCCTGTTAAGGAAGTACAAAACAATGAGCCAAATCAGAATCCTACATCAAACCCAACCCCGAATAATGATCCAACCGATCGACTATTCATTGAGGAAGAGTTATTTGCCAACCTAAATTAACTTCAACCAAGTCAAGATAGAAAAAGTACTCAAGCAAATCCGCCTACTTGGAACATGCCAACTCAAGACAACACCTCGTACCAAAGGTTTCCAACGCCTGAGGTACCGTATCAGCCAGTTCCACAAGTTCCTGTAATCCGACAACAACAGAGTTGGGCAGTACCAAATTTTGGAAGACAAGACATACCAATGAGCCCTTTGTTTCAAAACTTTTCACCCCAAACATATCCAAATATCCAAGGGGTTCCAATTAGGGGATCCCCGTATGATCACATCAACTATCCTTCACCTATGAATCACCCGTACAACCAGTACTTTCCACCAATGCCTACGGCCTACCCTCCACTTATGGGACAATCGACCCATCAACCATCAATGGGACAATCGGCTAACCATTTGAACAATTAAATGTAATGGCATCCAGTATTGCTCAGATGAAAGAGACCCAAAATGATTTGTTAACACGTATGCAAGACTTCGAAGAAAAACGAGCAAATTCTCAACCTTCTTGTAGTAGTCGTTATGTACCTAGCAGGGGGTCTAGAAGGAGCGGTAGTAGGCAGGAAAATCATGATTGATTACTGGCATTATAACTTTTTATATATATGAATGAAAATATGTTTTGTTAAAACTATCTTTGGTGGGCCGACTTACCACCATTCTTTCTTTTGTATCACTAACTTTGGAGTGGTATGGGACACGACAAAATTGGGGGATACGAAATAAAATGTGGAAGTAAGAAAACTCATGACCTTGTGTGAAAAGAAACATTTGGAGAAAGTTGCATCACTAACATTATCACTAAGTTTACACGGTATGGAACGAGTAAACTTGGATGATACTATCAGTGAACTACTATTCAACCAATATTTTTAGAGGTTGTGTTCATACAACTTAACTTGGTTAACACCCTTATTACCAAAGTCATGTGGTATGGGACACACGAACTTGGATAATAATCGAAAAGACTAAGAGTAAGAGTTTGAATACATAAGATTGCGATAGAACGTTAGATCAGGATATTTACCGAGGCAAATCTTAAAATTCTTATGACTCGTATGGATTTTCAATTAAATATATATGTATGTTCACAAAAACCAGAACCAAATCATTTGAAATACTTGGAAAGTTTTATACTTATTATATAAACATTCTAACCTTGTTTTTACACCATGGCCAAACATACGAGGCACATAAAATTCTTTGATTCCTCAACAAAAACCTTACACTATATTTAGAAAAATAGGTGATTTTTATATTGTAGTACTCTCGAAATTGTTGCTGAGCATACTATAACATTATACTTGGCTACAGTTCCTAAATCTTGGTTTTATTTTCTATTTTCCAGTGAGAAAATGCAAACCAGGAAGAGAGGAAGGCCACGTACTGTTCGTCCAGCAGTGGAGGCGTCTCCTAAGATTCAGGAACCGTCGCCTCCGACTACAGCACGAGTCACACCCGACACTGCCACTACATCTAGGCAGGCAGTGCCACCACAACCTACACACTTTGCCATGCCTTCGAGTATGGAAACCTTTTTCACCAGATTTATTGAGGCGATGAAAGTCACTGTTCAAACGGTCTTTCGTGAGACTGTGACCAATTAGGTTGTCACTGTACAAACACCTGTGAGATCTGGGTCGGAGTCTCAAACCGACCAGATTACGAAGTACAAGAGGCTACAACCTCTTACATTTGCTGGCACCATTGATGCTGAAGAGGTGCAGAAATGGCTAGATGAGTCAAAGAAGGCTCTCGATGCAATGGGAGTCGATGAGACTCGAAAGATTCTACTCGCGACCTACCAACTTATTGGTGGAGCAAATACATGGTAGATAACTGTAAAAGAGGACACAAGGGTCAACACAGCGGATATGACTTGGCAACAATTCGAGTCAATGTTTATTGATGAGTATTTCCCCGACGCTGTGAAGAGGCAGAAGCGCCAGGAATTCACTAAGTTATACCAAGGCAGCGTGACCGTCAGGGAATATGCTGGCAAGTTCAAAGAATTATCGGTCTACTCTATTTCCACCATTTCAACGGAGCAAAATAAGATTGAGAAATTCTATAACGGCCTTCGCGCTGATATTCGACATGCCTTGTCGATCTTGAATCTCAAGATTTACTAGGAGGTTGTTGACAAGGCCATGAGCTTTGAACAAGAGAAGATCATGCAGGAGCAGAGAATGAATAAGGGAAAACGGCCTGTAACGCTTTCCCAATAGGGCTAGCGGTAGGGCAACAAGAAGAAGCCATACTATAATCAGAACCCAGCCCTCCCAAACCCTGTTCAGAAGAATGAGGCCACAACACCTGCGGCTGAACCTTCTAACCCTAACCATCAGGGTTTTCGAAATCATGGCCACGGAGGTCGTTATGGAAGGGGTGGCCGTAGAAATGGCAATGGAAGAGGTGGTGGTCGACACCACAATCAACATGGCCAGCAGAACAATCAGCAGTACAGGCCGACATGTTACAACTGCGGCCAGCACGGCGACGTAAGATATGCCTATCCGCACCTCCAGCAACCTATTCCCGTTGTTCCAGTCCAACAAGCACCACCTGCTGCTAATGCCTAACCGAGGCAGAACCAGCAAAATCAGGGACAACGGAACGAGAGCATAGCATTTGACATCGCTCAACAATCCCTCCCAGACAACAATGTAGTCGAAGGTACCTTTCGTTTGTTCAATACAATGGTGCATGTTTTGTTCGATTTAGGTGGTACGCATTCTTTCATATCCTCTGCATTGGTAAGACATTTAGGGTTGCATCCTGAACCCACAAACATCACACTACATGCCACATCATCTTTAGGATCAGGTACTGACGTGAATTTGTAGTGTTCTCGATGTGAGCTTCGAATATCAGAACAAATAATATATGCAGATCTTTTTGAGATGGACATTGAAGACTTCGACATCATCCTCAGCAAGAACTGGCTCGCACCACTGAATGCAAAGATCGATTGTATGAAGAAGCAAGTTCAGTTAACCTTGCCCACAGGGGAGATTGTCAAGATTCAGGGAACAAGGAAATGGATACACAACTCGACCGTTGCACTTCTCAAGGCACAACTTCGAGCTCTATCCCTTAGTGAAGAAAATGAATCACCAGCACTGTACCCTCTCGAAGTACACGATGCCCCGGTAATATCCGAATTCCCGACAATTTTTCTAAATGACCTTCCTGGTCTACAGCCTAATCAGGAATTCAATTTCGAAATCAATCTCATACCTGGGACGGGGCCTATCTCAATTCCACCATACAGAATGTCAAATGTCGAGCTGGTAGAATTGGACAAACAATTGAAGGAATTAGAGAGTCATGGCTTCATCAGAAAAAGTTCATCACCTTGGGACGCTCCAGTTCTGTTTGTTCGCAAAAAGGATGGTTCGCTACGACTTTGCATCAACTATCGCAAGCTGAATAACGTCACCATTAAGAACAGATACCCGTTGCCCAGGATAGATGACTTGTTCGACCAACTTAGAGATGCCAAATACTTCTCTAAGATTGATTTACGATCTGGTTATCACCAACTCCAAATCCGAGAGTCGGACATTACCAAGACGGCGTTAAGAACTCAATACGGTCACTACGAGTTCTTGGTCATGCCGTTGGTCTAACAAATGCACATGCTGAATTCATGGATTTGATGAATCGCATCTTCAAGTTATACTTAGACTGATTTGTGGTGGTTTTTGTGGACGACATCATGATATATTCCTCAACCGAGGAAGACCATAAGATACATTTGAAGATAGTCCTCCAGACCTTGAGAAGCCACCAACTGTATGCAAAGTTGAGTAAGTGCGAATTTTGGGCGAAGCGAGTTCAATTCCTAGGCCATGTGGTTTCAGGCAATGGCATTGAGGTACATCCTTCTAAGGTTGAAGCAGTTTTAAACTGGAAGCAGCCTACCACTGCTACTCAGATTAGGAGTTTTCTTGGTTTGGCTGGCTATTACAGACGCTTCATCAAGGACTTCTCAAAGATTGCTGAACCTATGACCAAGCTCACTCGAAAAGACGTGCGATTCATCTGAAATCCCGCCTGTGAAGCATCATTTCTGGAATTGAAGAAACGTCTCACGACGGCACCTGTACTTATCACTCCAAAAAATGCAATTGGATTTTCATTATACACCGACGCCTCTCTCCAAGGCTTAGGTGTCGTACTAATGCAAGAAGGCCAAGTGGTTGCATATGCATCCAGACAACTGAAGGTTCATGAGGGTAATTACCCAACACATGACTTGGAACTTGCAGCTGTCGTCTTTGCACTGAAGTTATGGTTACATTACCTATACGGTGAACAGTTTGAGGTCTTCTCGGATCACAAGAGTCTTAAGTACATCTATACCCAGAGAGAACTAAACCTCCGCCAAAGAAGATGGTTAGAATTCTTGAAAGACTACGACTTTCAACTCCAGTACCATCCCGGGAAGGCCAATGTTGTGGCTGATTCCTTGAGTCAAAAATCTTATGTTGTTGGCACTCTTAACTTCGAAATGGGGAAGTTGGCTATCGAGATGCAGAACTTTAACCTACAACTGATTGAAGAGGGACCAAGATCATGACTCTGAATTATCAGCCAACTCTGAGCTCGTTCGAAAGATTTCAGCAGCTCAAGCCAATGACCCTATGTTAATGGAGAAACGAGAACTTCTACTCAGCAGATAAGACCTTCCTCACTGATTGGTCACTGAAGATGGGGCTGTTTTCTATAAAAAATGTCTTTGTCTACCGAACGATCCTGAGGTTCGGAAAGAAGTGCTCACTGAGATGCCCTGTTCGAGGTTCGCTATGCATCCTGGGGGTGACAAGATGTACAAGGATGTCAAGCGACAATTCTGGTTTTCTGGGATTAAGAAGGCGATTGCAGACTTCGTTGCTCGATGCCTCGTTTGCCAACAAGTTAAGGCAGAACGAAGACTTCCCTCTGGTCTCCTCCAGCCATTACCTATTTTAGAATGGAAGTGGGAGAACATCGCAATTGATTTTGTTACGGCTTTGCCTCGAAATAATAAAGGGAAAGATGTTATCTGGGTTATCATTAACAGACTTACAAAGTTTGCACACTTCTTGCCAATAAAGTTCACGAATAACCCCGCCAAACTTGCCGAACTGTATGAAAGAGAAATCGTACGCCTCCATGGCATACCACTTACGATCGTCTCTAATCGAGACCCTCGATTCACATCAAAGTTTTGGCAAAGCTTTCAGAGTAGAATGGGCTCTAAAATCACCATGAGCACAACCTTTCACCCTCAGACTGATGGGCAGTCAAAGCGTCTTATACAAATCTTAGAGGACATGTTACAGTGTTGCATTTTGGACTTTAATGACAGATGGACAAAGTACTTACATTTAGCCGAGTTTGCATACAACAACAACTACCTAACTAGTATCGGCATGGCACCGTACGAGGCTCTCTATGGTCGCCTTTGTAGATCTCCGGTATGCTGGTTAGATATGGCAAATTGACCGCAGTTGGGCCCTGAACTAGTTCAAGAGACTTCTGAGAAGATCACACTAGTAAAGGAGCGACTTCGTGTTGCACAAAGTCGACAAAAGAGCTATGTTGATAAGCGAAGGCAGCCTCTAGAGTTTGATAAGGGGGATTTTGTTTTTCTAAAAGTTCAGCCCACAAGAGGTGTCAAATGCTTTGCGATCAAAGGAAAGCTCTCCCCGCGGTATATCGGTCCATTTCAAATCATTGAATGTATTGGCAAACTTGCTTATCGTCTGTCCCTTCCATCGTCTATGCCTAAGGTTCATGACGTTTTTCACGTATCTATGCTTCAAAAGTATCGTTCTGATCCTTTGAATATCATCCCTCTAGTCGAGGTTCAGGTTGAGGAAGGAAATAGGTATCAGGAGAGAGCGATACAGATTTTAGATAGAAAAACTCAAGAACTACAGCGACGTAGCATACCACTTGTGAAAGTGCTCTGGGATCACCACGGTGTAGAGGAAGCAACATGGGAACTAGAATCAACAATTAAACAGAAATATCCTGAATTGTTTTCTAGTACCACCTGATGATGTGATACATTGTACTATTTTTACTTGTCAATAAAATGATTGAACTTTGTTTACACCTATCTTAATACATTGTTTCACTTGAATAACTATGCAGATGTCTGAAAATAATATCAATGGATATAGTGATGCACACACGCAGTGGCCTCCTTGGGAACCTGTGGCTACTTCTCAAGAATCAGAGTCAAGTCACAACTACTTTGCATCACCAACTCCATCGCCACACAGACAGCGATCCTTATCGCCAGAGCGTGCATGGCTGTTTCGTAACAATCCCGTGCCCTCATCTTGGCAAGACCTTCTACCAAAATTGCCAGCGGCCAGATTCGAGCAACAACACGAAAAAACATTCCACCGCTCAACCTACCTCCCCTCAAACGATGTAACGAGCGCCCTACACCACCATCTATTTAGCAAAGGTTGGAATCTTCTGAGGATGAATCCGACTCCATTTTCTCTCCATGGTTTCATGATGTTGAGGATTCCACTGGCCACAGTGCCATTCAGGGACAATACATGACCTACCCTGAACTAGCAAATGATAATGCTGGCAGTGAATCTCAAAGCTGATAACCATCATGACTACTTTAACTGATTTCAAGGGCGAAATCCCTTTAAGGGGGGTAGAGTGTAATACCTTAGGATTTCACAAAACAAAAAAAAAAT
Organism: Paratinospora sagittata; assembly: GCA_035771175.1. NCBI lineage: Eukaryota > Viridiplantae > Streptophyta > Magnoliopsida > Ranunculales > Menispermaceae > Paratinospora > Paratinospora sagittata. Next base: position 25,168,601 of record CM069595.1, read on the forward strand.
CGGGTACTTGCCCAAACATTCAGGCGAGTGGCCGAACGTTCAGGCACCAAAAATCTCTCTATAAACAACCGTCCCCCTCCTCATTTCTCACACCAAAATCACTCTCCTTGTGATTTTTCCTTCTCTTTTCACTCATTCTGAGTTCTTGTCTATTTGAGACTCTCTGTTCGAGACTCTAGGTGCGGTGCGACGAACTTCTGTCCAGAGGAAAGGGCCAGATCTGAAAGAAGAAGTTTTTATCTGAAGGTGGGGAACGAAACATAGGTTTACGTGTCTTATAACTTTTATTAAAGTTTACATTCATTTATTATTATGTCTATTGTTCATTTACACTGCATTATATCATATAATGTTTATACTATCACAATTATGTCTTTATATTTGGAATTCAAGTATTATACTGTTGGAATGTCGGATTAGTCGTCAATCTGGCTCAACTAGACTCGGTCTTGTCCTCAGTAACTTTAAATAGTGAACAGGAGGCAGCGTGCTGCTCTAGGCGATTGGTATTTAAGCAGACCTTGTGTCTCACCTCTCAACCGGAGATTGATTTAGTTGGTCTTATTGAAAGCTATCAGCTTATACAAGCAGTACTGAATGTCCTCACCTTGCACGTCGTGATACCGACCCTGATAAGGATCACCAGACGTTGCCAAAGTCAGTCTAAATGTCAAGTAAAGACCAGACCAGTTCATGCATTGGCATCATACATATCACCACCTAGGGACGTATGTGGTTTATGATTCATAGAATAGTTAGGAGCATTGCTCGCTATTCATTATATTTCTCTGGAGAGGGACGTACAATGAGAACCCGGCTACGCCTGGGGAGGGACATCTGTACGTGAATCCAGAGCATCGTTAGTGAGGAGGGACGTACAATGAGAACCTGGCTACGCCTGGGGAAGGACATCTGTACGTGAACTCAGGCGATGTACGTTCATCAAACCATGACGAGACGGTGTCCTGCATACATACATATTGATTGATTATGATGCTTTTATGTGTATTTAAGATATTCAATTATGAAGTTTGCTTTATTAATTGTTATATTCACGAACTATTTTACCCACTGAGCGCGTTAAGCTCATTCCTTTGTTATCCAAATTTTCACAGGAAATTAAGGTGGACTGGGTGCAGGTTTATGAGGCCCACATTTTGTACCCTTTGTATTATTCATTGGGGATTTTGGGGAGTATGTTCCTTTGACTGTGTCATGTACAAATGAATTCTGAATTTAAATGAAAGTAGACTTGTATTGTATTATATTTTCGCTGCGTACTCTGTTATTACCATTGTTATAATTCCAAATGCGCTCCCTGTCCGCAAGTGTATCGCCGGTTTAGGCGCGTCCGGGCGGGTGTGACAACGACAAAGTTGGTTTATGAGTCAGGACGCTATTTGACCTATCAGGACGTTAATCCAATGCTGTCACAAAACTGACACTTGCATTTTTTCAGATACATTTTGTGCTAAAAAACCTTTTCGGATTTGTCAGAGATTTTATCTAATACAAGAAATCACGATTCCTGAAACCTTCCTTATTCATGTTGTCTGAAAAGAACCAGAATGTTCATGAAAATTGCAGTTGCCATTTTCGTGAAAGATTCTAGTTGTTGTGAGTAAATGATCATTTTGAAATTCAAATTCAAATGACCAACAACTTCTTTTCTACTGAATCTATATATACCAACGCTTAGACTCAAACCAAACACCGAAAAATTTGTTGAGCAAATACTTTTGAGAATTAGTCAAATTTTTCAATTTGATTTTAGAGCTTAAATTGTTTTAGTTTTCAAAGTGTTTTCTTTGAAACTTAGCTTATTCAAATGATTTTCATACTGAGCTTAATATCAATCTTTCTTTGAAAATCTATTGAAGGATATTGAACTGTTTTCTACTCAAATTTTCAGCAGTGTTTTAATTATATATCATTTTTGCTTAACAAGAAATTTGAGAGATAGTTCATAGGATATTGTTGTACTTCATTACATATTTTGTAAACTATATCGAGTCGTAACAGTAGTTATACAAACTACTGAGGATCAAACATTGTTTGTGTTTTAACAAGTGGGTGTTCTCAAGCCAGTAAGTCGAGAGGTTAGGTTAGTCTCACACCCGAGAGTTGAGATAGGTAGTTCTCTAGCTTGTAAGTCGAGAGATAAGTAGTTCTCTAGCCTGTAAGTCGAGAGGTTTAGGTTGGTCTCAAGCCTGCAAGTTGAACATTGTAATAGTTGTTCTTACACCCGAAAGTTGAGAAAAGGTGTAACGGCTTCGTTCTCACCCATAAGAGAATCCCTTAGTGAAGAGGTTTCAAATCCAAACTGAGGAGCTTAGATAGTGGACGTAGGCAAGTAGCCGAACAAATCTAACTCGAATGTATTGATTTTATTTACATTTCCGCATTTGCTTATTGCCATTGCATTAATTTTAGTTGTCTAAGTGTCCAATTCACCCCTCTTTTCGACATAGATGGGCCAACAATTGTATGCATAGCTAATCTAATCTTACATGAAGGTTTCGAAGATTCAATGATGGATGGTGAAAGTGCTATCGAGATCTATTTGAAGGCCATGATCGTTTGAAGACATATTTTAAAGGATTAGAGTATGTTTAAGTTGTGGAACATCTTTTTCATATGATTCAGCAGTATGCATGATTGCATGATTTGGTCGAGTTGATTTTCAATCATTTATGTTGAATTTTCTACGTTTGATTTGATCCGAAAATATCAAGACTTTAATTGCAATTATCGAGTTTTAAATGGAAAAGACAAAATTGTTTTTAAGTGTCCATCAGGACGCTAATATGTCTTTCAAGAAGCTAATGTCTCAACAACGCTCTCTTGGACTTGGTAAGTCAGAACATTGATGAAACATTAGGACGCTAATAAAGTTTAAGGTTGAAACATTTATATTCATCTGGACACTCAGTTCATTAATTGCGCCCTCATTGAGTCAACCAATGAACTTGTCAGGACGCTAATTCAATATCAGCTCGCTGATTGTTTTCTGCGTTTTTAATGATTTAAATCTTTAAGGATGCTGACAGTTATAAGTTGGAAAACTTTCAGGACACTACCTGAACATGAGCGCCCTTACTAAAGAACCAACTTAGTAACTCTCAGGACGCTGAATGTTCTTCAACGTTGAATTCAAATAAAATAAAAACATCAGAATGCTCATAACCTTATTAGCGCCCTTATGCTTTAATTGTTTTAAATGTGTCAGGGCGCTAACTTTTGAATTAGCGCCCTCACAACTTTTGTTGTCTTTAATCATTAAGTAAGTCAGGACGCTTACATTCTTTGCAGCGCCCTCATTTCTCAGTTCAGCAGGACGCTTATGATCTATGAGCGCCCTCAAGGAACAAAACGAAAAAGTTGAGATTATTCGTCAGGACGTTGTTTGACCAATCAGGAAGCTAATTCAACACTGTCACAAAGCTGACAACTGTATTTTTTAGTAGAAACTTTTCAGAACTGAGCAAAAATTTTCAGAACGTTCAAATACTTTATCAGAACATTTTATTCTCATGAATGATCAGAAGATTTGGGTGTTGTTGTCATAGTTGCACAGACTGAATCAAATCATTTTTGGGAAAAAATGTGTTCGTTGTTTTTGAAATAACGTTATGCACCAAAATTACTTCAAGTCCATTTGCGCCACTGTTGTTTCTATATATATGCTGCCTTGGAGTAGATCAAAAAATATATCTATCAATTACACAAACTGAAAACCATTCAAAACGTTTAACAATTTTCACTTGTGCAAAAAATTTTGGAAGTTAGTCTTCTAATAACTGCTTTAATCTCACCATCTTTTTGAAATATGTTTAAGTCTTCTGGATTAGTTGATCTTCATCTATATCTTTTCAAAAATCCATTGAAGAAGACGAAAGCTTTTTGAACTAGTTTTCAATTGAACTTCATCATACATATTTTGCTGAATCTGTGGTAAGAAAAGGTTCAATCCAAAGCTTTGTAAGTATCACTTTGATTCTAAGTAAAAGGAATCGTATCTCATCTTATACCTTGGTTTTTGTGACTAAATAGTCAGTGGCTTAGAGCAAGTGTTGCTCGAGTTGTAACGGTCATTCTCACACTGGAAGTTGAAAAACGATTATTCTCAAGCCCGTAAGTTAAAAAGGTGTAACGGGTTGGTCTTCACCCGTAAGAAGATCCTTAGTGGAGTTTGGACAAATCCTAACTGAGGAGGTTAGGTAGTGGATGTAGGCCAGGCCGAACCACTCTAAATCTTGTGTATCTTACTATTATTGTGCTTGATTTACCATACTTCTTTAATCTACTTTCAATATTTCATACATTTTTAAAAAAGGTTAAAATTTGCTAAGTGTCCAATTCAACCCCTCTCGAACACATCTGGGCCAACACAACGTATTACCTGTCACAATCCTTCCACTATTACATTCTTCAGTAATGAAAAGTCCTTTCCACGAAACACTTATCCAAGTGACTCCGCCGGCACATTTCCCCAAATAACGAATAAGTGAAAAGACAACCAATGCTAAGGTATTTAATCCGAAATACCCAAAGCAATCCAATGCATAAAAATCCATTTTCATGATCATAAACACAATGCACATTTATAATAGAATGCATATCATTCAAAAAGTTAATTTCATATAAATACAATGCCATAAATAGAAAAATAAAGTGAGAAATACTCGCAACCAATCCAAAAGTCAAATAATTAAGCGAAACACTCACAATTTGACTAATCCAAATCTCAATGTCCTGAAATCAACATGAATTTACACCTTCTGGATCAATTTCATGCCCAAACACATATTTATATAAATTTAATATAAACTCAATACATTTCCTAAACTTCCATAATCCACATCAATTTGCTCAACACATAAAACCATGCCTAATTTTTCGAGTGAACGTCTCTACATAGCCAATTAGGCCAATTACACCATTCACTATCCAAATCATGTAGAATCATCATAATTCATCAAAATCCCCAATTCTACGACATAGGCACAAAATGCAACACTCATGTCTAAAATTAGAATAAAATCTCTACAAGGCCATATTGAGGCAATTACATTAATCATCCCTTCAAACCAAGTGGAACCATCAATTAATATCACGAATCATCAAAAATCATCCAAATGCATAACATAAGTCACATGCACACTATTTGGAAAGCTACAAGTCCACTTTCTAGGGTTTGGGTCAAATATATGGCTTCACATGTAAACACCTATAATAATTGAACTAGAAACATTAATTGCACTCCTAATTCAATGCACTGTTCGGATGTATCAAGCTCCCAAAAAAATTATCCAATAACCAAACTAACCACTCTGATTCAAGAAGATCAAGAGAAAAACCTTTTGTCATAAACTTAGCTAAATCCAACGGTGGATCAAAGAGATATGCCTCTTTGATGAAGACAACTCTAATTAGAATGTTTCTCTTCTCCTGTTGCAACTACTAGAACTTAGATGATTATATATAACAATAGAATCCTCCATTCAACATCTTAACCGTTCAGAATGTAAAAGGGTCAGCTGTGAGCCTGTTGACGAAATCTCAGATCAATCCAACGGTGGGTGTGGGAGGTCTAACCGTTTGATATAAACTACAGGAGAAATCCAAATTTTTCGATCAGCTCTGTTTAGAGGGTTATATCTCTCAGCAGAAAACTCCGATCAAGATCTCCACTAACCTGAATGAAGAACCATCATAGATAAACGGGCTGAATTTTTTTTATCTTGATCCGACATCCAACCTTTGATGAAAAATGCTGCAGAGACCTTCCCTGCAAGTAACTTCGTATCTCTTTCCTTCTTTTTCTCTTCTCTTCTTCTCCTTTCTTCTTAAATGTGCAAGACAAATTTTATTTCTTTTTTTTCTCTCCAAGTGGTGAATCCACTTTCTTTTTCCTACAAGTGGTAAATCAAATTAATATTTGTAAATAAAATACAATTTACACAATTTCATGCCAATACATACAAATATATGTACTTTTCCCAAAAATGGAGAAATAAGTATACAAATACTTATACGACCACGTGGAATTGGGTAATGACATCGGCAATACGTAGGATAAAAGTTAGGGTCATTATAGTCCCATTGTCTTGAGTATGACGTGGAGTGTTCTGATTATGAGCTAGTGGATACTGAGGATTCAGACTCATTCGTTCCTACTCGCCAACTCTCTATCAACAACGGTTGGCCCAGGGTTACCCAAAAGGAACTTGATGTGGTACACCCAAGAGGGGGGTTGAATTGGGTGTAATGGTCATTTTTGATATTTTATAATTTCTTATGAGATTCCTTTACATAATTGGATTCAATACTTAAATAAATCTAATGTGCATAGAGTAAAATGCATAAAGTAAAGCACAATAGCATTTATGGTGGTTCGGCCACGCCTACGTCCACTACCTAATCTTTCGATTAAGATTTTTATAAATCCAATAATGAATTCTCTTACGGGCGAGGGCCAAACCTTTACAAATGCCCTTTTACAGGTTCAAGGCAAACCTATCCTTTTCTGGGTTAAGGATGAACCACTTATCCTTTTTCCGAGCTAAGGAAGAACCATGTTCTTTTTGAGGGCTAAGAAAGAACCGCATATCCTTTTTCCGGGCTAAGGAAGAACCCATGTTCCTTTTGTAGGCTAAGGAAGAACCGTGTATCCTTTTTCTAGGCTAAGGAAGAACCCATGTTCCTTTTGCGGGCTAAGGAAGAACCGAATATCCTTTTTTCGAGCTAAAGAAAAACCCATGTTCCTTTTGCGAGCTAAGGAAGAACTGTGTATCCTTTTCCCGGGCTAAAGAATAACCCATGTTCCTTTTGCGGGTTGAGGAAGAACCCACACATCCTTTTCAAGAGAAAGGATGAAACTAGCTAGATTCCGACATTGGAATCTCAAGTGAGGACTTGGTTGTTTCAATCTTGAAACAAACCGATTACAATGATTAAAATGTTTGTTCTAATGATTAGAACAATTATACATGAAGCTCGTAAACATAAATACCGAATACAAGATATGGAAATTTAAGCTCAAGGTGAAGAGAGACCTTACAATGATTTATACCTTTCTTGCAACCATATTTGCTCAAGAGAGTGATTTTGAAGATGCTTTGAATGATGCATAATGAAAAAGCTTGAAATCCAATCTTCAAATCAACATCTCTAAGTTCTAGGTTTTTAAAATGAAAAAAATGATTTGATCTTGAAAAACACTCCCTAGATTCACATGGTTGTCCCTCTTGTTTTTAGAATGGCCTAACTACATGTATTTATAAATTAAAAACAAGTTATAGCCGTTGGAGGTGAAAAATCTGATTCTGGACCGTTGGAAATGTGCCCAGAAAAGTTGCAGAACATTTCAAATTTTTGCATAAGCTCCCTTATTGTGCATTAGCTTGCTGATGAGTATTAGCTCACTTATTGTGCATTAGCTTCCTCTAGTGCATTAGCTCCCTCAAGCGAATTAGCACACTTGTTGCACATTAGCTCCCTCAAGCGCATTAGCTTGCTGATGCAAAATTCGCATTAGCTTGCTGATGCAAACAGTTTGCACTAGCTTGCTCATGGAGAGTTTGCATTAGCTTGCTCACACTCAATTAGCGTCCTGACTCATCACACAATTTTGAAGTTTTTCTTTTTCGAAAATATATATGAAATGAAAACAAAATGTAGGCATATAATAGCTTAAAATTTATGTAAAGAACATTCCAGAACCACTGAAAATATTTTCAAAACCATTTGAGAAAGATATCAAATACTTTTAAAGGGTTAAAGTTTATTTGTGCATACTTTGAATGTGAAAACTTGGGTTAACATGATTTTTCAAAATTCTAAACACATGGGCTTATTTGGGCATCAAAATATGATTAAAATATATTTAGTTTGAAGATTAAAACACTTTGAAATCAACAATTAAACAATGAAACAAGATTTTCATAAAAATCAAAACACTTTTGATTATTTTGAAAAACTTTGTAGAAATATCATTTTAACTATAACTATTGCAACTATGATACAAAATAGTTTAAAAACATAAATCAAACATTTTGAATATTTGAAAATCATTTTTAAAGAATACTTAATGCATGAATGAGTTTTATCAAAACTATGCATATGTGAAGTAGGAATGCATGAAGTTTAGAAAGATTGAGCAATAGGAAATGCAAGAAGGGTATATACTAATTCTAGACACATAATGACTCTCAACCCTTTTGTCTTCATTCCTTCAAGTTGTCCAAGCTTTAAGTATGATTAATCCTTTGCTTTGATCCTTTGCTTGAGAGACTTCTTGAACTTGAAGACTTAGATCTTTATTGGCTCTTTTCCATCTTTAGGTGCTGAAATATACTAGATAAAAGCATTAGCATCATTTGTTATATTGTTTGTAAGCATCAAAACACTTGGGAGAAAAACTAAGTGCAAAACCACTTAGATCAACACTTGACACCCTCTTTCGATGGTTTGTGGTATCGAAAGGGGTGACCATGCAAATTCCCTGCAAAGATGAGCATGCATGTCGTCCTCCTCCTGGTGAGGTGGCATTTAGTTAACACCTGTTCGAGATTGGGTTGCGGCTTCCCTTACATGTTGTGTTTGCCAAGTTTCTAATGAAGTTGGGTTTGGCACCCACATAGTTGAACCCCATCGTGGGGAAGTTGGTGGGATGTGTAGCGTTGTGGAGGGGCTTAAATCTCCTAGAATTTAGCTTGAGAGAGTTCTTGTATAGTTATTCATTGATCAGGCATTCCAACTCGATAGGTTGATATTTTATATCTCCCCATGCCGCTATGAAGCTCGTACTCGGGTGTCCGAGTTCATGCAAGTACTGGAAGGAAAAGTGGTTCTTTGTAGGAGGGGCTTGAGAACCTGTCAGGTGGTCATTGATGATCCAATAACCCCCATGGTTGCCTTTCGGTTTTGATGATTACAAACTACATGAGTCATTTGTTACTAACAATTCAAATCAAGTGTTTTCAGCTTTATAGACCACCATAATTCAAGTATAAAGGTTGAAGTGTGAAGACATTGACAATGTTGAAGTTCAAGTTAAGGTCAAAAGCTTAAAGATCAAATCAAGTGAAAACCACGATGTAATCTTTCTTTTAATTTTGGATGAAATTTAGGTTGTCGGATCTTACTCTTGAAATTGCTCAGAACTTGCATATCATAGATTTCAAAATGAGCATAATCTTTTAATGATTTTGAAAAAGTTCTTCAACGATTTGAATTGTGTCTAAATCTTCATTGAAAATGACTTCGAGTGTTTTCAAATCTTTGATTTGATGATCAAAAGTATTTGAAATGATTTGGATAAGTTTGTGCGTTGATTTTTTATAGAAAAATCCAAATTTGGTGTTAAGTGTCAAACCAACGAGCTCTCACAGCTGGCAACTCACTCCTGGCGTTGCCTAGTCACTTCAGTGGTTTGTCATAGCCACCAATGTGCTCCCAGTTGGAGCAGTACGTTGTTGTGTGCCCAAAAAAGGACCGTTCTCTAGAAATTACCAGTGAAGCGCGCTCCTTAGTGAAGAAACGCGCTCCTCTGAGACATAATCGAAACATTCCTCTCAGTCAGCTTCCAGAAGCGCACTCCTTAATGGAGAAGTGCGTTCTTTTTTGGACAACTAAGAAGTGTTCTTTGAGCACCAGCGCGCTCCTGCCAGTAGAAGCGAGTTGATGTCTGGGTGTCAGGAACACTGTATGTTCCGCACAACAAAAATGACGTTTGGCACAAGCTTTCCTCTTTAAATAACAATACTTTTGATAAGATTTTTGAACAAATATTTGCCCCATCTATTTTTGTGAAAGAATCATAATGTTGAGCTTTGAATTTTGAATTCAAATAAGTGGTTTCTTGGAGATTGAAACGCTAATATGTGCTCATGCTCTGTTTTGTATAAAACCATAGCTGTGTTGTTTCAAAACACAACACCAACAAACTATTTGAACTTTAGTCTGTGCTATCAAGTGTTTTAATTGTTCTTCAACTGAGAAAACTTGTTTTCAAAGGTTATTTTTGGATTGAAAGTGCTTTGATCTTTATCATCTTCAATCATCCAAGAACTTTTGGCAAAGGAGACCATACTCTCTGCTTCAGTGCATATTCTTCATCATTCTCTGAGCATAATCTTGAGTAAGGTTTAGAGCTATTGTAAATATCATTGAGGTTTTTCTGGTAAGGAAACACCTCTCATTCAACTATCTTGTATTCGGTGGCTGTGTAATCACTGGGAAGTCCTCTTAGGAGGTACTGTGATTGTAGTAAGTTGCTCACACCTGTGAAGTGAGTGTGTAATCGGTTTGATCCTCACCTATGAAGTAGGATCCCCTAGTGACACGGTTGAGAAATCTTAGTCGAGGAGACCAAGTCGTGGAGGTAGGCTTTAAGAGCCGTACCACACTAAAATCACTGTGTGCTTTATATTTCCTGCAACTTTATTTACTACCTGCACTTTACTTTGAGTTATCATTATTTGAAAACGTTTTTCAAAATCCTGCAAGTGTTCAATTCACCCCCCTCTTGGACATATTCTGGGCCAACAGTTATATGTTGGGCGAGTGCCCGGGGCCTATAGAACCATAGGTATGATTTGTCTTTGGTGGCTTTCCCTTGTTTGAGTAATCTGTATGTTTGCTTGCAGAGAACATGAGTCATCGTAGTGTAACAACAGAAGTACGGGACCGTGAACTGTAGGTGTATGGCATGGACCCGGGGAGAAGGCGTTATTTTGTCTTGAGATCCAAAGATAATCTTAAGTGGGTGGGTTTAATCCCGACCGGGTCGAATGGTAATTGAGCGTCGCAAGTTATTTCCTTTTGATGTTGTGATTGTACTTCTTCTAAATTCATACCTTCGTTGATGAAGAGGGCTCGTTAAGGATGGACTTGATGATGGCTCGGTTCAAGAATAAGGTTTCCAAAGTTGTTTTTCTCCATGTTTGTGGTTTAGTGGCAATAGGAAAAGTTTCGTCGATGAGGGGAGGAACGTGTTTTTTGCACCTCCCAATTCGTTCATCAAGTATGTGGAGGGATCGGTCAAGGTTGGCATTGTTAATTCATTGAATGTTCATTCAATGGGAGACGCCCCAGTAGATGATTTGGATATAACGATTCAACGTTTATTAAAGGTTGGTATATTTTTGTTACATGCTCCTTCTGCGGGCTCATCTTCTTATTGTTCTTCACTCACCCATTTTTGCTTTCTTCAGGGTATTTTTGTTGCAATTCCTTGCGAGAAAATTTTAATGGTCGCCTTTGTCATCTTTCTTCTGAGACCGAGGAAGGTTTACGCCTTTAGCTTTCTTAGTACTCTGCGAAGATTGACACAGCTGAGGAAGAGGTTCGTGAGTACCGGGCTGTTTTAAGGAATTGCGTGATGTCATTGTCTTATCTCCAAGAAGAAATGAAGAGATTTCAATCTTCTCGTGTTGCTATCTTGGAGGCCATTCGTCGCGGGGATCGTGATGCTAGCTATTCTGAGGGGGTTCATGACGTGACCGAGGATATTCATCGAGTTCATTCCGAATGGGGCTTGTCGTTTCTTCTCTCTTAATTTGATGCAAATATGGGGATTCTAGATGACGATAATGAAAACGAGGATGCAAGGTCCAACGGTGATGGGTTGCATTCTCTTGTTTTGTGAGGGTCTTGTATTGGGTGGCCCCTGTAATGCCTAGTAAATCGATCAAACGTATATGTTGACTTATACATATTGTAAGACGTATTTATACACATATACGTATGTGTATTGGCCTTAGAATAATGAAAATATAAGTATGGTAGGGTCATTGGTACACTAGGATATTAGTTATATCATGAAATGCCGAACACTTAGTGAAATTTGCACTCTGGAACATAAGAAGAGCGTTTCAGTAGCATATTCCAGAGAGCATGGTTTCACAAATTTTTTGCAAGAAACGTGCTTCTCCCTAAGGAGCACACTTCAATATCGATTTCCTAAGAGCATATTTTTTTTGACTGTTTGCAAGAAGTGCGCTCCTGTAAGGAGAAGAGCGTTTTTCCTTGCAAAATTGCATTTTTAAAAGTGGACGGTGAGGTGGTTTGTACACTTTAAAAATGTGATTTTCACTCATTTCAGCGTGTTTTGAGCTGAGGAAAAAGGGAAACGAAGGGAGAGGAAAAATGGAAGCCAAGGTTTTGAATCTAATGTAAGAATTCGACCCATTTTTGATAAAAAAAAATTGTGTGGTTGTGTTACTCTAGCGAAGTTGTGTAACATATGTCCTTTTTATAGATTTTCACCGGTTTGTTTGGTGGATTGGGAGAGCGTGATTGGTGTTGACCTTGGAAGATTTTAGTGTGCAATCGACCGGTAAGCAAACCATTGATGAGATTTAGTTCTTTTGCTTGCAAAATGATAGGGAAATTGGGAGTTTTCATACAAGAACGCCCTGTTGCAATGGTTGTTGTGGCAACATGTGTTTTTGGTGTTTACAATAGTGTTTTTGGGTATTTAACGGTGCAAATCGTGTAAGTTGTGATTGTTGTTACTATTTTGTGAAACTTACAGTAAAAGTTCGATGAAATTGGTGATTGTGTGTTGAGGTTGTACATGAGCTGCTAGTATAGCCTGTGCGTTGGGTGAGTATTTCTTTACTTTCGTTTTCTATATATGAAATTGTATGATATAAATTCTGTTATGAATCATAAGCATGTATATGTATATGCATTGTTTTGAATTCATGAAAATATTTGACATTAAAGCCTGTTTTAGACTTGCTAGAGCAAGTTAAAACACGAGATCATTTCCGGAAGATAGTCCCGTATGAGTATTGTGTAAACTAAGAGACCAGGAGGTGGTTTCTGAATTGAATTGGGAAAGGAATTCTAATTTGAGATGATCAATGTGAAAATTGGGTAATAAGAGGTCCGAGTGTAGACCCCTTATAAATGTACACTAAGGGATGAGTGTAGACCCCTTATAAATGTACATTTTCGTTGAAAATGTGCATGTTTTAGAAAATGATTGCATTGGAATTATTTCATGAACATATATGTATTGTGAACTATTGCATATGTGTTTTGAATGAGATTTTAATAGTTTTGAGGCACATGTTTCTTTAAATGCGTATATGATGTCATAGTTATAAATATTCACTGAGCTGTGGTTGCTCACCTTATTCTCAAACATTTTAGGTTTGGACCCCATGGGCAAGGGGAAGGCATGTGAAGGATAGAAGATGCTTCAACTTTTAAAATGTATGTAAATGGTTTGAGAATGTTTAATTATTATTTTGAGTTGTAACTACGTATATAACACTATCTATGGTATATGTAACACATAGATGAGAATGAATGTTATAAATAGTTGTGTATGGAATTATATATGAAGTTTAAGGTATGAAATGAAAATGAAAATGAATATATTATGAATGGTTTGTTTGTGAGAAAATCAGGTTGAGATATTGTCAGTAAATAAAGGAGACTATGTCAAAATTTTGGGAAAAAATTTGGATGTGATTATTGAGGTAGGCTGATATCATGTACGTCGTTATATAGCGTATGTGGTATTTACTGTCGGTCGTGAGATCACTCTACCAAGCGGGTCGGGACAGCCCCACTTGTAACTTTGATATTTTTTTCGCATATTCATGCATATGTACAATGATATCTCCACTCTATATTCTTCAATGTAGATTTTCTTTTTCCCCCATCTGTATATGTGTGACAATATTTCCACCCGTTTTTATCTGAATGTTGTTTTTAAGACTGGCTCGTGTGCCTTTGCTATTTGTTGTGTATAGCTCACGTTTGGCCTGTGGCCTCTGCTATTTGTTGTGTACAGCTCACGTTCGGCCTATGGCCTTTGCTATTTGGCGTGTATAGCTCACATTCGACCTGTGGCCTTTGTTATTTGTTGTGCTATTTGGTGTGTACAACTCACGTTTAGCTTGTCGCCTCTACTATTTGGCATGTATAACTCACGTTTAGCCTATGGCCTCTGCTATTTGGCGTGTATGGCTCACGTTTGGCCTTTGCTATTTGATGTGTACAACTCAGGTTTGACCTGTGGCATTTGCTATTTGGCGTGTATGGCTCAAGTTTAGCCTGTGGCCTTTGCTATTTGGTGTGTACAACTCACGTCTAGCCTGTGGCCTATGTTATTTGGCGTGTATATCTCACGTTTGGCCTGTGGCTTCTGCTATTTGGTGTGTACAACTCATGTTTGGCCTGTGGCTTTTGTCAGCTACTGTTTACAACCTCGTCATCATTTTCGTCACAATGGAAAAAGTTTTTTTTTTCAAGTAGTAATTCATTGAAAGTACATTTTCAATTGTTTCGCGCTTCAAGGCCTCAATAATTTTCTTTCGTTGGAATCCTCGAGTTCGTATGAACCTGATCGCCCACTCCCTATTATACGATAAGGGCCTTCCCAATTTGGGACGAGCGAACCCGAGTTCTTCTCATCCTGGCCAGGCAAGACCTTTTTGAGGACCCAATCACCTTCCTTGAAGTGTCTGAGTCGTAGCTACCTGCCATTTGTCGTCGATATTCACCAGCACGCAATTGTTCGTCGCCTCGCTACTCTTCCAAGAAGTCTAAATTCAATCGGGCTTTAATCTCGTTTTCTTTTGGATTTGACGAGCTTAAGGGTTGGGTAGCTAATTTCCACTGGGAGCATAGCCTCCATGCCGAAATCTAAGGAGAACGGTGTTTCTCCAGTCGTGGATCGTGGGGTGGTGCGATAGGCTCATAAAACTTAGGGGAGTTCCTCCGCCCATACCCTTTTCCTTTATTTGAATTGAGTTTTCAGACCGTACTTCAGGATTTTGTTTATCGCCTCAACCTGTCCATTTGGTTGGGGGTGTGCCAGTTTTGAAAAGCAATGCTTAATACCCAACTTGTCACAAAATTCTCGAAACCTCTTATTGTCAAACTGTCTCCCATTGTCAAATATAATAAAATTCCGGACTCCGAAACGACACACTATGTTCTTTCTTATAAAACCGTTCTTCTTTTGTTCAGTGATGTGGCCTAATGGTTCCGTTTCGGCCCATTTAGTCAAATAGTCTATGGCCACAATAGTGAACCTTACCTAACCTTTCCCTGTCTATTCCCCATTGGGAGAAAGGCCAAGGGCTGACCAATGGTGTCAAGAATTCAGGCGGCTGATGCGGAACTCATGCATATTTCTCGCACTTGACACAACGTTGAGAGTATTCTTGTGCATCCCTTCGAATGGTCGACCATAGAAGCCCTGTTTGATTATCTTTTGCACCATAATTCTAGCGCATGTATGATTCTCGCACATACCCTCGTGAATTTCTTCGATGATGATATCAGAGGTTGCTGGGGCCACACATTTGAAGAGAGGTAAGGTAAACTCCCTTTCGAACAGGTTTTCTCCTTGGAGGGTGTATTGTGTCGCCTTATGCCTTAGATTTCTAGCCTCGGTACTCTCTATTGGGAGTTCACCCTTTTTCAGGTACGTGATTATCGAATTCATCCAATTATTCCCTTTTTTTTTTACGATGAGTGTCGTTTCTTCCATGTTTCCTGGCAAAGATGGCCTCTTCAAAAGTTTGATCGAAACCGACTTTATGAGGTCGATGTCGTCTGCCAACGCCAACCTGGCCAAGGTGTCGACCTTGCAATTATTTGACCGGGGAGGCTACAGTGCTCGAGTTTTTTCATCATTCGCTGGGCTTCCTTAGAATAATGCACCATTTTCTCCTCCCGCGTCAAATACTCTTTGTTGGTTTGTCCTTGTTGACCTAAGTGGTTTTCTACTTAGTTTTCTCCTAAGTGTTTTGATGGTAATAAACAATATAACTCATGGTGCTAATGATTTCATCTAGTATGTTTCAACACCTAAAGTGAAGAAGAGCCAATGCCAAGTCGTCAAGGTCAAGAAGTCCCTAAAGCAAAAGATCAAATAAAAGGATTAAGTACACTTAAAGCTTGGACAATTGGGCATCTTGAAGAAAAGAAGACAAAGAGGTTGAGAGTCTTATGTGTCTAAAATTAGGTTGTAAACCTACTTGCCTTCATATTTGCTCAATCATTCTTTAAAATTCATTCATGCATTAAGTTTTCTTTAAAATTATTTTCAAGTGCTCAAACATGTTTGGTTTATATTCTTAAACTATTTCAAAGTTGTATGAGTTATATTTAATCAAAATCACATTTTTACAAAGTTTTTCAAGTTCAACTTGTTCTCTTTATTTGAAATGATTTCGAAATGTTTTGATCTTTCACTTAATTCTATCAAAATGGTTTTCCAAATGTTTTTCAACTTGTACTTAACATTTTGAATGGTTCAAAAGTGTTTAATCATGTGTCAAAATGGTTTTGATCCATTATAGTTGTTCTTGATTTGCAAAAACTTTATTTTCAAGTATTCAAGACCTCCAGTGCGCTAGCCAAGGCTATAGTGTGCTAGCATGCTGGTCTGGAAACTTTTCAAGTTTCTGGATTAGTGTCAGCACGCTAGTAATAATGCCAGCATGAAATCAAAGTTTCTGGATTTGCGCTAGTGCCTTAGTAGAGAGCGTCGAGGCGCTAGTGACTGTCAGGACACGACTCCAATGGTCATATTTTCGATTTTAATGCCCCAAACGACTAGTTTCTTGTGTCTAATGGCTAGTGCTCATTCCTAAACTATAAATACATGCACTTAGGCCGTTTTTAACACAAGAAAGACAACCATGTGATTCTAGAGTGTTTTTCAACATCAAATCATTTTTCCATTTCGAAAACCCTAGAACTTAGAGATGTTGATTGGAAGATTGGATTTTAAGCTTTTTCATTATGCATTACTTAAAGCTTTTTCAAAATCATTCATTTGAGCAAATATGACTGCAAGAAAGATATAGTATAATTGTAAGGTCTCTCTTCACATTGAGCTTAAATTTTCATATCTTGTATTTGGGCATTTGCATGATTGAGCTTATTGTACTTGTTCTATTTATTTAGAACAAACATTTTAATCAGTGTACTTGGTCTTTTGGTTTATTTCTAGTTGAAATGAACCAAGTAAAGTGAATTTGATTCACTTGTGATTCTAAGATTAAAATCAAAGTCTAGTTTCACCCTTTATTTGAAAAAGGGTCAAGTGGTTCTTCCTTATCCCGCGACAAGAATTTTGGCTCTTCCTTTGCCCTCGAAAAAGAAACAAGTAGTTTGTCCGTAGCCCGTGAAAATGATAGGTTTGTTTTGAACTTTGAAAAGGACATTGTAACGGTTTGGTTCACACCCTTGAAGTGAACTTAGTATAGTGGAATCCTAGAAAAGGTTTCTCTAGGCGTGGAAGTAGGAAAAATATTTTTTGAGCCACGTAAAAATCTTCGTGCCTTTCTCTTTAATTTTGCACTCTCTTTATTTTCACACTTTACATTCATGCACATTGATTTTTAGAGCTTTTACTTGAATTATTTGAAAGATTCTACTAAGGAACTTAGAATTTGTCAAAACCAGCCATAACACCCAATTCACCCCCCTTTTGGGTGTCCAACAAGCGGTATCAGAATGGGTGCTCTTGATTTAAGGTCTAACAACCTAGATTTTGGCCCATAAATGTGTCCAAGAGGGGGAGTGAATTGGACAAATTAGCAGGTTTTACCTTTTAAATCAATTTACAGATTTATATTGAAAGTGCAGGAAACAAATGGCAAAGTACACAAGCATTTATAGTGGTTCAGCTATATGCCTACCTCCACTACCTAACCTCCTCAGTTAGGATTTCTCAAACTTCACTAAGGATCGCTTTTCACAGGTGAGGATCAAATCTATTAGAACTTCCCAACAGGTGTGAGACAACCTTTATAGCACTCAACTTCACAGGTGTGAGTCTACCGGTACACTACTCAACTTAGGGTGTGAGTCAACCTAAATACTCAACTTACAGGTGTGAGTCAACCTAACCTATCCTTACTCTAAGGATAAATGAGCAACTTAAATAGTTGCTACAAATTACAACAGATAATCAATATTTCTTATACAAGGAAAATCTTAAATATGCTTACAAATGAATCTTTGAAACTTTACTCAGTGGATACTCAGCAAAATAACGAAGTTTAGAAAACAGCTAAGAAAAGTAAGAAAAAAATACTACTACTTCTCCCTCTAAATTTATGCAATTCATACATTTCTTCTCCCCCTAAACACAACACTACTGCATTTTTTCTCCTACTTTTTTTTTCTTCTCCCCATTTTGAAAACATCAAAAAGGTGGGGTAAGCTAAGGCTTCTTAGGCTCTTTTTCTTTTCTTTTATAGCTTCTAAAGAAATTTTGTAAAAGGGTGGTTTCTTCTTCTTCTTCTTTAAAGATATTGAAGGATGATTAAGCATGGGGAGGAGCTTGATTGAATGATGGTTGAGTGAAAGATGGCCTATATCTTGAAGCTAGGCCTATGGCAAATTGGCTTGAGACCGAGGCACCAATATGCTCAGGTCTAATAGATGCTCTGGGAAGTGGAATCTCAACAACATCTTCCTTTCCATCAGGTGGAGTCATGCATCTCGAGGGTCAGATGGTGGTTAAGTCCTCTTCTTCTATCAAGCTAGGGGGCACACATCAAACTACTCATGAGGAATTTGAGGACTTGTAAAAGCAGGTGTTTTTGGAGGTTTGGGAACCCTCACACCTCTTTTCTTTAGGAGCTCATAAAGCATCTCGAATCTCCTCATGTGAGTAATGAAGAACTAGACAAAAGAATGAAATCACTTAGAGATAATTTTGAACATTTCTTAAATGAAACCAACAACCCCTTCAATTTTATCTATTGCTCAAGTGACTGTGAAGGAAAAATCAAGTATTGTGGATGGCAAGAAAGCCATCCTATTCTTCATGTTGGTCATTTTCTCTTTCACTTGATCAATGGATACAAGTAAATTATTCATCTTTTTTCCATCAAATTGTTGAACCAATTATCCTCATGTCCCTTACGAAAATATGTCCTTATTATGAATGATTTTGATGATTACAAATCTACATTATGTTTATGATAGTACTTCACATATGGCATATCTAATCTCACTTGAAGGTTTTAAAGATTTAATGATGCATGGCGAACGTATTAAAAGATCTTCTTGAAGACCATGATCGTTTTAAAATGTTTAGTTGTATGATTAGATTATGATAGGTTGTAGGACCTTCTTTGTCATGTGATTCAGCAATATGCATGTTTGTATGTTTTAATCGATTGGTTGCATATTTGATTTAATCTGGCTACATTGTGTTTTATAGAGCTTTAATCGAGAAATCAAAAACCGTTCTTATAAAGTCTTTCAGGACGCTAATGTCTTAGCAACGCCCTCCTAGACTTGATGAGTCAAGACGCTGATAAAATATTAGGAAGCTCAAGGTTGAATTGAACTGATTAATAAGGACGCTTACTTGTTAGTAGTGACCTTTCTTTTTATCAACCTTTGAGAATGTCAGGAGGCTGACTTAAGTTTCAGCTCGCTGAAAGTTTTTTTTGACTTTAAGTGATTTCTACCTTTAAGGACACTGATAAGTTATAAGTTGAATAAATTATCGGGACGCTACTTGTGAAGGAGCGCCCTCATCTTTAGAATCAACTTAAATAACTTTCAGGACGCTTACCGTCCATTAGCGCACTTAACATTGTTTTAAAATTATTTTTAATAGTTCAGGATGCTTACTCTTGAGTAGCTCCCTCGTGTGTCAAATGTTTTAAAACAAAGCAGGACACTTACTGCGAAGTAGAGCCCTCACGATTTGAGTCGTTCAATTGTCAAAGTAAGTCAGGACGCTTACTATTCAGTAGCACTCTCACTTCATTGTTCAGTAGGACGCTGATGTTCTATGAGCGCCCTCAAAGGAATAAAATGACAAAAAAGATATTTTTGTTGTTCTGACATTACTGTTATTTCTGTTAACATTTTTAGAAATGTACGAATACTTTTTCAGAATTTTTCAGAACCATACAACAACTTTTTTAGAACTTTTTAAACGTTCTAAAACTTCATCAGAATATTCCTCTTTCATGAAAGGATCAGATGATTCAGGTGCTATCGCTGTAATATGCATTGAGCTGAATCGATCCATTTTGAAAAATAATGTTAACATTATATTTGAAATAACCTAGAGTGCCAAAATCACCAAGTCCATTGCGCCTTTGTTATTCTTCTATATATGTGCTGCCTTAGAGCATAAAAACTACTAATGAAATACGAAACTGATATTCATTCAAAACGTATTAATAGTTTTCATTTGTGCTAAACACTTTTTGAAAGTTAGTCTTCTTTCACTTGCTCTTGATCTTACGATATTTTGAAAGTAAAACTTAAAGTCTTCTGGGTTGATTGATCTTCATTTTCATTATTTTGAAAACCCACTGAAGAAGACAAAAGCTTTTTGAACTTGCTTTCAGCTTAAACTTCATCATACATATTTTGTTGAATCTGTGATCACAAAAAGGTTCAATCCAAAACTTTGTAAGTATCACTTTGATTCTAAGTAAAGGGAATCATATATCATCTTGTATTCAGTTTGTGGTGACTGGTAAGTCACTGAGTTAAAGCAAGGGTTGCTCAAAGTTGTAAACGGTTTTCCCTCACCCGTAAGTTGAGAATAGGTTATCTCTCACGTGTAAGAAAAGAAACGGTCCTCTCACACCTGTAAGTTGAGAAATGGTAGTTCTCACACGCATAAGTTAAGAAAGTGTACTGGTATGATCTTCACTAATAAGAAGGTTTATAGTGGAATTTGAACAAATCCTAACTTAGGAGGTTAGGTAGTGGATGTAGGCACGGCCGAACCACTATAAATCTTGCTTGCATTGTCTCATTTACATTTGTTGTATTTGATTGCTATACTTCGTTTAATCTATTTTCATTATTCCGCACAATTTTAAGAAAGGCTAAAATTTATTAAGTGTCCAATTCACCCCCCCTCTTGGACATACCTGAGCCACCAATTGGTATTAGAGCAGGTTAACCGTCAAAG
This sequence comes from Paratinospora sagittata, assembly GCA_035771175.1. Classification (NCBI taxonomy): domain Eukaryota; kingdom Viridiplantae; phylum Streptophyta; class Magnoliopsida; order Ranunculales; family Menispermaceae; genus Paratinospora; species Paratinospora sagittata. The sequence continues at coordinate 25,189,545 of CM069595.1, forward strand.
TATCTAACCATCTTTGATTGAGTATAGCAGGAAAAAAAAAGTACTTATTTCTTAGGAGAAGGAAACTCCACTAACCGACCACCACTGTTCAATGGAGAAGATTATTCACACTGAAAAACTACGATTAGGTCTTACCTTAAAGCCCAAGATCTAGAGATGTGGGATGTTGTGACATACAGTTGTCCAATGCCTACTAAAATAGTTGATCGTGCTACTGTCCTAAAGGAAATAGACGAATGGAGTACCAAGGAAAAGAAAAGAGAACTATTGAATAACCAAGCTGTAAACATTTTGTTTTGCAGTTTATCAGTCGAAGAGTTCAATAGAGTTAGTGCGTGTGAAACCGCTAAGAAAATCTGGAACAAGTTAGAGGTCACCCACGAAGGAACTTTGCAAGTTAAAAAGGCAAAGCTCCAACTGTTAGTTGAAAAATATGAGACCTATAGGATGAAGGAAACTGATTCGATAACCGAGGCTATTGCTCGGTTTACAACAAACATCAATGAGATGAAGAACCTAGGAAAAATCTATGACCAAGAAGAAACTGTTAGAAAGTTTCTAAGAAGCCTACCCAAAGAATGGGAACCCAAGGCCACAACCATTGAAAAAGCCAAGAATCTGGCTGAATATACTTTTGATGAACTATGCGGTTTATTGATGGTTCATGAAATGAAGTTAAAAGATAAGACGAGCCCGGTCAAAGTTGAGGAAAAAGAAAAAATATCTGTTGCCCTCAATGTTGAAAACTGATTCTGAAAATGATTCAGATTCAGAAGATGACATAGCTATGTTATCTAGAAAGTTCAAAAAGTTGCTTAGGAGAAAGAGTAAGAATAACTCTTACTCAAGGTTTCACAAAGGAAAGAAACTCAAGTCTAAACCTGTAGAGTTAATTTGTCACGGTTGTAACAAACCAATTCATGTCAAGAGTGAATGTCCCACTAAATATAAAAAGAATTCAAGCTCATATAGAAAGGACAAGAAATTTCTCAAAGCTACATGGGATGATTCAAGTTCAAGCGAAGATGAAGCAGATTCAGATCACGCTACTGCATTGCGCTTAAAGGCAAGCCCGAGGTAAAATCTGAACCCGTTGACAAACTTAATGAGCTCTATGCTCATATTCAAGAATTTAAGACAAAACTTAGTAAAGAGACCAAGAAAAATGGAAAGCTCAAGCATAGTCTTGAAGAAGCTCTTGAGGAAATAAAATTCCAACAAGAAGAGCTAGATTGAATGTCTCTAGACAATGAACAACTTAAGAAAGTTGTTGGGAAGTTTAAAAATGAAAATGAAACTCTTAGAAAGGAAAAGGAAGACCTGAACTACACAATGATTAAATTCACAAATGGTCAAAAGATATTTGACATAATGTTAGGATCACAAAGATGTGCATTCGACAATACTAGCTAAGGCTACACTCATGGGTCTAAGTAAAAGGAGTACGATACCATACTGACCAAAAGACCAATATGCAACAAATGTCATAAGGAAGGTGATACAATACTTAGATCCAATGTCTTACGTAAAAAGAAAAGAAAATATGCATGGATTGAAAAATATGTTCTTACTAATGCTAACATGCATGGACCCAAACTTGCATGGGTACCAAAGTCAAAAGTATTTTGTGTTGTGTAAATATGCAAAAATGAACATATATGATATCTAGACAGCGGCTGCTCAAGGCATATGACTGGAGATAAATCTAAATTTCTGAGCCTTAACAGGAAGAAAAGAGGAAAAGTCACTTTCGAAGATGACAACAAAGGTGACATTGAAGGCATTGGAACTATTGGTAACGATTTTCTATCCATATTTGATGTACTTTATGTTAAAGGGCTGAAGCATAATCTCTTGAGCACAAGTCAATTATGTGACAAGGGTTATGACATTTCATTTGAAGCAAATAGGTGCATTATCAAGCATGCTGATAAAATTGTTGCATTCATGGCATCTAGAATTAAGAATGTGTATTGCTCAAACTCTTTTGACATGAAGAAACAAAATGTAACATGTTTAAGTGTTATCTCTTGTAATGATGCATGGCTATGGCATTGGAGATTAGCTCATGTTAATATGGATAACATATCTAGAATTGTCAAACATGATCTTGTGAAGGGTATTCCGAAAAGAACTTACTCAAATGACAAAGTTTGTGAACCATGTCAACTTGGTAAGCATACCCGATCATCATTTAAGAGCAAGAGGCATCAATCAACCTCTAGAGCATGTTTAAGTGTTATCTCTTGTAATGATGCATGGCTATGACATAGGAAATTAGCTCATGTTAATATGGATAACATATCTAGAATTGTCAAACATGATCTTGTGAAGGGTATTCCGAAAGGAACTTACTCAATTGACAAAGTTTGTGAACCATGTCAACTTGGTAAGCATACCCGATCATCATTTAAGAGCAAGAGGCATCAACCAACCTCTAGACCTCTCGAACATATTCACATGGATCTATTCGGACCAACCAAAACCGAAAGCTTAGGTGGAAAATCATATGTGTTTGTGATTGTTGATGACTTTACTCGATTCACATGGGTATTTCTATTAGCTCATAAATTTGATGCATGTGAAATATTTATAAAATTATGTAAAAGAGTCAAAAATGAAAAGGGTTATAAGATCAACATTATTAGGAGTGATAGGGGCGGTGAATTTGTCAATAAAAATCTCGAATAATTTTGTAGTAACCAAGGTTACACTCACCATCTATCAACCCCTAGGACACCACAACAAAATGGTGTAGTTGAAATAAAGAATAGAACTTTGCAGGATATGCGTAAAACCATGCTTAATGAGTATAACACTGCAAATCATTTTTGGGGTGAAGCTATAAACATTGCCTGCTATGTCATGAACCGAGTTCTAAATAGAAAAGATTTGAATAAAACACCATATGAACTCTGGAAGGGTAGAGTACCCAACATCAGTTACTTCTGAGTATTCGGATGTAAATGTTTTATTCTCAGTGATAAAGACGATCTAGATAAGTTTGAACCTAAATGTAATATAGGAATATTCTTAGGATATTCTTATCACAGCAGAGCCTATAGAGTCTTCAACAAATCTAATCAAATAGTAGAAGAATCAATTCATGTAAACTTTGATGAAATTTAAACTTGAGGAAGAATTTAAACAATTAAATTTTGATGCTGATGAACCCAAGACAACCAAGGTTATAGATCTTGAACCTGAACCATCTTTAGAATCTTTTAAAAACTCTAGACTACTTCAAGGTCTTTCTCAAGATCAAATTTTAGGAGATGCACGAAAGGGTGTATCCATTAGAGCTTCAATCAGGAGCTTGTTGCTTTTGTATCACAATTTGAACCAATTAAAGTGGAAGAGGTACTGAAAGATGAAAACTTGATTTTTGCTATGCAAGAAGAACTAGGACACTTTGTGCGAAACAAAGTATGGGAATTAGTTCCTAGACCTTTTCATCAATCTGTTATTGGAACCAAATGGATCTTTAGAAACAAACAAGGTATCATTGTCCGTAGTAAGGCTAGATTGGTTGCACAAGGGTACAACCAAGAAAAAGGCATAGACTTCGAAGAAGCCTTTGCCCCAGTAGCAAGATTAGAGGCGATCAGAATGTTACTTGCCTATGCTTGTTACAAGGATTTTCCCTTATACCAAATGGATGTAAAGAGTACTTTTCTAAATGAATACATCAACGAAGAGGTATATGTGGAACAACCTCTAGGGTTTGAGGATGCTCAAGACCCGAAATATGTGTTCAAACTCCACAAAGCCTTGTATGGGTTAAGACAAGCTCCAAGAGCTTGGTATGATCGACTGAGTTCATTTCTTTTAGATCATAAGTTTCAAAAAGGAAAACTTGATCCAATTTTGCTTCTCAAACATCACAATGACAATATGCTTATTGTTCAAATTTATGACATCATTTTTGGTGCATTGAACAAAGAACAATGTGATGAGTTTTCTAAATTAATGAGAAGGAATTTGAAATGAGTATGATGGGAGAACTTACATACTTTCTCGGCTTACAAATTAAACAAATGCCGAAATGAACCTTCATAAGCCAATCAAAGTATGCTAAGGAAATGGTTAAAAAGTTTCAAATGCACAATTTGAAATCGATTGATACTCCCTATACCTCTGCAATCAAATTAGATAAGGATGAAAAAGGTAAATCAATTGATTCAAAACTTTATAGAAGCATGATTGGAAGTCTTTTATACTTAACAGCAAGTCGACCTGATATCATGTTCAATGTTTGTCTTTGTGCAAGAACTCAATCTGAACCTAAAGAATCTCATGTAAAGTGTGTCAAACAAATATTCAGATATATAAATGGCACAACACACTTAGGAATTTAGTATTCTAAAGGTACTTTTGATCTCAGAAGTTATGTAGACTCCGACTATGCTTGTAGTCTAACTAATAGGAAAAGTACCTCCGGATTTTGTCACTTTCTTGGAAATTCTTTGATTTCTTGGTTTTGCAAGAAACAACATTCTATGGCATTATCCACAGATGAAGCAGTATATGTTGCAGCTGGAAGTTGTTGTTCTCAGGTTCTTTACATGAAAAAACAACTTTAGGATTATCAAATATTTATTCAATGTGCTGAAATTTTATGTGATAATACTAGTTCTATTAACATATCTAAAAATCATGTACGGCACTCCCGAACTAAGCATATTCAAATAAGACATCACTTTTTACGGGATCATGTGCAAAATGGAGAAGTCATAATATCCCATATTGGCACCAAATAACAACTGGCTGACATATTTACTAAAGTCTTACCAAAAGACCAATTTGTTCATATTCGCAGAGTGCTTGGGATGTTCTCTAAGACCGGTCTGTGATACTTTGATGCTTACCTCTATATGGGGAGTTATAGTTCATGCTATTTTACTCTTCTTGATATTTCAAAAAAGGGAGAAAGTACTATTATTGAAGCATCATAAACTCAGGGGGAGTCTTAGTGATATTTTATGTATATTCCTTGGTTCATTAGTACTGCATCTCATGCATACACATATAATTTTATTAGCTTAGTTAAAAGCCTACAGTAATGTATTTGAAATCATCAAAACGGGGGAGATTGTTGAACTAATTATCCTCATGTCCCTTACGAAAATATGTCCCTATTATAAAAGATTTTGATGATTACAAAACTACATTCCGTTTATGATATTACTGCACATATGACATATCTAATCTCACTTGAAGGTTTTAAAGATTCAATGATGCATGGCGAACGTATTAAAAGATCTTCTTGAAGACCGTGATCGTTTGAAGATGTTTAATTGTATGATTAGATTACGATAGATTATAGGACCTTTTATGTCATGTGATTCAGCATAAACTTCATCATACATATTTTGCTGAATCTGTGATCACAGAAGGTTCAATCCAAAGCTTTGTAAGTATCACTTTGATTCTAAGTAAAGAGAATCATATCTCATCTTGTATTCAATTTGTTGTGATTGGTAAGTCACTGAGTTAGAGCAAGTGTTGCTCAAAGTTATAAACGGTCTTCTCACACCCGTAAGTTGAGAATAGGCTTTCTCTCACCTGTAAGTAGAGAATAGGTCCTCTCATACCTACAAGTTGAGAAACGATAGTTCTCACACCCGTAAGTTGAGAAAGTGTATCGGTTTGATCTTCACCCGTAAGAAGGACCATAGTGGAGTTTGAACAAATCCTAACTGAGGAGGTTGGGTAGTGGATGTAGGCGTGGCCAAACCGTTATAAATCTTGCTTGCATTGTCTCATTTACATTTGTTGTATTTGATTCCTATACTTTGTTTAATTTGCTTTCATTATTCCGCACAATTTTAAGAAAGGTTAAAATTTGTTAAGCGCCCAATTCACCCCCTCTTGGACATATCTGGGCCAACACAAAATTCACAAGGGTAGAGCTGGTAACAATCGAGGTTAAGGTTGAGTTCAAGCTTCTAACTGCTTCAAGAATAAGATCCAAGGCACTTGAATCAAAAGATGGTATTGTAGGTGCAAAGAGAGACTCTACTGAGGTTTTCACTTGAGCAATCTCACCCTTTATGCTTTCCAAAACCCTAAGATCCAAGGCTGGTGGAGCAATACTTGATGAAGGCAATGATAACCTTATTACTTAACATTTTCTTTCCAACGAGCCAATTGCATCACTCAAGTGTGTGACCATGTTGGTCATTTCCTCAACACACTTCTTTAGATCATCAGATGCAGCAACTCTGTTTTCTTCAAAGAGTTTCTTCATTTCAGCTGAAAGAGCCAGCTTGTGCTCTTTATTCATGTCTGGTATCTTCTTGACAAAATCCTCCTCGTTGAAGACTAGCTGAGATGGAAAGTGTGCTTCATCATGATTGAAAGGAGAAAAGTGGCCTGAATGAGCTTCATGAATTGGAGAGGGCATTCAATCATTACCAGCTTGTGGAAAAGCTTCATCATTTCCAACTTGGAACTGATTCTGAGCTTGAGTCATTGCTTCATCATGGGTTTCAACTTCATCATGGGGTTCCTCTTCCATAGGAATATCCCCTCTAAATGGTAGCTCGGATGGAGTATTTTTAGAATCATTTTCTTTTCTTGAGCAACACCAAGAGGTTCCTCTTCCTTTTCCTCAAAAGGTTCAGTTTCAACTCCTTGAGGAATCTTTTTCTTGTGGAACCACCTCTTTTGTGTAGGTGCATACACATAATGCATGAGCTTGACAGTGGCGTGTCCAATACACCCATACTTATCAACATGATGAACTTCTTTTCCCTTGAAATCTACTTCAGCACTTTCAAAAATTGGAGTGAGATACATTCCAAAAGGTATTCCTCTTCTCCTTGAGACAGTGGTAACCATGAAGTCTAACAAGATGTGTGGCAAACTTACTTTGATTTTTTTCAGCACACACCAAGTCAAAAATAAATACAATTCTTTCACATTTCCTCTACTTCCACTTCTTGGCTGAATCAAGTGTGAAATTATGTTGTCCGCAAATCCTTGGAATCAGCTCAAATGATTTGTTGGTCAACTTGATGTCCACTTCCTTGTGATTCTTTGTTCTTGAATAAAAGTTGAGTGCAACAACATTGTTGCAACCCTCATACTAAATTCCCTTGGAGGTTTGATTCATAGTTGGCACATCATTAAAAAGAGAGAAAGTTGATTGGAAGAATTGTAGGGAAATCTCTTTGATTTTCCTTTCACTAGAAACTGTCTAACTAGACATGCTCTAGGTTTCTTTTGAAGATTCATATAAAATTCTCTGACTAAGTTGGGGTAGCAAGGCTTTTGGTAAGTTAGGAATGATATCCAACCTTGAAACTCAAACAGGGGCTAGAAATTTAAATGAGCATGGTTGAAGAATGGGAAGTCCACATAATGTCTTATAATCACTGATTTTGAAGAGATTTTCTCAGCTTGCTTAGCTCGTTTGGACTGTTTTGAAGAATTGGTAGTTGGTTGCTGTGAAGGAAAAAATTGAGAAAGTGAGTCAGCTGAAATAGGCTGAGCAAACTGGGAAGGGTCAAGCTGGGATGGAGTAGTCTGAGCATCAGTTGGGTTTTCTCTTAAAATTCAGCTCGATGTTGTCTCACTCTCCTCGGAGGGTTAGAAGAAGGAGAAGATACTCTCTTTTAGGCTAAAAATGTGGGATTCTTCTTGGGTCTCGGAGCCATGAAGATTTGCAAGAAATTTGTAATTGAAAGGTGAATGCTAAAAACAGGGAAGTGCAATGATATGAAGAACCTAGTACTTTAGATGAAAAATGTATCGATGAACTTAACAAAAATGTAATGAAGATACCTTGAGAAACAACAAATTTGATGAAATTTGACAATGGATTAAAAATTTTCACGTTCTTTGTGAGGGGCTCACGGTGCTCAAAGGTTTCAACGTCCTTCTAGGGAATAGAGTGGCTTTGAAAACTCGCAAAGCCCTATTTATACGTTTATCTTATGAAGTGTGAGTGTCCTCACAGAGATAAGTGTCCTCATGCTTTGGTTTACTGCACACTTAGTTAGAATGTTGAGTGTCTTATCCTTGTAACAACGCCCTCACACTCGTATAACAGAATATGGAAATTTTCAGACTTTTGTCATGAGCGTCCTCAGATTGTTGAGCATCCTCAAGGTCAAGTGACAGATAGGGAGTCTATCAGTTTGACACTCTAGAAGCGTCCTCCTGCACATAAGCGTCCTCCTGGATACTTAAGTGCGAGGGCCAGAAGAATGTGAGCGTCCTCAGTCTAAGTTCAAATTTCGCTTGATGCTTCGATTCATATGATCATCATTCCGTATAATTGCAATCATCAATAACCATTAAATATCATCATTTTGCACATGTAAATCAATGATTAACAACATCAAATAATAGTCATGATCAATTTATTGCGACAATCATGCATTCAAATGTTTTATCATTTAAGATCAACATGACATGCAATAGACAGATGAGCGGAATAGTATCATTATGGATTCTCCTAATTTGCTTCAGAGATATGTATATATATATATTTATAAACATCAAAATTTGAAATTTTCAAAAGTAGGAGAGATATACCTTCATGGATATTTCAAGGTACCTCAAAGCTCTCATTGTGAGCTACTCCCTTCTTCTTGTCGAAGTTCTTTCAACAACATATCAACTTTGTGAATTTCATTCTCCATTTTGCATTGTTTGATCTCTCTTGAACACTTCTCGTAGGTTCATCCTCCTCATTTCGAAATATAGATCTTGGAGCACTAGATAAGGTTGTTGAAGACTGTTCTTCCTTATTTCTTACATTTACCCAAGAAGATATTTCTTCATCACCAAGCTCACTACCATTCCCACTTGGCAAATCTGCTCTCATATCTTCTCTTTTAGAGGATATTTCCAAACCACTTAACACATAAGTTATTTTGTTAAAACTACTTTCAAAAGGGTTTGCAAATTCTTCCAGAAATTGGACTTTGTATTTCTATTTTTCAGGAAAACTATCAAGAAAATATTTAACCAAAGTAGAATGTGAAAAAGTTAATCCAAGATTTTCTAACTCTTTTGACATGCTTAAAAATCTATTTGCATCTTCACTTATTGACTCTCCATCTAGAAATCTAGAATTTGTACGTGAATCATCCAACTTTCTTGCTCTAATCCTAGTTTCATCCCTACATTCCATAGACTTTAATAAGCTACAAATATGTTATGGTGTATAATCCCATGGATTGAGGTTTTTTGTTGATGTAACAGCTCTCACCCGATTTTGTTTTGATGATTACAAACAACATACTTGTGATCACTAATATCTTTGACTTAGTTGTTTAAGTGTTAACTAGCTATATTAGATGGATTCAACTATATCATCAAAACGCGTGGATGGAGCAATAATGCACGAAGATTCAAGAGCTTCATGTTTGTAATCTTTGGTCTAGAATCTTAGTGTTGTAGAGTAATCCTTACTCGTTCCAACCACAATATAATTTGCATCTTTTGAAAATCATGCATATAGGTCATTAGATATTCATGAACATCTACTATTATCATATTGATCATGCATGCACATACATTATCATGATTATCATGCAATCATAAAGTTAAGGTTGTTTATCATGCATATCTATATCAATGTTTATCATGCACTTATATTACCAACTTTGCATGTTTTAGTCATTTTACGTGTATTATATTAAACGTTTTTATCTTCGCCAATCATGTTTTAATCTTGTCCAAAATGTTTTCAAAGTTCGTTTATATGTTTGAAAATGTCTTAAACTCATTTTGATTGAAAAATCGTGTTTCTGTCACTTTCAACGTGAAGGAACACGCTCCTCATATAAGGGATGCGCTCCTGTGCTTTTTTTCGAGAATTAGATTTTTCTGATCAAAGTTTAAGGAACGTGCTCTTTTGTTCAAGGAACGAGCTCTTGTGGTTTTTCCGAGACTCAAGTTTTTCTGATCAGGGATTAAGGAATGCGCTCCTGTAGAAAATGGCAAAATAGGAATTTTATAGAGTCAATGGTTCTTAATGAAGAACCTCGCTCCTATGCCCAACGAACATGTTAAGGAATGCATTCCTCTTTCTAGGAATGCGTTCTTGTGCCTCGGACTAGTATTTTTCTATAAATACCACTCTTTGCTCATTTGAGAGCAACTTTTGCAAAAATCTTGAAATTGTGCCAATTTCGTACTTTCATTTCTACAAGTCCAAAACAAGTTCTTGATGTTAACCTATACTGTTCATCACTTAGCTCATCCCCAAATATACTGTGATAAAGTATATTTTGATGATCACAAACAGAGTACTTTTCGGTGTTAAACAAGCGTTTATCAAGAACTTATCTCAACACCTAAGGAAAAGCAAAAAGCCAAGGAACAACTCGATCAAGGAACTCAAGATCACATCCAACGGTCAAGTTCATTTCAATCAAAAGGACTTCAACGTTCACATCCTGATTTCAAGATCACTTCACTCGAACGATTCGATCAAGCTTCAAGTCTTCGTCTCTCAATCAACGGTCAAGTCATTCAACTCCAACGCGAAATTCATTAAAGATCTCATAATGAAGAGTTTGATTTAAAGATTATGAGAAAATGTGAAATACACCGGATTAAAGGTACATCTTTCTCTAAACGTTCTTGCTCAAAACGTTTTCCAAAACCATGCATAAACCACTTGCATATTTGCATATTTTAATTTTACGTTTCACGATATTTCAAATGATTTAATCTTTTACATTTAATTTAAAATTTATCGAGTTTTTATTCGCGTCTATCGTATATTTTATCGCGAGTCAAAACTATTTTTAATTAGTCTTTTAGGACGCTAATGAGATAGCAGTGCTCTTCTGAACTTGATAAGTCACGACGCTGATAGTTCATTAGGACGTTGATAACGTTTAAGGTTGAATTGAATTGATTTATTAGGATGCTTACTTGTATAGTAGCGGCCTCCTTTATTAGTCAACCTCTGAAGTTCTCAGGAAGCTGACTCGGCATCAGCTCACTGAAAGATTTCTTAAGTTCTTCAAAGAATATATCTTTGAGGACGGTGATAGTTGTAAGTTGATTAAACTATCAGGGCGCCACCTAGATAGGAGTGCCCTCATCTTTGGGTATCAACTAAGTAACTTTGAGGACGTTGATTGTCCTTCAGGGTGCTTGTGTTTAGTTTCAAATATTTTTCACTGGTAGGATGCTTACATAGTTGTAGCACCCTCGTGTTATGTTTTTTGTTTTATGTTTTAAAAGGTAGGACGCTTACTCGGAAAGTAGTGCCCTCATGCACTTAATTGTGCATTAGTGCCCTCAGGGTTAAGTAGTTTATAGTGTCTAAGTAAGTCAGAACGCTTACAAGCTAGTAGCACCCTCACTTAAGTGTTCTACAGGATGCTTAAACGTAATGAGCGCCATCAAGGAACAAAACGAAAAAGTTTGTAATGTCTAAGTAAGTGTATTTCATCTTAGCATTACGTATTCATAATTTCATATCTTTGTAATGTTGTGTACTGAGCTGAATTGTAAAGTTTTCTACTCTGTTAGAACTACCCACATTCTAAGTGTTCTAATGCTAGTGTGTTTCTGAACTGAAACAACCAGGACAAGTGAAGGTAGTTCACTTAATGATTTCAGGGTTGAAATCATGGAGGTTATCTCTAAACTTGTAAAAGAGAAAAAGGTAAATCCTCACCTGTAAGTAGGAGATTGGTTGATTCTCACCTATAAGTAGGAAACTAGTTCATCCTAATCTCGCAAAAGGATAGGTTTATCCTCAACCTGTAAAAGGATAGGTTATCTCTTAGCTTGTAAAAGAGAAACCAGTTCTTCCTTATTCCGCAAAAGGAAAATGATTCTTTCTTATCCCGTAAAAGGAAGATGGTTCTTCTTTAGCCATTAAAAGGAACATGGGTTTTTCTCATCTCGAAAATAGGAATTACAGTTCTTCCTTATCCCGTAAAAAGAAGATGGTTTTTCCTTAGCCATTAAAAGGAACATGGGTTTTTCCTAATCCCGAAAAAAGGAAAAAGGTTCATCCTTAGCCTATGAAAGGATAGGTTTGCCTTTACCTTATAAAAGGGCGGTTGTGCGGTTTGGTTCTCACCCGTAAGAGAATCAGTGGATTGAGAAAATCCTAATCGGGAGATTAGGTAGCGGACGTTGGCTTGGCTAAACCTTTATAAATATGTGTCTCACGTTTGCGATTTAGTCTCTATTCTATGTTGCATTCAATTCCAATACACTCTTGTATATTACTTAGTTATTGGAAGAGAAGTTTAAAATTGACCATCGCACCCAATTCACCCCCTATTGGGTGGACCAACAATTGGTATCAAAGAGGGTTCTCTGAAATTATGGCCTAAAAACCTAGAGTCTAGATCATATGGTCAATTTAGGGTTCATCTTAGGTTTCTTGTATTTCGCGTCTTAGAATTAGAAACCCTAGCTGTCACATCGACGATCTGCACTTTTTGAATAGCATATTCTCTTTGTAGTTATGTCGATGACATCAGCTCGCTCCTGTACACCACCTTGCATTTAATGCATGACCGCCTTTGAAGCGTGTTTATGAAAACCCTCGCTTCATCTTAACTTGCATCATCTGCAGTGAAATACCCCAGTCTCTACATCTTCTCAATTTCTCCCATGGCTTTCGAAACCCCAGTGTCTCAAAAGTGACCGAGGGAAGAATCTTCTTCTTTGTCAAGTGGTTTCTCATTATCTTCTTCATCCGACAATTCTATAAAAGAAATCAAATGTACTTTGGTCTGAAACACCCACTTCATGCCTCCTCCAGGTTTTCATAGGCTGGTGTCGCAACTGCCAGTAAAGCTAGAGCCACCCCATGTTGATCATGGAGAATCTTCAATCAAGAATCTCCTAAGCCAATCTTCTGAGTCCAACTCTGCTAGCTTTCAGATGGTTGTTGAGCTTATCTCCGAACAGGAGCAGAGGTTAAAAGAACTTGAGAGAGTCAACAAACTTCAAAATGACATGCTGATGACTCTTCTCAAAAAGCTAGAAAAGTCTCAAGTTGTTCTAGAAGATGAAATCCAAGGGTGTTTCGCATTTGCAATGAGCTAGATTAGAAGGCTCGGTCATGTTCTTGCCTATATAGAACACATGAACGCAAGAATGGCCAAACCGCCTCATATTCATGACTTGTTTGTGTATAGACTACCGTCAGCTGATTAAGGTGACTGTGAAGAACAAATATCCACTTCCTCGTATTGATGACTTGTTTGACCATCTGATTGGGGCCAAGTTCTCTTTGAAGATTGACTTGAGGTCTGGGTACCATCAGTAGAGGATGAGAGATGAGGATGTGTTGAAAACTGCTTTCTGAACGAGGTATGGACATTATGAGTTTTTGGTGATGCCCTTCGGGTTGACTAATGAACCAACTATGTTCATTGATCTGATGTAGAGAGTGTTCAGGCCGTACCTTGACCAGTTCATTATAGTTTTCATCGATGATATCCTAGTCTATTCTAAGACAAGAGAGGATCACAAGCGTCATCTTAGAGTTATTTTGCAGACATTGTTGGAGCATAAGTTGTATGCCAAGCTGAGCAAGTGTGATTTCTGGATAACTGAGGTGAAATTTTTGGGTCATGTGGTTAGTGCAGAGGGTATTTATGTTGATTCTGCTAAGGTTGAGGTAATCATTGATTGGCCAAGACTTACCACAGTGACTGAGATTCGTAGCTTTCTGAGTTTGGTTGGCTATTACAGGAAGTTTGTGAAGGACTTTTGCACGATATTCGCACCGATGACTAAGTTGACTCAAAAGAATGTGGCTTTCATGTGGTCGAATGCTTGTGAGAGAGCTTTCAGTAAGTTGAAAAAGGGGTTGACTATAGCTCCAGGGTTTGATTCTTCCAGAGCCTGGGAAAGAGTCAGTGATTTATACTGATGCATCACTCTTAGGTCTGGGATGTGCACTGATGCAGGAGGGTCGAGTGGTTGCATATGCATCTAGACAGCTTAAGGTGCATGAGCACAACTACCCTGTGCATGATTTAGAGCTGGCCGCTATAGTATTTGCACTGAAGCTATGGAGGCACTACCTTTATCGTGAGAGGTTCACTTTGTTTTTTGATCACAAGAGTTTGAAGTACCTCTTTGATCAGAAGGAGCTGAATATACGGCAGAGGAGATGGCTCGAGTTACAAAAAGATTATGATTTCTCTTTGGAGTATCATCATGGCAAAGCCAATGTTGTGGCTGATGCTTTGAGCCGTAGAGAAGCAAGGACTCAGGTGGTTGCTTTTCAGATGGCCCAGCAATGGCATTTACTTGAGAGAGTGACTATGATGAGTATACTCTCGGACGCACCACTTACTGAGATATGTGCCCAGACGCACGTGCAGCTTGCAGATGCCCATATTCCACGGGTTAGATATCTACAAGAACATTGTCTGGATTATGATATGTACCGTTGATACGCAAATAGTGTTGACCAGGCTGATTGGTAGATTGGTCAAGATAATGTCTTGCAGTATAGAAGGAGACTATGGATCCGATATGATGTTGAGTTGTGTGCTGAGATACTTCGAGAGGCTCATTGGTCTCAGTATATTGTTCATCCAGGGGCTACTAAGATGTATCATGTTATGAAAAGATATGTATGGTGGCACGGGATGAAAAAAAGTATTGCTGAGTATGTGTAGAGATGTGAGGTGTGCCAGCAGGTTAAGGCTGAACACCGGAAGCTTGGGGGTCAGATGCAACCATTGCCCATACCCAAGTGGAAATGGGAACACATTACGATGGATTTCATCATTGGATTGCCAAGGTCTCAAGGTAGATTTGATGCTATTTGGGTTGTGGTTGATAGACTGACCAAAAGTGCGCACTTCCTTCCTATGAGAGTCAGGGACTCTGTGGATAGACTGAGCAGATTATATGTTAGAGAGATCGTGAGATTGCATGGAGTGACCTTGTCTATTGTGTCATATCGAGATCCACGATTTACATTGAGGTTTTGGCAGGCCTTGCAGACTCGATTTGGGACCCGCCTCTGACTCAGTACAACATTTCATCCTCAGACGGACGGTCAGTTCGAGAGAGTGATTCAGATGCTGGAGGATATGCTCAGGCCTTGCATTTTAGAGTTCGGTGGTGGTTGGGGTGAGCATTTGCCCTTGTGTGAATTTGCTTACAACAACAGTTATCAGGCGAACATCGGTATGAAACCGTACGAGGCTTTGTATAGAAGACCCTGTAGATCTCCAGCTTGTTGGTACGAGGTGGGTAATACACAGTTATGGGGCCCTGATGCAGTTGTTGAGCAGACTGAGAAAGTCAAGCTGATTCGACAGAGGCTGAAGTCAACTCAGGATAGGCAAAAGAGTTATTATGATAACCGGCATCGGCCGTTAGATTTCGCAGTAAGTGATCTAGTTTTGCTTAAGGTCTCGCCACTCAAAGGTCATATGAGGTTCGGTGTCAGTGGGAAACTTGACCCTGGGTTTATTGGGCCATTCCAGATTGTTGAGAGGATTGGACCAATAGCGTACAGGTTGGCTCTACCTTCTCAGCTCGAGGATGTTCATGATGTATTCCACGTATCGATGCTGAGGAAGTTTAATGAGGATCCATTGAAAGAGTCTTATCCTGATCCAGCTCATATGCTTGATGTGAGTCATCTGCAAGTTAGGGAGGATACGACTTATGAGGAGTTGCCTATTTTGATTGTAGCTCGTAGGGTTCAGAAATTGAGAAATAAGGAAATCTCGCTTGTGCCAGTCAAATGGAAATTCCACGATAATTTAGAGCAAACCTGGGAGCGCGAGGACCAGATAAGGGAGCAGTTCCCCGACCTCTTTACCGACTGAGGTTAGTTCTCTTGCTTTCATTTTTTTGAGGACAAAAATATTCCTAAGTTGGGGAGAGTTGTAGCAGTTGTGCTTTTAGGTGACGTCATTTTGACCCTTAGTGTACCCGTAGAATAGCCATATACGTATTTGTATACGTATGTGTATATGTATTTTGATCCTCGACGCACATAGGTTCGAGTGACTTTGCATGATTTTAGGTCATAGAGAGTGCGCATGAAGTTTCGGAACCATCAGAGACCCGTTCGACGTCAAAACATGTAGAAAACAGTATTTTGGATCCAGTAGAGCTCGCTCCATGGAGGAAGAAATTTCGGTCACAAATTACATCAATGATTTGATCTCCAAGATTCGTGGTCCGATTGAGTTGCAATTTTGTCAAATCATTCTTGTGTGATATATCTTCATTATGAATGATGAAGATCTTAATCGGAGTTACCTACTGTGAGTTACAAGACTCCAAACACTGTTTTACGGATTTGCGAATTTTCTTACGTAGTTTTGATCAAACGGTTGGCTCTCGCAATCCCATCGTTGGATTTAGTTGAACGTTTACCAGACTGTTGGTAACTGACTCATGCAACTTTTGAACGGTTAAGATGTTAATTTGGTGAGTAGTTTGCATGAAATTGACTATCTAAGTTCAAGTATTGCAACAGAAAAACTGATTTTTAACAGTTTTTGGCAACTTTTAGTTGTGGGCCCAAACACTTCTATATAAGCTATTGACTCGGTTTTTTCAGCTCATTTGTACATTTTGCACTTGAGAAAGAGGGAGAAGAGTTAGAAAAGAGAAAAGGAGAGGAAAATTAGGGTTGGAGGTTCTTGCTCAAGAACTCCATGAGGTTTGCATGTTTTCTTTTTTTTCTTCCTTTGATCTCTCTTCTATAAGCTTCCAAGTTGTATTTTGACCTAAGATATGTCATGGATTCTCAGTTGAGGATTGTTCCAGACCTGCATGCATGTTTTTATGAACCCTAGTGTTGATTGGAGACCATTGGTGCCATTTTCCCCATTTTCTCTTTTGGATTTGGTGGAACTCTTTGTAAATAGACCTATACCTTGTTCATGGCCTTAGAATTTTCCAGGTGTCACCTATGTTAGACCTATGAACACCAAGAACTGATCCATGCCTTTGGTTAGAGATTTTCATAGTGAAATCTTGGAGTTTAGTTCAAATGGCCTACACTTGGATCATTGACTTAGGGTTAGAGTTAAGCTTTGCATGTCAACTATGTTGACCTAGTAGCCATGGTGCAAGTTCAATAAATTTCGTGGCTATATATGGTGGCCTAGTGTAAAATTGGCAATATGGCCTATGTAAGAAAATTTTCAGATTTGGGGCTTTTGATGCTTTTGATAGAAAATCTGAAAAATTATGCAATGTAGGTCTTTTTGGGCATGATTAGGGTTGTTGATGATAGAATTCAGTGGGTTCTCATAATGGACACCCTAGGGTTGACTAATTATAACCTAGGCTAAGTATTTGGCATTTTCCATGTACTTTGGCAATTTTGCATATAATTTGGGGATTTTGCCCAAATTGGGACTTTTCACCCAAAGCAAGTCAATTTATGAAATTGACTTGGGGATTGTTTAATTGGACCCAAATTGAGTAGAATCGTGGGTTTAAAATGTTAGAACTTATGTTAAATTGATATGACTTAGTTCATTTTGACCTTATGTTTGATATTGGCCTAATTAGGAATTTTGACCAGGACTTTGTCAATAGATGAAATTGACTTGATGTATAGTCTAATTTACCGTAATTATAATTGAATGTCATGTATATTAGTGGTTGGATCATGGGATCACCCTATTACATTTAATTTAGGTCAATCTTGGTTTATTTGAGTCTAAATGATCAAATTGGGCAATATGGAAATTGGCTCAAGGGGGTAACCAATTTAAAATCTAATTGACTTTAGATTGGGTTTGAACATGGGGTTTTAACACACTTTATGACTGATTTTCAGTTGTGTGAACCATGTTATTTCTAGGTCTTGTGATTGATCTTGAACCCGTTTAGTCATTTGGAGAGTTTTGGTGATTGGATTGGCTAGACTTAGCCAATCAAGTGTGGGTGTTCTTTTACTTTTGGATTATTTATATGTGGCATTGTATTATAGAAATGTTTTAAATGTTTTTGTATAATGGTATGCATGTTTTAATATTCCATGAAATACATTTGAGCATAATTCATTGGGATGACAATTTGGGTTGAGGCTCCTAGTTGGAATTCCCTCTTTTTTGGAAATTCTCGTAAGTCTAGCGGCGATCCCACTTGTGTACCTGGCAGGGGGTTTTATGGCTTGTGTATGGGTAGGTTAGTTTAGGCTAATCTTACATACTGCACAATCCCAGAAATCCTATTAGGATACGAGTATTGTGTGTGTGTCCAGGCGCTGTGTGTAGCGCATTAAGCCTTAAAACCCCCGTACTCAGGAGGTGTTACGATTGCATGAGCATGACTACAAATGTTATGCATCGCCATATGTATGACTTGATGCATTATGTTAGCATGTATGTAATCTATTTCGTCATCATGATATTTCAATGATTTATGATCTTATCATGTTTTTATTAAAGGCACGTACATGCCACTTGTAAATGACATTCACTGAGCTTGTTGTAGCTCACACCTCACCTTCTTCTTTTAGAATCTGATAGAAAAAGGAAAGAGAAGGCTTGACTGCGAAGCATCCCTTGTTTTTGTTTCATGTAGGTGTTGTACATTTAATTTTGTAATTTGATAATTATGTACATTATAACACCTAGTATATGTATAATTAACACATAGTTGGGATGTGTTGGGTTTGTAGTATTTTGTAAACTTTAAAATTTTATATTTGGTAACTTGGAGATGTAATATTTTATTTCATTTATGATCATGTTAGATGGATATTTTTAGGATTGTACTGTATTTGATTTTGGGGATTCGTATATGTGTTTTAGGCTGACGGGACGCTGGATGTATCGACGGAGGGTATACTCGGAGGCTTCCGTGTCGATCATGACGTCACATATAGTGGGTCGTGACAAAAGGTACATCTTTCTCCAACGCTCAAAACGTTTTCCAAAACCATGCATAAACCACTTGCATATTTGCATATTTTGATTTTACGTTTTACGGTATTTCAAATGATTTAATTTTTATATTTAATTTGAAATTTACCGAGTTTTTATTCGCATCTATCGTGTATTTTATCGCGAGTCAAAATTGTTTTTAATGATTCTTTCGGGATGCTAATGAAATAGCAACGCTCTCCTGAACTTGATGAGTCAGGACGCTGATAGTACATTAGGATGTTGACAACGTTTAAGGTTGAATTGAACTAATTTAGTAGGACGCTTACTTGTATAGTAGCGGCCTCCTTTATTAGTCAACCTCTGAAGTTCTAAGGACTCTGACTCGGCATCAATTCACTGAAAGATTTCTTAAGTTCTTCAAAGGATATATCTTTGAGAACACTGATAGTTGTAAGTTGATTAAACTATCAGGGCGCCACCTAGATAGGAGTGCCCTCACCTTTGGGAATCAACTTAGTAACTTTGAGGACGCTGATTGTCCTTCAGCGTGCTTGTGTTTAGTTTCAAATGTTTTTAACTTGTAGGATGCTTACATAGTTGTAGCGCCCTCGTGTTATGTTTTTTATTTTATGTTTTAAAAGGTAAGACGCTTACTTGGAAAGTAGTGCCCTCATGCACTTAATTGTTTTAAAACATAACAGAATGCTAATTGTGCATTAGCGCCCTCAAGGTTAAGTTGTTTATAGTGTCTAAGTAAGTCAGAACACTTACAAGCTAGTAGCGCCTTCACTTAAGTGTTTTGCAGGATGCTTATACGTAATGAGCGCCCTCAAGGAACAAAACGAAAAAGTTGATATTATACGTTTGGACACTGATTATGGAATCAGGACACTGTATAAGTCTCCTTTTTTAGAACAGATTTTTGCACAAAGTCATTTACAAACTTATTAGAGATCTTCTTTGATACATGAATTAAGTTTTTCTAAAACTTTCCTCTTTCATGAAATTTGAAAAGAACCAGAATGTTAGCGAAAGTTGCAATTTCCATTTTCATATAACATTCTAGCCATTTTGTGTAAATGTTCATATTATTTGAACTTCAAATGTCTAAACGGTTGTTTTACTAAGTCTATAAATACCAGCACTTAGGATCAAACAACTTGCCAATCATTTTGTATCGTGCCAATATACTTTTTGAAAGTTAGTTTGTGTCAAAATGTTTTTCAACATCTAATCTTTCAAAGTATTTTTCACTGATACCTTTACGTATTCAAATGATTTTCCTACTGAGCTTATTTTCATTCTATCTTTGAAAATCTATTTGATCTGGTATCAACTCAAAATCTCAGCACTAATTCATACTTAATATCATTCTTGCTAAAGAAAGAATTTGAGAAATAGTTCAAGATATATAGTTGTGCTTGGTTTCATATCTTAAGTACTTTGTTGAACTATATCAATAATTACGTTAACTACTGATCACTGAACCAAAAGTTTTCAGTCTTATATTTTATCTATTTTGAAAATTATTTGTCTTTGATTTACACTGGTCCTTCTATGTTTACGTCAATGTCTATTTGGTATGACATTATTTTCGAAGAAGCACTGATTTTCATATCACATCACTCATGCTTTTCGAAACTGCACTTTAGCAATACTGAACATTGAAAGGTAAAGGACTGCAAGTGTATGTCATCTTAGCATTACGTATTAATAATTCCATATATTTGTAATGCTCTGTACTGAGCTGAATTGTAGACCACCCACATTCTAAGTGTTGTAATGCTGGTGTGTTTCTTGACTGAAACAACCAGGACAAGTGAAGGTAGTTCACTTAATGATTTCAGGGTTGAAATCATGTAGGTTATCTCTGAACCTGTAACAGAGAAAAAGGTAAATCCTCACCTATAAGTAGGAGATAGGTTGATCCTCACCTGTAAGTAGGAAACCGGTTCATCCTAATTCTGCAAAAGGATAGGTTCATCCTTAACCTGTAAAAGGATAGGTTATCTCTTAACTTGTAAAAGAGAAACCTGTTCTTCCTTATCCCGCAAAAGGAAAATGGTTAGATATATAGCTTCTAGTTATGCCCGTAAATTAACTAAATTGTACGGCTTCTTGTCACGCTCGTAAGTTTACTATCCCTTAGTGGATTGGGAAATCTTGTTCGGGCGTGATCAGGTAGTGGAGTAGGTTCTAGGGGAACTAAACCACTATAAACCGTTGTATCCATTTATTTTTTTGGCACTTTATTATTTTGCTTGTTACCTACTATGCATATATTCTGTTTAATTAATTAACCGAAAGGTAACGTGAAAATTCGCCAAATCCAATTCACCCCCCTTCCTGGACAGCAATATTGGGCCAACAAGTGGTATTAGAGTGAGTTTTTGCATCAAAGTTATCTAATAATTTCTTTGAGTAAATGGCAAGACAGTGCTCAACTAGCTATAACATGGACGACAGTAAATACACCGATAGACCACTGATGTTTAGAAAAGAAATATTGCATGAGTGGAAGATTCTCATGAAAACCTTTATGATATCCCAAAACGTTGATCTTTGGAGAATGGTGGAAAATGGGTTTACTCTTCCAGACAAGCCAATCGAGTTATGGACAACCCGAGAAAGAGAAGAGTATTGCCTAAATGCTAAAGTAGTGTATGCTTTATTTTGTAATCTCCCGGACAATGAATTAGAACAAGTTAGTGAATGTGAGATTGCAAAAGAAGCATGAGAATTGCTTCATTTGGTTCACTGTGAGCCACCCACTAGATAATAGAGAATCAAGGCTCAATAATGCAGAGAAAAGATTTGAAGATTTTATATTTTCTTCTGATGAACCAATTGAAGAGGCGTGCTCTAGATTCAGATTAATTCTTGAAGACTTAAAGAATCTGGATAAAGAGATGCAAATTGGGATGAACATTGTCTATTTTGCTGATAAACTTTCGAAATCATGGGCTGAAAAACTCACAAGCATTGTAGAAATGTTTAATCCATGGGAATTCACCTTGGAAGAATTTTGCAACTTATAGATGTCTATAGAAGCTAAGGATGAAACCAAAGTAAGAACTAAGGTGTTAGAAAGATCGATAAAAAATTTCAAGTTCTTACTGGTGGAATCAGTTGATGAGGGACTTGGTAGGTTCATGGAGTTAGCAAGTGACTTACAAAGATATGGAATAACCCATCCTCATCAAACTTTGGATAAGTACTTCTTAGAAGGTTTTTGGACAAATGGAAGTATAAAGTTAACTTTATTGAAATGTTCGGTAATCCGTTTAACAGTAGCTTTGAAAGAATTCTTTATGTGTTAAGCAGACTGAAAACCTCTTCAAAAGAAAGTGAAGCTTCATCTAAAAGAAGAGAAATGCTTGCCAATTTGCCAAGTGATGATGACAAAGATGGAATGAATGAAAATGAAATATCATCATTGATAAGTATGAATTATGATGAAGAACAAGTTGACGAAGACCAATCTTCAAGTACCACATCCAGTGGTTCAATCATTTATACCTCAACTGATGAAGACGAAGATCCGAAAATACGAATACGCATTCGAAGGTTTCCAAAGATTCCAAGATGGAAGATGTGGATTAGGAAACTTCTTGGATACAACAAGGACTTGAGCAACACAGTCGATGATCAAAATGCTAGTTTCAAGGTTCCTTGAGGAGATTCATATCGAACTTCGCTTTGTGGGTAACACTTCTATTTGAAATTTCATATACTCTTTGTTGTGTTATTCCACAAAAGGCCTGAACATATTCTCTTAAGCATAAATCAATTGCATGTTAAGAGATATGTCTTTTTTGAAGTGTTGTTATCTCAAGCATGAAACTTATTATGTCATTATCATTGCATATATCATATTCATGAATGCTTTGTATGAAAAATTCATGCTTATTTGTTTGATGATTGAGTTGAATGATTTTCCATGTCATACAATGCTTAATTATATTATTCCTATGATTTTGGAAATATCTTAGGCTTGATTGAAAAATTATCATATCTTATTGCTTATGTCTTGAAGTTAATCAATTTGAACATGCTTTGAATGATCTGAATTTTGTTTAATGATTAAGCTGTGAAATGTATGCATGTTTATTTTGTGAACTTGCTCAAATTGATTATCATATGTTCACATGGAAAATTTTTACCTATATTAAATGGATCATGTGCTTCAAAAACTCCTAAATGTATTAATCCATTTGATATTGAATAATGAGCATTGGTACTAAATTGATATTATGATTATTGCTCAATTTGATTGGAAGTATGTATGTTGAAACTTCTATATCTTATTACTTCCAATGTATTCATGTGAATGTGTGAATGATTTATATTTTATGTTTACTTGAATATATCATCTATGATAATTATACATGTATTACTTAATAATCTTGCATGTATTATTTACGATAATGATACATGATTCATAAATGTTAATCTTGTGTGAATTATTGTTGAAGTTCTTGTGTGTGTTAATTTGGTGTGATTGATTTTAATTATAATATTTGTATCATTTGATGTGTGTATTGTTCACCTAGAAATGACCAAAATTTCTTGAATTATCATAAATTATCAATTTAATCAAAGTGAAATAGTAGTGATGTATTGTTGACCAGTGAGTCAACCGGGACTATACCATGTTTATGTACGGCTTGTAACCACGCCCGTAAGTTTGTTACTATACGGCTTCTAGCCATGCTCGTAAGTTAGTTAGATATGCGGCTTCTAGCCACGCTCGCAAGTTGGTTAGATATACGGCTTCTAGTTATGCCCGTAAGTTAACTAAATTGTACGGCTTCTAATCACGCTCGTAAGTTGACTAGTCCTTAGTGGATTTGGAAATTCTGATCGTGGGTGATCAAGTAGTGGAGTAGGTTCTAGGGGAACTGAACCACTATAAATCGTTGTATCCATTTACTTTTCCTGCACTTTATTATTTTGCTTGTTACCTACTGTGCATATATTTTGTTTAATTAATTAACCGAAAGGTAATTGTCAAATCAAATTCACCCCCCCCTCTTGGACGATAATACTGGGTCAACAGTTTTCATCAATAATAAGCATTTTCTAATTCCATGAGTTTGGAAGACTATCAGCAAAATATACTATGGCTACTCCCTAGGGTACTTCTTGACCATAGCTCTTCGTTCCACTAAGGATATCTTTGTGTCTATCAAGAGCTATGTCAAGAGATTCATTCTCAAGGACTCTAAAGTTGTCAAATAGTGTTTCAAATTCCTTGAGTTTTTCATCCTTTTCCTTTAACGACACTCCATGGATCATTTTGAGCTTCTCCCAAATTTCTTTTGTAGTCTCAAGATGACTTACTCTTTCCAATTCCTTATTTGGTAAACTACAAAACAAACTGTAAATTGCCTGTGAGTTTAAGCTATAACTACGTTTTTCATGGGATGTTCGTGAATCTATGGGTTTGTTAGGAGGTGTGTAACCATTTACAACAGTCTCCCATAGGTCTACATTTTGGGACTTGAGAAAGACTTTCAGGAATTTCATCCATTGACTGAAACAATATTTCCTAAATAAAGGAGGTCTGTGCATAGATTGCCCAATCTCAAATGTATTCTTGCTACTAGAAATTCTTGTCATCACTTCAAAGAAATGGTTAAATTTATCCGATGATTAACCTTCTTTGATACCACTTGTTGGCCCAAAAATGAGTCCAAGAGGGGGGAGGGGTGAATTGGACAAATTAGTAGGTTTTACCTTTCAAATCAATTTACAGATTAATATTGAAATAGTGTAGGAAACAAATGGCAAAGTACACAAACCTTATAGTGGTTCAACTATATGCCTATTTCCACTACCTAACCTCCTCAGTCAGGATTTCTCAAACTTCACTAAGTATCACTCTTCACAGATAAGGATCAAACCTTTTACAACTTCTCAGTTTCACAAGTGTGAGACAACCTAAAAACACCCAGCTTCACATGTGAGAGTCTACCTATACACTACTCAACTTACGGGTGTGAGTTAACCTAAGCACTCATCTTACGAGTGTGAGTCAACGAAACCTATCCTTACTCTAAGGATAAATGAGCAACTTAACTAGCTGCTACAAATTACAACAGATAATCAAGATTTCCTATACAAGGAAAATCTTAAAGATGCTTACAGATGAATCTTTGAACCTTTACTCAATGGATACTCAACAAAATAATGAAGTTTAAAAAATAGGTGAGAAGAGTAAAGTAAAACTTTTCTTTCTTTGGATTATTTGAAAAATATGAAATAAGTTCAACTGATCCAAAAGAAACTTTGAAAGAATATAGAGTTTGTAGCGTCAGAAAACTTTTGAAGTCGACTAACTTTCAAATAGTCGAAGAGAACAAATTTTTCAAAAGTCTCTATATCTCATGTTCAGGGTAGGTATTTATAATTCAAGATACCGCCAAATCCAAATTTGAATTCTTGAGACCATTGAGAGAGTAATTTGAAATTCAAAGCGAACGACTCAATTCTTTCATGAAAATGGTATGAATAGAGATGATGAAGATTTCTGATCAAAAAGAAGTTTACATGAAAGAGGAAAGGATTAAAAATTCAACTTTATCATAAATTAGAAACATTGTCAAGTTTTTTACATAAGGATCATGAGCGTCCTGATAGAGATAAGAGCATTATTGCAACATGACTTGAAATAAATAAAAACGTTGACGAACGTCTTGCTATAGAATGAGTGTCCTGAAAGACAGAGTTCGAAAACAACTGGAATTCTCAGACAATTTGGGAGGGTGCTATTTCTCTATGAGTGTCCTGCTAGACTCATCCAAAAATTTATGAGTGTCCTACATCAATAGGAGCATCCTGCAATAGTTAGACTTGATACTTTACTTAGTAGCCTTTCCCAAAATGACATTGATAGAGTCTCTTCATGCACTTCATCTAAAGATGTTTGGATTATATTAGAAAAACTCTACGTTACTTCATGTGCCTCCACGTCTTCTTGTGAAGGTAAGGAGAATGTAGAACATCTATGCATTATTTCTAATATTGATAATTGCTTTACTGATGTTATGAATCTTTCTTTTGATGATTTGTCCATAGCTCATGAAAAACTTCAAAATGATTTTGGCAAACTCATCCAAAAAAATGAGAAACTCAAGAACATGATAACTAATGTTATGGATGGGTTGGAAACTCTCCAAAATGACTACAATGATGTTCTTGAGGAAAATAAAGTGACTCTTGAAGGAAAAGAGGATGTGGAAAATGTGAATGTTATTCTTCAAGAAAGATTAGAGGAATTGACTCAATTAGTAACCAAGGTTACTAATGAGAAAAAGGACCTAGAACTTGAACTTCAATTAGAGAGAGAAAAGACCTCCACCTTAGAAAGATAATTGGGAAAACCTAAAGCTAGATACTTTAAGCCCAAGACATGCCATAGGAGCTTCATATATCCTTTTAAGGATAAAAATCATAAAATGGCATGGGTACCCAAGGAACTACTCCTAGATGCTAAGATTATGAAATCCAAAGGAGTGTGAATACAAAAGGCTATAGTTCACCAGATCACATAGATATCTATATTATTAAACCATATGCCAAATCTCTTTGCCAATAGTCTATAGCCCTTGGACATTTCTAGGAAAACTTCCTCGTATTAAATGTCAAATGTGCTTATTTATATTATTTCATGACATTTAGAAATATTATAGGCTTGATCAGATTACCTTATTTCTTGATGCCTATGCTTACCTATGATTGTTTATCACATTGAATTTGTTTAAATGCTTATTTATTTTGTTCAATGCTTGATGGCTGCAAAGCATGCTAAGTATGTAATTTGGAACTTATCTTTGTGAACATGCTTATATTATATATTTGTTTGATCATTTGTTCAAAGAATTCTCTATGCATTTACTTTATCATATGAGATGTATGTTTGTCTAAGTGGAATATGCTAGCCTTATATCTCTATCAATCCATTTAGATCTTTATGAGAGATTTGAGCATAATCAAATTATGTTGATTTATGATGTGAGCTTGCTTCAAATTATAATCTTAACTGCTCATATATTGATATGCTCATACTTTGGCAATGGACTAGAATTAATAACTATCTATTAGAATCCATCTTTCTTGTACTTTTAGGTTTAAAGACATATATCATTTCAAAGTACAAGATATTTAAATAGTTATAGTAGCTTTCTTCCAACTTTACTTAAATTGTCACTCACTTCCTTGGAGTTTGATCAAGCTTAATCTAAGAATTTAAATTCTTAGCAACCCTGAGAAGACTTTAAAAGTCATTTCTCCAATCCAATCCAACCAAAGAAACCTTACTCCCTATGCTTACTAATGATCCTTGATTACATCATAGAAGTGGTTAGTAAGGGAAATTAAGTTGATCTTTGATTCTTAGCTTAATTGAATATTTTAAGGATCAAACAAAATGAAACAAAAATGATCTTCTTAGAGACCTTGAATTAGAAACAAATACTTTAGTCTCTAGAAATCATTATTCAAGACTAAGACTTATGTTTCTTCAATTTTATCAATTCAGAAGTCTTAGTGTACCTACAAGGACAATAAATTCACATAAGCCTTTCTATAATTCATAAACGTTAAAAGGCTTTGAACTCACATGAACATCATATGCTTTGATTTACATATATTTGTATTCATTCCTTTAGAAGTTAATTGAATGATTAAAATGATCTTCACTCTTTATTCAAAATAGACTTTAGTCATATATTTGGAAAAATGAACATGCTAGTCTCCATGACTAAGCATTGATGTGTGATTTACTTATATCCACTCTTGTGCCATCACCATGCTTATACGATCATGAATGTTTTGTTACCTTCTATGTTTCAATGAATGCCTATTACTTTAAAAGGAAACATGTTCATAACGCACGTTGCTTTATCATGACTTGTTCTTGCCTATTGACCATCTTTTGTCATGATTATGTTTTCCTATGTTGTTTTCATGCATGCTCGTGTATTAAGAATCTTATTATTCTTTGAGCTTGCATATATATTTTTATGTTTCATCATAAGTTTTGATAATTGATTGATGCGCTTATCTATTCCAATCTTTCATCCTTTTGTACTTCCATTGGTTCAACTACCTCATTTCATCTTATATGTAAACCAATAGGAAATATCATGGACGCCTATCAAATCTTGAATCATTGTGGCAATTATATGAGAAATGAATGGCGAGGCTTTGTGTTTTAAATCCATTTCTAAATTTTTCGATGCTACGTCACTTATTTTTGTGATCATGCTTCAACTCAATTATTTTCATTTATGCATGACTCATACATATTCATATTTGTAGGACCAATGCCCGTCATGATTGAGATTTTGATGATTACAAACAACATGAATAACAACGCAAATATATTGTCTCTAAGTGTAACAACAAATTCATCAAGATCACATCAAGAGAAGCTGTTGAAAGCAATCAAGATCAAGCTCAAGCAGTGAACATAAATTTCTATATGCAATGTATTTTAGTTTGTTCTTAGGATTGTAAGATTTCCTTTAGAATCTCTCAGCAAGATCATCTTCAAAGTTTTCAAGTTTTCAATTTTTTTTTTTATCATTAACTTGATTTCACCAAAATGGTTTTTCAAATGCTTTTAAATGTGTTCTTAGCATTTTGAATGATTCAAATGTTTTTAATCTTGTGTCAAAATGTTTTTAAGTCATTGGAGATGTCCTTGATCTTTAAAATCATAATTTTCTAAGTGATCAAGGCCTTCAACGCGCTAGTAGCCTGCTGGGATTTTTCCAAGTCTTTGGAAAAGTGACCCAACGCACTAGCCACGACCAAAGTGACTGAGAACCCCAACTTAAAGGATTGGCTCTCCAACCTGCTTTCACAATCTAGCTAGTACACTGACCATTGCCCAGAATTGGTTGGGTCTCAGGTTTGTGACCCAACGGCTAAAATAGTAAAGCCTGCTAAAGACCAAAGGGGACCAAATTTTTTGTTTTTCCTAGAAGTCTACTAGCGCACTAGGGAAGTGGCTAGCGCACTAGCCATGTCTGTTAGGGTGTTCTGACAGTTCTGGGTTTCTCGAAAGCAACGTGTACTCCACATTTTGAATTTTGTGCTATGCCAATTTTCATGGTTTCTAATGTTCATTTTCATATTTCTTTGGTGAAAAATCCTTATCTTTGACCAGCAACTTCAAATTTTGAATCTTGTGGTTTCTTGGAGATTGAAACCCTAACTCTTGAATAGTCTTTTTTTTTCTATAAAAACAAAGTTGTGCTCATTTGAGAGACACAACCAAACATGTTTTGCAACTTAGTCAGTTTTTCAAAGTGTTCAAAGTGTTCTAAATTTTTTTTTTAACATTCTTTTGTCTTGATCAAGCTTATTTCAAATCTTAAATCAAGATTCCAAAGCTTTTAAAGATATCTTCTTTCCAGTTTGTGCTTCATTCTTCATTCTCTTGCTGAGATTTCTAGAGGCTATCAAAAGCTATTATGTGTAAGTTGTGAAGTGTTCTTGGTAAGTAAACAACTTCAAATCTGTACTTTTCTTATTTCAATCTTTGTAAAGTGACCTATGTCACTGGTGAGCTAAGCGAGAGTGATTAGGTTCTTGTAAAGGTAACTCACACCTATGAAGTGAGTGTTTGTAATCGGTTTGATCGTCACCCTCGTAGTAGGATCCTTAGTGGTAGGTTTTGAGAAAATCTTGATCAAGGAGATCAAGTCATACTCGTAGGCCTTGAGTGTCGAACCACGTTAAATCTGGTGTTTGGTGACCTAAGTGGTTTTCCACTTAGAATTCGCTCAAGTGTTTTGATGCTTACAAAAAATATAACCATGGTGCAATTGGTTTAGTTGAGTATGTTTCAGCACCAAAAATCAAAGGTAAAAGGCCAATACAAGGTTCAAGTGGATCAAACAAAGTCAAAGGCAAAGGATTGGACATGTCGACTTAAAGTCAAAAGGATGAGAGCTTACAAGTGTACTTAAAACTAGGTTGTAATCTTTCCTGTCTCTATATTACTCATTTATTTTCAAATCATTCCATGCATGCATTCATAATTCTATTTAGTCAAAATGTTTTCCAAATCATCAATGTTTTGCTTAATCAAATCGATTTTCATATTGGTCAAACTTTTAACTTTCATCAAAATTGTTTCAAACACTTGCATGAATTTCAATTTGATCAAATTATGTGTTTCCAAGTGTTTTTGAACATTTTTAATTGATAAAATATGTTTTGAACTTAGAAAAATTCAAAAAACTCAAAAATCAGTTCTTGTGTAAGCAGAAACACGTTTCTTAAGGAAGAAATGCTTTTTCTTGCTGCCTAGAGAAAATTTTCTCAACTGGACATACAAAAATGCATTTTCTTAAATAGAAACGCATTTCTAGTATTTTCCAAAATGATAAATTATATCTCAAGGACACAGAAACGTGTTTCCTCTTGAGAAACACGTTTCCTTTGTTTTCCAGAAAAAATGAGCCCTCTGGAATTTGCACAGGAAATACGTTTCTCTCTTTTTGGGCATTTCTGAAAATTAACACAAAAATGTGTTTCCTACTTTTTTCTAGATATTTTTATAAATACATGCCTTGGGTCATTGTGAGCAACTTTTGAAAAAATCTTTAGAAACTTGTGCATTTGTGTGTTCTCCTGTCTTTCAAAATAAAATAAGATTTCACAAGTTTAAGTGTTTTGTTAATTTGAAAGAAAGAGGTTTTGATCTTCAAGTATTCATCATCCTTCAAGCAATCTTTGAAGTTTCTCTCTTACTTTGAAGAAATCTCCTGGGCTTTAATCTTCAATCTTTGAAAAGATTATTTTGAGAGATTTCTAACACTTGGTGTTTTTGAAACTTGTGTTAATGTTTTTGTTCTCCTTATTTTCAAAAGAAAATCCAAGTTTCTACAAAATCTTTTTCAACTTGATTTTGAGAAAAATCATTCAAGTGTCCAAATTGTTTTCAACAAGTGTTCAAATATTTTTACAAACATTTCAATATCTCTCTTTTGGGTTTTCTCTTCAATCTTCAATTTGAAATCTTCTTTTGAGATAAGCCTATTTTGATTCTTAGGGAAATTGTGTGCTTGATTTTAAATCCAAAATTTTCCTAGAATCGAAGTGTGTTTGAGAAAATGAGAGCATGAGCTTTAACCTATATCTTTCGTCTCTACTCATTTTCAAAACACCTAGAGAGAGCATTTGAGTGAAAAATCATCTTGGTGATTTTAGAGCATCAATTTTTGAATCAATCATGCACATTTTTCAACAATTCTCAAATGGGAATATGGATACATGAAAGGTATATGGTTGTAAGTTCTCTCAATCCATGAGCTTTAATTTCGTATCTTGTATTGATTGAAATTGTTATATCTTGAGCTTTATTGTAATATTTGTAGCTAGAGTTTTGGTTTGTTTCAAGATCAAAACAACCAAGTCAAGTGAACTTGATTCACTTAAGATTCCAAGGTTGGAATCAAAGTTAGGTTCATCCTTATCCCACAAAAGAATATTGTAGGTTCATCCTTATTCTGCAAAGGATACTGCAGGTTCATCCTTATCCCCCCAAAAAAAAGTAGACAGTTCATCCTTAGCCCATAAAAGGATAGGTTTACCTTGAACCTATAAAAAGACAATTGTAACGGTTTGATTCACACCCGGTAAGTGAATCTGAGATAGTGGAATCCTAGAGAGTTTTTCTCTAGGCATGGACATAGGAAATTAGATTTCTAAATCACGTAAAAATCTTGTGTCTTAGCATTTTAATTTCTGCACTTTACCTTTGTACATGTTCTATTTTATTAAAGGCCTCAATTAACTAAAGGAACACAAAATTAACATAAGATAAATTTAAAATTGACCAAATTGGCCAAGACACCCAATTCACCCCGCGTTCTTGGGTGACTATCAATTGGTATCAGAGCGGGTGCTCATGATTTAAGGTTTAACATCCTTGAGCCAAAGACCAAAATGGCCAATACCTTAGGATTTGACTTAGGTGATAACCCACTATCTCCAACTATTCTTAATGATCATAATTTCACAAAGGCTCAATCATTCAATATGTGGGATATAGTTAGAAATGGACCATCTGTACCCACGAGGATCATTAATGGAGTTGAAGTCCCAAAATTAAAGAAGAAATGGCATAGGAAAGAAAATTTGTTAGTTAGACTTGACATTCTAGCTAGAGACACATTACTTAGATGTTTTTCCTAAAATGACATTGATAGTCTCTTCCTGTGCTTCATTTAAGGATATTTGGAACAAGTTAGAAGAATTCTATCATGATTCAAGTGCTCACATATATTTATATGAAGATAAAAAAAATGTAGACATGTGTGCTTTGCATCTATTATTGATGAATGTTTTATTAATGATGTTTCTTTTGAAGATTTGTCCATAGCTCAAAATGACCTTCAATTGGATTTTGACAAACTTGTTCAAAATAATGAACATCTCAAAAACAAGATCTCTAATGCTATGGATGAGTTGAAAACTCTCCAAAATGACTTTGAAAATGTTCTTGAGAAAAATGGAAGTATTATTGAACAAAATGAGAACTCGGTGTAATACCCTAAGATTGCACACAAAATAAATAAATAATTTTGAACTTAGGGCAACCCGCCCGAAGGTTCGAGCGTTTTTTTCCTATTTAGGGAAGCCCCCTTCCTCATTTTTCACACCAAATCACTTCTCCTTGTGATTTCCTCTTCTCTCTCATTCTTTCGCCACTTCCTCCTAAAGTTGTGCCGAATATCTCCACGTCAATTACCCCTCCACTCTTGACAACGTCTTGAAGATAAAGGATGTTATAACTGCATCAGTGATCTACTTCAAAGACTCATCAAAAGTGTTGATGTTTGCCTCGTACAGCATCCTTATGATCAAGACTCTGTAGCCGAGGGGTTCCTTTCATGAAGGGTTTTGAATCACCCGCAACATTTGCTGGGTAAAGAAGAAGAATGGCCACTGCACCTGTGGCTGAACCGTCTAACCCTGGCCATCATTGCAATCATGGCCGAGGAGGCCGTAATGGTAGGGGTGGCCTTTGAAAAGGCAATGGCAGTAGCACTACAATCAGCATGGCCAATAGACCATCAAAAGTAGAGGCTGACGTGTTTCAACTGCGGTCAGTAAAGCCATGTAGGAAATGTCTGCCCCCACCTTCAGGAACCACGACAACCTATTCCCGTTGTTCCAATCCAAAAAGCCTCACCTGCTGCTAATGACCAACCCAGGCAGAACCAGGGGAAACGGTACCAGGGCAGAGCGTTTGCTATCACTCAACAACCCCTCCCAGACAACAATGTGGTCGAAGGTACATTTTCTTTGTTCAATACAATGGTGCATTTCTTGTTTGATTCAGGTGCTACGCATTCCTTTTATCTCCTACATTAGTAAGGCATTTAGGGTTGCATCCTGAACCCACAGACTTCACAATCCATGTCACATCACCATTAGGATCTGGTACTAACGTGAATTTACAGTGTTCTCGATGTGAGTTTCGAATGTCAGAACAAATAATATATGCAGATCTCTTTGTGATGGACATTGAAGACTTAGACATCATCCTCATCATGGACCGGCTTGCACAACTGAATGCAAGGATCGATTGTATGAAGAAGCAAGTTCAGTTAACCTTTCCTACTAGGGAGTTTGTTGAGATTCAGGGAACGAGGAAGTGGATACACATCTCGACTGTTGCACTTCTCAAGGCACAGCTTCGAGCTCTATCCCTTGGTGATGACAATGAATCACCAGCACTATACCCTCTCGAAGTACATGATGTCCCTGTAATATCTGAATTCCAAACAATTTTTCTAAATGACCTTCTCGGTCTACCTCTGGTTAGGGAATTCAATTTTGAGATCAACCTCATACCTGGGACTAGGCCTATCTCAATACCACCATACAGAATGTTCAATGTTGAGCTGGTCGAATTGGACAAACAACTGAAGGATTGGTGAGTAATGGCTTCATTAGGAAAAGTTCATCACCCTAGGGCACTCCAGTTCTGTTTGTTAGCAAAAAGGATGGTTCGTTATGACTTTGCATCGACTATTGCAAGTTGAATAACGTCACCATTAAGAACAGATACTCGTTGCCAAGGATCGATGACTTATTCGACCAACTTAGAGATGCCAAGTACTTCTCTAAGATTGATTTACGATCTGGTTATCATAAACTCCAGATCAGAGAGTCGAACATTATCAAGACGACATTCAGAACTCAGTACGGTCACTACGAGTTCTTGGTTATGTCGTTCGGTCTAATAAATGCACTTGCTGCGTTCATGGATTTGATGAATAGCATTTTCAGGCTATATTTAGACTGATTTGTGGTGGTCTTTGTGGATGATATCTTGATATATTCCTCAACCGAGGAAAACCATAAGATACATCTGAGGATTGTCTTCCAGACCTTGAGAAGCCACCAATTATATGCAAAGTTGAGTAAGTGCGAATTTTGAGCGAAGTGAGTTCAATTCCTGGGTCATGTGGTTTCAGGAAATGGCATTGAGGTGGATCCTTCTAAGGTTGAAGCAGTTTTAAACTGGAAGCAGCCTACCACTGTTACTCAGATTATGAGTTTTCTTGGTTTGGCTAGCTATTACAGACGCTTCATCAAGGATTTCTCAAAGATTGTTGAACCTATGACCAAGCTCACTCGGAAAGACGTGCGATTCATCTGGAATCTCGCCTGTGAAACATCATTTTAGGAATTGAAGAAATGCCTCACGACTGCACCAGTACTAATCACTCCAAGACATGGAGTTGGATTTTCACTATACACCGACGCCTCTCATCAAGGCTTAGGTGCAGTACTAAT
This sequence comes from Paratinospora sagittata, assembly GCA_035771175.1. Classification (NCBI taxonomy): domain Eukaryota; kingdom Viridiplantae; phylum Streptophyta; class Magnoliopsida; order Ranunculales; family Menispermaceae; genus Paratinospora; species Paratinospora sagittata. The sequence continues at coordinate 25,224,203 of CM069595.1, forward strand.
ACAAGAAGGCCAAGTTATTGCATATGCTTCAAGGAACCTGAAGATTCATGAGGGTAATTACCTAATGCATGACTTGGAACTTGCAGCTGTCGTATTCGCACTGAACTTATGGCATCATTACCTATACGGTGAACAGTTTGACGTCTTCTCGGATCACAAGAGTCTTAAGTACATCTACACCCAGAGAGACTTAAACCTTCGCCAAAGACGATGGTTGGAATTCTTGAAAAATTATGAATTTCAATTTTTGTTTTTTGGAATGAAGAAGGCGATTGCAAACTTCGTTGCTAGATTTCTCGTTTTCCAGCAAGTTAAGGCAAAACGTAGACTTCCCTCTGAACTTCTCCAGCCTTTACCTATTGGAAAATGGAAGTGGGAGAACATCGCAATGGATTTTGTTACGGCCTTGCCTCTAAATAATAAAGGGCCAGATGTTATTTGGGTTATTATTGACAGACTTTCAAAGTCTACACACGTTCTACGGATAAAGTTCACGGATAACCCCGCCAAGCTTGTCAAACTGTATGAAAGAGAGATCGTGCGCCTCCATGGTATACCTCTTACGATTGTCTCTGATCGAGACCCTTGATTCACATCAAAGTTTTGGCAAAGGTTCCAGAGTAGAATGGGTTTCAGGATCACCATGAGCACAAGCTTTCACCCTTAGACTAATGGGCAATCAGAGTGTCTGATCTAGATCTTGGAGGATATGTTATGGTGCTGCATTTTGGACTTTCATGACGGATGGGAAAAACACTTACATTGGGCTGAGTTTACATACAACAACAGCTACCAAACCAATATCGGCATGGAACCATATGAGGCTCTTTATGGTCGCCCTTGCAGATCTTCGGTATGATGGTTAGATATGGCAGATCGACCGCAGTTGGGGCCTGAACTAGTTCACGAGACTTCTGAGAAGATCACACTAGTAAAGGAGAGATTTCGGGTTGTACAAAGTCGACAAAAGAACTATGTTGACAAACGAAGATAGCCACTAGAATTTGATAAGGGGGACTTGGTTTTTCTAAAAATTCAGCCTACAAGAGGTGTCAAGCGCTTTGGGATCAAGGGAAAGCTCTCCCCACGGTATACGGTCCATTTCAGATCATTGAACGTATTGGCAAACTAGCCTATAGTCTACCCCTTCCATCGTTCATGTCTAAGGTTCATGACGTTTTTCACGTATCCATGCTTCGAAAGTATCGTCCTGATCCTTCGCATATCATCCCTCTAGTCGAGGTTCGGGTTGAAGAAGGAAGCAAGTGTCAAGAGAGAGCGATACGGATTCTAGATAGAAAAACTCAATAACTAAGGCGACATAGCATACCACTTGTGAAAGTGCTCTGAGATCACCACGAAGTTGATGAAGCAACATGGGAACTAGAAGCAACAATTAAACAAAAATACCCTAAATTGTTTTCTAGTAATAATTGATGATGTAATACATTGTACTATTTTACTTATCAATAAAATGATGGAACTTTGTTTACAAATATCTTATTACATCATTTCACTTAAATAACTATGCAGATGTCTACAAATAACTTCGATGGAGGTAGTGATGCACACACGCAATGGCCTTTTTGGCAACCTGTGATGACTCCTTTAGGATCTGAGTCAAGTCACAACTACTTAGCATCACCAACTCCATCGCCCCACAGACAACGATCTTTATCCCCAGAGCGTGCATGGCTTTTTCGTAACAGTTTTGCCCGAAACAATCCCATGCCCGAAACAATCCCATGCCCTCATCTTGGCAAGATCTTCTACCAAAATTGTCAGGCGGCCGGATTCGAGCAACAACACTAAAAAGCATCCCACCGCTCAACCTACCTCCCCTTAAACGATGCATCTTGCAAAGCCCTACACAGCCATCTGTTAGGCAAAGGTCGAAACCTTCTGAGGACGAATCCGTCTCCATTTGCTCTCCATGGTTTCATGATGTTGAGGATTCTTCCACCCACAGTGCTATTCAGGGACCTTACAGGCACTACCCTGAGGTAGCGAACGATAACGACGAAGAATCTCACGTTGATAACAATCATGACTACTTGGACTGATTTTGAGGGCGAAATCTTTTTAAGGGGGGTAGAGTGTAATACCCCAGGATTGCACACCAAAAAATAAAATAATAAAAATAAATAAAAAAATTGAACTTCGAGCAGCGTGCCTGAACGTACGAGAGCTTTTTTTCTTATTTAAGGAACCCCCCTCCTCATTTCTCACACCAAATCACTTCTCCTTGTGATTTTTATCTTCTCTCTCATTTTCCTTGCTTTTTTCTTCTCTTTTTAAGACTCTCTTCGTGGTGCAATGCGGTTCTGCTCGGGGGAAGGCGCCAGTTCTCGAGGGAGTTATTATCTAAAGGTGGGGAACAAAACATAGGTTTGCGTGTCTTATAACTTTTATTAAAGTTTACATTCATTTATCATTATGTCTACTATTCATTTACACTGCATTATTGCGTATAATGTTTATACTTGTCATACTTATGCCTGTTTATCTGGAGTTCATGTATTACATGGTTGCTATGCCGGATTAGTGGTCAATCTGGCTCAACCAGACTCAGTCTTGTCCTTAGTAACTTTAAATAGTGAAGGGGAGGCAGTATGCTGCTCTAGACGATTGGTATTTAAGTAGACCTCGTGTCTCACCTCTCAAACTGGAGACTGATCTAGTTGGTCTTATTTAAAAGCTATCAGCTTGTACAAGTAATACTGAATGTCCTAACCTTGCACGTAGTGATACCGACCCTGATAAGGATCACCAGACGTTGCCAAATCCTGTCAATTGTTAAGTAAAGACCGGACATGTTCATGCATTGGCATCATACATAAGCCCCACCTAGGGACGTATGTGGTTTATGATTCATAGAATAGTTAGAAGCAATGCTCACTATTCATTATATTTCTCTGGAGAGGGACGTACATTGAGAACTTGGCTACTCTTGGGGAGGGACATCTGTACATGAATCCAGGGCGTCATTCCTAAGGTGGGACGTACAATGAGAACCCGACTACTCTTGGGGAGGGACATCTATACGTGAACTCAGGCGACGTACTATCATGGAACCAATACGAGACGGTGTCATGCATACATACATGTTGGATTGATTATGATGGTCTGATGTGTATTTATGATATTTGATTATAAAGTTTGCTTTATTAATTGTTATATTCACGAACTATTTTACCCACTAAGCGTGTAGCTCACCCCGTTGTTATCCGATTTTTCACAGGAGATTAGGGTGGACTGGGTGCAGGTTTTTGGGTCCACATTTTTGTACCCTTTGTATTATTCATTGGGGATTTTGGGAGGATGTTCCCTCAACTATTTCATGTACAAATATATTCTGAAATTAATGAAATCAGACTTGTACTTAATCATGTTTCCGCGCACTCGGTTATTGTTATAATGCATTCACGCCCTGTCCGTGAGTGTCCCGTCGGTTTAGGCTCATGCGGGCGGGGTGTGACACTTAGAGCTTAAATTAAACTTCGAGAGTGAAAAGACCTTCATACTAGAAAGGCAATTGGGCAAGCCTAAGATTAGACACTTTAATCCTAAATTATGCCATAGGAACACTAGAAATCCTTTTAAGGATAAATATCATAAGATGACATGGGTAACAAAGGAAATACTCTTTGATGCTAAAATTACAAAATACAAAAAAGTATGGGTACCAAAGGCATTTGTTCATCGGATCACATAGATTCATATTATTAAACTACAAGAAAAGTCACTTTCAACGGCATAGAAAACAAGTCATTATAAGTCTTTAACGACATGCATACATATGTCGTAAATCCCCAAATCATTATAAAGTACTGCTTTTTAACATGTTTTGAGAGCTATTGTAATAAGTCTTTGCAAGTAGTTAATGACACTACAAATGTGTACAATACTATCAATGACATATAATAACATGCTGTTAAAATCTACAATATTATCAACGACTTATAATAACATGCCGTTAAAATGTACAATATTATCAACGACTTATAACAACATGCCGTTAAAATCTACAATATTATCAACGACTTATAATAACATGCCGTTAAATGTTTTCATAGCTTATTAATCCAAGCTGTTAATGACACTACAAATGTGTACAATACTATCAATGACATATAATAACATGCCGTTAAAATCTACAATATTATCAACGACTTAAACTAACATGTCGTTAAAATGTTTTCATAGCATATTAATCCTAGCTGTTAAAACTACACTTCATGACTTTTTTAGATGTCATTAAAACATCTTCCAACAACATATGTCAGATGTCATATTTAATAACTAATACAAAAACTTTTCTTCTATGTCCCATATAAACTTTTTCATATTCAACATCAATTCACAATAAAATTAATCTCATTTCATCAATAACATCAATGTTTGACAAAATATAAATCATTACATCCATGAACAAATTAATATGAATAATAATTTGAATAAAAAAATAAATTCAATTGCATGTCTATATGAGTACTTGTCTCTAAATGTAACAAAAAACAAAACTAAAAACTATGAATGTTCAGTAATCATCTTCATCGCCAACAAGTTAGGTACTTTTACTTTGTATTTGCACTGTTGAAACCTACATAAAAAGTGAAAAATACATTTGTCAATTGAAAAACATAATAAATAAAAAATATATGAAAAAATCTCAAGTATAATAAAATTGAGAAAAAAAAAACAATACATTTTACATTAAAATATTAGCACTTTTTTTTAGACAACTTTGAAAAAAATTCGGCAGAGCCTCCTTTATTTTTTTGACTTCCACAAAAAATTATAATCTATATAATTCCTGTCATATTCACTTCCAAATATATTCCTTCCTTACATCCAAAAATATATTTAAATATAAATACAATTTCACATCCATGTCAAATAAATATTATAAATACCAACGCCACATCGTAAAAAAAAACACTTCACATTAGGGGAGAAATAGGGTCGGGTTGGGTCAGGTTTTTTCTAGCCCACCCGACCTAAGGTCGGGTTGGGTTGGGTGGGTCGGGTTGGGCCCCCATTAAATAGCCCAATTTTTTTAAAGCTTAATAACTACTATTTTAGCTTATATTAGTAATAAAATATGTTGGATTATCATGTATCCAACTTATTAAACTACTATTTAAGCTTTAAAAGATGAGATTTCTCTTTTTTGGGAGAACTCATATATGTATAAGTCAAGCTACTCTTAAACTTGACTTATGGGAACGAAGATGAATAGGGAGTTGATGGGCTTTTATTGAGAAAGAGAGTCTCCCATGCTTCCTAACAAGCAATGTGGGACTAAAATGAGAACTTTCTCTTTTAGTCTCAAACATCCATCTTATCATATTCTTCTTACCATCTAACCTAACAACTCAAGAAAAGTAGTTGAGGGATATGGGCCTTTTTAATTAGAGGTCTTGCATGTAATAACTTTTTAGTATTTTTATTATATATACATACATACATACATACATACATACATACATACATACATACATACATACATACATACATATATATATATATATATATATATAAAAATTTTAAGAGGTCGGGTTTGGTCGGATCGGGTCGGTCAGGTTGCTTACACCCCTACTTCACATCCACACAAGAAAAATGCATGCTATTTTGGCTAAATGAACTTGATACCTAATTCATTTACTCGCCAGTTATACATACATCACAAACCTTAAATAAGACAAAATCATTATCCCATCACTCCCACTTAAACAAAAATATTTATTTGTCAAAACTACTTAACATCAACTAAGATAATGTTAAAGTTATGCACTATAGCCATAAAAATACAATGAATGCCTAAAAAATATTAACATGCCCACCTCCATAAATATTTGTTCCTTTGTAGCTCCATATATGGCCCTGAAATACAACAATAAAACTCAGAACTAACTTAATTAAGTAACATTATATATCCGTTACTTATTATAGACTTAAACATTAAACATAAGAAAAAATAAATAAACAAATAAGGATCACCTATAATAGAGTCAATCCATGCTAATATATTTGTGTGGCCATGCTACAGTACTTTTCAATGCATCTTCAACAATAGAAAACTATTGTGTTGGTTGAGGAAAATCCACTTTCGAAACATATACTTCATGAATCCATACTCTATAACAATAGGGTCCTAGAACAACATTATGGGCCATTGACTTTGGATTAGTTGAAGAAATTTGTCCTCTTGCAACTACTTCTCTATTTCCAGACCAATTTAACAACAACAGTTTATATTATTAAGACTCTTTGTATCTCTGGAACTGTAATATAGTGAAAAAAAAATTAATGATACTTTTCATTATAGTTATTACATATAAAAATAAGAACAATTTATTACTTGTTCATTATGTGCAAAGGTATGTGATGCACCATGATTAGATGTAGAAGAACGTAGCATCTCATCACGTTGTCCATGTTTGTCTTATATAACAATTACATACTTCAAGTTAATTTCTAACAAAAGAAACATTTATAAAAACATTTACTTAAATAAGTTTAACTTACCATTTTCGTTGTATTTTCTTGAAGCTTCGCATTACAAAATTCATTAAATTGACCTTTCAATTCTTTTAGTTCATTTTCAAGTGCTTTTACCCTTGAATTGCTATGTACTTGCATATTTACCTTCGAAGGTTTTGCCCCAAAACCAAGGCCCCTTACCCATCCAGGTCGTTCAGGTCTAAAACATGAGATAGTGCATCACCTGTTATGGAGTTTTGATTTTGAGAAGTAAACATTTTCGAGTACTCTTCCAATCATTTCTAAACAAAATAAAATACCAAAGTCAATAGCCATTTGTAACAAATTGGTAAACAATGATCACATAGTTTTAAAAATGAAATGACATTACCAATGACTCGTCAACTGCTTCGTTACTAGGTTTTCCATCCTTTTTTATATGTGCTTGAGTCCATACTTGAGCTCTATTAACTGATGGATCCTCATTTCTCTATCATAAAAAAGAAAATAATGTATAGAACTATATGGAAATAAGATCAAAAGGAATTAAAAAGAAAACGTATACCATTTCATCCTCCATTCGTGCATAGCCTTTACGACTCATAGTGTGTGGAGTAGTTTGTTTTGCTCTCATTTTTTGGAACCTCTATCTTCTTGCCTATTTGTTTTAGCCCTGGTATTAGCAAAGTAAACATCAAAATCTCTTATGACATGCATAACCAATAACGAAGATTGTATATCACCAAAATCACTGGCCAACAACTATAACTAGAACTAAGATTATTGAAAGAATTAAATCCATCTGTAGAAAGTCCTAACCTGAGATTTTGTGGATCTAAGGCAAAATCAGGCCATTTGTGACTAACCGTATCCTACACCATTGAATCAACTGGATGTTTCATAGTACCATCTATATTTTTATTATTAGCATGCCAAGTCAATTACTCAATCTTTTCAGGAAACAAACATACTCTTAAATCTTGATATTATTGAAAAATAGCGCAAAACTTTGTAAGGTACTTTTTTTATCTTACTAGACTGTTGATTTACTTTCCATCTGGATTCACCACATTAAGGACATGTGTCCATATATTGATTCTCTTTCCGAAATAAGCAACAATCATTTACACAGGCATTAATTTTCTCACATCCCAAATCAAGAGTCGTTAAAAGATTTCTTGTTTTATAAATAGAGTCTGGAAGAACATTATCCGCTAGTAGAATATCGCGTAGGATTTCTAGAAACTCATTAAACCCTATATCTGATAGCCCATGTCTAACCTTATTTTTATACAATTCCACAATTGTCGATAATTTGATGCACTTCTTACAACCTGGATATAGAGGTTTCTCCGCATCTTCCAACTTTTCTGAAAATCTTCAACAACCCTTTCCTCTCTACTTTCTATAGTATCATCACCTTGGACATACACATCCTTGTACATATTGTATGCCTCAGTCATTCCAATAGGTTCATCCCCTTTGGACTTAAATATGGGTTCTCCATGAAGGATCCAATTCATATAATTGGTATTCATCCCTTGTATGACCAAATGTTCATAAACAATGTCAACATGTTGGTGGTTGAGGCACATAAATATCTTACAAGAACAACTAATCTTTTCAGGATTCCCAAGATTTTCACTTGCCATTTTGACAAAATTTTTAGCTCCATCTTGATACTCCTTACGAAGGCTATAAACAAAAATAAAAAATAAAAAAAGACAACAACAACACTAGTTTTATCCAACAAGTTAAACAACTAACTCTAAAGGCTTTCCAATAACATAGTGTTAACCACAGTAAAATCCTATTAAGTTTGACCCAATCTTCATCCATCTTGGTATGGTACTAGCGATTTTTGTCTAACTCTTCAAATCTATAAGCAAATGAAAAATTAAGAAACATCATGTAATTTTGTACTAAAATATAGATACATATATGCAAAACACAAACTTCAATGAAATCTACTTGTTGAACATGCGATGGTCACCCTCTTTGTCACATAATCACACAATAGAGGATATATGTAATACAAATTAAGGAAACAACAAATATTATTTTTCCTTGCACGTAATTTGCATGTAGGACGATAATTTAAATTTTAAATAAAAGAAATGGTACTAATTGTTACCTTTGAAAGGAAAATTCTTTCAATTCCTATGCAATACCTGAAAATAACCACAAACAAACAAATAAGGCCTAACAACTTAATCATTCAACAATAGAATTAGAATATCATAGTCATTAATTAAGTTCAACCTTGCCCTAGTTTATGAAATTTAACTCGTACTTGGATAAGGAATGGAAAATAGCAATTCAATTAACATGTTAATTATTGAAGAGACAAATAAGCTAAGGAAAAAAGAGAAAGAAATGCTCGAAGACTGTCCAAGTGACATGTTACAACGGCAATTTGAAGGCGCCAATACCCAATTTTGCAGCAGCTCAAATGCTCCCTTTCATGGCCAAAAATCAGCAACTAATGCCGTCCATACAACCCCTATATTCGCCTTTTTCTTTTCTCCTCTCTTTAATTTAAACCAATCCAAACCCACAAGAACAAGCAACCAACCACCTATTATTTTAATGCAACCTCTGTTGGCCCAGATGTATCTGAGAGGGGGGGTGAATTGGACACTTAGTAGATTTTTAACCTTTCTTTAAAACGTTTAAAGTAATGAAAGCAGATTAAACTAAGTATGGTAAATCAAACGCAGTAACAATAATGAAGACAAGACACAAAAGATTTAGAGTGGCTCGGCCTTGCCTACATCCACTACCTAACCTTCTCAGTTAAGATTTGTCTAAACTCCACTAGGGATCTTCTTACGGGTGAAAATCAAACCGTTACACCTTCTCAATTTATGGGGTTGAGAACAACCTTTCTCAACTTCCGAGTGTGAGAACAACTATTGCAAATCGAGCAACACTTGCTCTAAACCAATGACTAATCAGTCATCAACACCAAGGTACAATATGCTATATGAATCCTTTTACTTAGAATCAAAGTGATACTTACAAAGCTTTGGATTAGACCTTCTATTACCACAGATTCAACAAAATATGTATGATGAACTGCAGTTGAAAATAGGTTCAAAAAGTTTTCTTCTTCTTCAATGGATTTTTGAAGAGATATGAATGAAGATCAACTAATCCATAAGACTTAATGTATTTCAAAATTGATCGAGAATTTAAAACACCGAATAGAAGTATAACTTTCGAGAGTATTTGCACAAGTGAAAATTGTTTAAAGATTTGAAAACAGGTTATTAGTTTTCTCGTTGATCGTGTTGTTCAATCTACTCTAAGGCAACATATATATAAAGATAGCAATGGCATAATGGACTTGAACTTTTCAAGTATGATTTTTGGCACACAAAGCTATTTCAAAACAACAAAAACAATCTTTCCCGAAAAGGATTGATTCAATCTGTGCAATTACGATGACAACACCTGAATTTTTTGATCAATCATGACAATAGAATGTTCTAATAAAGTATTAGAGCATTCTGAAAAGATTCAAAAAGTTCTAAAAAAGGTTTTGAACAGTTCTAAAAAGTGTATCATAAAAAGTGCAAATAGCAGCTTTATAAAAGTGTTGTATTAGCATCCTAATTTGTCAATCAGAGTCCTGATGCGTAAAGCCAACTTTGTCATTTATAAACTATAAGTATCTTGCTGAACTGTTAAGTGAGGGCGTTACTGGAACGTAAGCTTCCTGACTTACTTAATGTTTAAAATCGAACAAAGCTATGAGGTGTTATTTGAAGATAAGCGTCCTAACTAGTTTTTGAAACATTTTAAAATCACAAGGGCCCTACTAATGGCGTAAGCGTCCTAACATTCAAAGCACGAAAACATAATGGCGCTCCTAAAGATGTAAGCGTCCCGATGTTTAAAATGATCTGCGAGTTGATATTCAATCAGCGCCCTGATAAGTTCCTTGGTTGATTCAATGAGGGCATTACTGACAAATTAAGTCTCCTGATAGATATGAACTTTTCAACCTTGAACATTATTAGCGTCCTGACTTACCAAGTCCAGGAGGGCGCTGCTGAGACATCAGCGTCCTGATAAACACATTAGCGTCCCGATGGACACTATAAAACAGTTTTGATATTTTTCAACTTCTAAAGCTTGATAAAACAGGATTAAAATCTTGGTATGTTTGAATCAAATCTATTATAGAAAGTTCACTAAAAGTGATCGAAAAATACTTTGAAAACATATCGACTAAAGCATGCATTCATGCATATTGCTGAATCATATGATAAAAGAGGTTTTACAATCTAATAGTACACAAATATGTATTCGAACGATCATGATCTTCAAATTGATCTTGATAACTCTTTCTCCATGCAATATCGATTCTACGAATAAACTTTCATGTGAATCAAATGTGCAATGCATATAGTATTATCATAATCAGAATGTGGTTTGTAATCATCAAAATATCTTTCTTATAAGGGACATAAGGATAATTGGTTCAACAACTTCATCTCATGGTCCCACTACTAAAAAGTAAAATGTATTTTTTCTTGTTTAAGCTCAAATTCAAAACAACACCTCTTTTATTTTAATATTCGATTCTGCTCAAAACAGTAACTAGCAAGTTCTTGAATCTTCAATTCAACCTAATCCTTGTTCATCCCACTTTTAGTCAGTGTCAAAATGTTTTTCATTATCTAAACTTTCAAAGTATTTTTCACTGATACCTTTAGGTATTCAAATGATTTTCATACTGAGCTTATTTTCATTCTATTTTTGAAAATCTATTTGATTTGGTATCAACTCAAATTCTCAACAATGATTCATACTTGATTTCATTCTTGCTGAAGATAGAATTTGAGAAATAGTTCAATATATATACAGTTGTACTTGATTTCATATCTTAAGTACTGTATTGAACTATATTAGTAGTTACGTTAACTACTGATCACTGAACCAGAAGTTTTCATACTTGTATTCTATCTATTTCAAAAATTGCCTGTCTTTGATTTACACTAGTCCTTCATTTTCCATGTCAATGTTTTATTTGGTATCATAGTATTTTCGAAGAAGCACTAATTTTCATATTACGTCATTCATGTTTTTTGAAACTGCACTTGACCAATACCGAACATTGAAAGGTAAAGGACTGTAAATGTATTTCAACATAGCATTACATATTCATATTTCACATCTTTGTAATGCTATGTAATGAGCTTATTTGTAAAGTGTTCTACTCAGTTAGAACCAACATTATTTTGTTGTAATGTTGGTGTGTTTATGGACTGAAACAACCAGGACAGGTGAATGTAGTTCACTTAATGATTGCAAGATTGAAATCATGTAAGGTTATCTCTAAACCTGTAAAATAAAAAAAAGTTCATCCTCACCTGCAAGTAGGAAACTGGTTCAGCCTAATCCCGTAAAAGGATAGGTGTGTCCTTAACCTGTAAAAGGATAGGTTTTCTCTAATCCTGTAAAAGAGAAATGGTTGTTCCTTAACCCATAAAAGAATCACGGTTCTTCCTTATCCTGTAAAAGGAAAACGGTTCTTCCTCATCCCGTAAAAAGAACATGGGTTTCTCCTCATCCCGAAAAAAGGAAATTTGGTTCATCCTTAGCCCGTGAAAGGATAGGTTTGCCTTTAACGTGTAAAAGGGCAGTTGTAACAGTTTTGTTCTCACCCGTAAGAGAATCAGTTAGTGGATTGAGAAAATCCTAATCGGGAGATTAGGTAATGGACGTAGGCTTGGCCGAACCACTATAAATCTTGTGTGTCTCACGTTTGCAATTTAGCTTGTGTTCTAGTTTTGTATCCAATTCCAATACACTTGTGTACATCACTAAGTTATTGGAAGAGAAATTTAAAATTGACCATCTCACCTAATTCACCCCCTTTTTGGGTGGACCAACAGTTAGGTGGCAGGTCCAATGATCCCCATGGTTGGTTTTCGATTTTGATGATTACAAACTACATGAGTCTTTTATTACTAACAATTCAAATCAAGTGTTTTCAGCTTTATAGACCACCACAATTCAAGTATAGAGGTTGAAGCATGAAGACATTGACAATGTTGAAGTTCAAGTCAAGGTCAAGAGGTTAAAGATCAAATCAAGTGAAGACTATGATGTAATCTTTATTTTATTTTTAGATGATCTTTAGGTTGTAGGATCTTGCTCTTAGATTACTCAAAACTCGCATATCACGGATTTCAAAATAAGCATAATCTTTCAATGATTTTGAAAAAGCTTTCCATGATTTCAATTGTGTTTAAATCTTCATTGAAAATGATTTTAAGTGTTTTCAAATCTTTGATTTGATATTCAAAAGTGTTTCAAATGATTTGGATAAGTTTTTGCATTTATTTTTGAAAGAAAAGTCTGAATTTGGTCTCTTGCCTGTAGCAGCGAGCTGCTATCTAGGTATCAGGAACACTATTTATTCTGTGCAACGAGAATGACGTTTGGCACAAGCTTTCCTCTTTGAATAACAATACTTTTGATAAGATTTTTGCACAAATTTTTGCCCCATCTATTTTGGTGAAAGAATCATAACGTTGGGCTTTAAATCTTGAATTCAAATCAGTGGTTTCTTGGAGATTGAAACCATAATATGTGCTCATGCTCTATTTTGTATAAAATATTAGCTGTGTTGTTTCAAAACACAACACCAACAAACTATTTGAACTTTAGTCTATGCTATCAAGTGTTTTAATTTTTCTTCAACTGAGAAAACTTGTTGTTAAAGGTTATCTTTGGATTGAACGTGCTTTGATCTTTATCTTCAATCATCCAAGAACTTTTGTCAAAAGAGACCATACTCTCTGCTTCAGTGCATATTCTTCATCATTTTCTAAGAAAAATCTTGAGTAAGGTCCAGAGTATTGGCCCAGTATTATAGTCCAAGAAGGAAGGGGGTGAATTGGACTTGGTGGATTTTTACGTTACCTTTCGGTTAAATAAATAAAATAGAATAAAGTGCTTAGTAGGTAATATTCGAAATAAACAAATGCATTAAAGATAAATGGACAGAGAGATTTAATGTAGTTCGGCTCCCCTTAAACCTACGTCCACTACCCAATCACCACGATTAAGATTTTTCAATACACTATTGGCTAGTCAACTTACGAGCGTAACTAGAAGCCGTTTACAAAAGCCAACACAAAGGTTTGGCTCAAAGCCTTACACTAACCAACACAAGGGCTTAGTTAGAAAGACACACACGTTAACCTACACAAGGGCTTGGTTAGAAAACCACACACTAACCAACACAAGGGTTTGGTTAGAAAGCCACACTCTAGCTTACACAAAGGCTTGGCTAGAAAGCCACACTGTAACCAACTTACGGGTGTGGTTACGAGCCGTACAATAGACGGTATGTTCCCGGTTGACGAACACATGAACAATACATCAAGATTACAAATGATAGAGAGAAGTGTTCTACAACACTCTCAACAATAATAAGCTTACAATCTTGAATGAGTCAACACTGTTATTCCAACCACAATGATTTAAATGATGCGATGTGTTGAAATAGTTTTTCTCAAATATACAATTGATTCAAATATATGTGATACGAAATAAAGAATTGAATTTGCACATGTATCTAGATATTGATTCTAACAATGATATATTTAAAGCACAAGAATCAATATATAATGATGATCAAAACTTGATGATTCTAAAAGTATAAATGATTAAGATCAAGAATCAAACAAATCAAGTGTTGATCTATGAAATCGATTCAATATAGTATAACTTTAACACATGAATTGATACCATAAGATATTTATGAAACCACTAAACAAGATACTATGATATGACGATCAAAATGGGGTTTCACAAACAATATGCAAAACGAAAGCAGTTTTCAAGATGTTAACTTAAGCACAAAACTGATTTGCTCAAACCAAAATCACAAAAATCTAGATATAGAAAATATACCTCACTTAGGTAAGGTTGAAGCTTCAAGATTCTTCAAGTGTGATGTTGGATGAGAAATACCACGTTCGAGAATGGCCAAGACACAACAAGATGTGTAGATAACACTCAAAAACGTCTTAAACACTTGCTCAATGGAAACACACAAGTTTCTCAAAGTTTTGAAGGATTTGGAGAACTTTATGGAAGTATGAATCAAATGAACAAATGTAGGTGAACTTTTGCTTTGAAAGACGTTTAAAATCACTCAAGAACTTGTTTTAGACTTGTAGAAATGCTAAGATGAAAAACGGCACAAGTTCAAGGATTTTGCAAAAGTTGCTCTTCAAATGAGCAAGTGTAGTATTTATAGAAAAACACAAAACCGAGGCACAAGAACGCATTCCTTAAAGCAGGAGCGCGCTTCTGTTTTGAAATCTGAAAAATCTTAGATTTCCCTTCAATCAAGGAGCACGTTCCTTACTCAAGGAGCGTGTTCCTCAATATGTCCGTTGGGCATAAGAATGGGTTCCTTCATCGAGAATCACTAACTCTACAATTTTTCCTATTTTGCCCTTTACTATAAGAGCGTGTTCCTTTTCCCTGATCAAAAAAAATCTAAGTCCTGAGAAAAACAACTGGAGCGCGTTCCTTTCTTAAGGAGTACATTCCTTAAACTCTAATTAGAAAAATTGAAGTCTCGAAAAAATGTTCAGGAGCACGCTCTTTCACTGCGAAGTGATAGAAACCCGATTTTTCGATCATAATAAGTTTAGGACTTTGTCAAACACATAGACTAACATTTAAAAATATTTATGCAAGTTTAAAGTATGATTGACAAAGTTAAATGTGTGTAAATCAATCGACTAATCATGTGATTGAAACATTTAATACAATATACGTAAAACGATAAAACCTTGCAAAGTTGGTAAAATGAATGCATGTAAATCACTGATAAAAATATGCATGACAAACAATTTTAACTATGTGATTGCATAATCATCATACTAATGTGTGTGCATGCATGATAAATAATATAATAGTGCTTATGCATGAGTGTGATAAACTATATGCATGATTTTAGAAAAGATGCAAATCATATTGGTTGGAACATGTAACGGTTACTCTACAACACTAAGATTCTAAATAAGAAATACAACCATGGAGCTCTTGAATCCTCGTGCAATGTTGTTCCTTCCACATGCTTTGATAGAATAGTTGAATCCATATGATATAGCTAGTTAGCACTGAAACAACTACATCAAATAGATTAGTAATCACAGATATGTTGTTTTTAATCATCAAAACAAAACCGAGTGAGAGTAGTTACATCAACAATCTCCCCCTTTTTGATGATTTCAAAAAAAATTACTGTTGGCCTGATTGAAGCAAGAAGCATGATTTCTCGAGTGAATGAATGAGTGAAATGAATAGATATATCATGAAACTTTTAAGAATATACCACTTAATAAGAAATTTAACATTCAATAACATGATGAAAATAATCAATCATTTACTAATAAAAGCTTACTCAGAAATATGATCAATAGTTACAAAAAGTACATGTATATCAATGTAATCAAATCAAACATATACATGTGATCATCATAGATGTGTACATCAAAAGATAAAACAAAAATAACAAAAGTACACAAAGAGTACAAAAGTGAAAACCAAAAAAATTATACAAAGCATATAGAACATCTCCAAAACATATATCCAAACTCCAGACACTCCCCCGGAGTGTATAAACTTTCCCCCTGAGTATATGCACAGAATGATCTAGTAAATCAGACCAATCATATATTAATCTCTTTCCCCCTTTGGAAACATCAAAAAGATGGTGTCCCTATGATGAAGGGGACGATCGTAGATCAAGAGATCCAAGCCTAGTGATTATGTCATTAGCCAGTGAAGTCGTGGCATCATTCTCCGTGGGGGTGGTACTAGCATCTGCATCAGGTATGACAGCAGTTGCAACAAATGAGGTAGCAGATGTGGAGCCAGAGTAGATAACTAAATCACGACACAGAGATGGTAGAGAGA
Organism: Paratinospora sagittata; assembly: GCA_035771175.1. Lineage (NCBI taxonomy): Eukaryota > Viridiplantae > Streptophyta > Magnoliopsida > Ranunculales > Menispermaceae > Paratinospora > Paratinospora sagittata. The sequence continues at coordinate 25,240,646 of CM069595.1, forward strand.
TGCGTGGAAGCGAGAGCATCAGATCCAAGGAGAAGTCTGTTGAACCAATTATCCTCATGTCCCTTACGAGAATGTCCCTAATATGAAAGATATTTTGAATATTACAAACCACATTTTGTTTATGATATTACTGCATACATGGCATATCTATTCTTACTTGAAGGTTTCAATGAATCAATGTTGCATGGCGAACGTATTAAAGATCTACTTGAAGACCATGATCATTTGAAGATGTTCGGTAGTATGATTAGATTATGATAGGTTGTAAAACATTCTATGACATTTGATTCAGCAATATGCATGACTGCGTGTTTTAATCGAATTGATTTTCAATCGTTTGCATATTTGATTTAATCCGAAAATATCATGTTTTCATCGAGTTTTAATCGAGAAATCAAAAACCATTTTTATAGAGTCTTTCAGGACGCTAATGTTTTAGCAGCGTCCTCCTAGACTTGATGAATCGGGACGCTTAAGGTTGAATTAAACTGATTCATAAGGACGCTTACTTGTCAGTAGCGGCCTTCCTTTAGTCAACCTTTGAAAGTGTCAGGACGCTGGAAGTTCTCTTAGTTTTTAATTGATTTCTATCTTTAAGAACGCTGATAGTTATAAGTTGAATAAACTATCAGGACGCTACTTGTTTAAGAGCACCCTCATCCTTAGAATCAGCTTAATAACTTTAAAGATGCTTACTGTCCTTCAGTGTACTTAATATTGTTTTAGAATTGTTTTAAATTTTTAGGACGCTCACTTATGAGCAACACCCTCGAGTGTAGAAATGTTTTAAAATAAAGCAAGACGCTAACTGTCGAGTAGCGCCCTCATGATTTAAGTCGTTATATCGTAAAACAAGTCAGGACGCTTACGATTTAGTAGCGCTCTCACTTCACTGTTCAGCAAGATGCTTATGCTTCATGAGCGCCCTCAAGGAACAAAAGGACAATGTTGATATTAAGCTTCAGAACGCTAATTCAACAATGTTATGGTTCTGAAACTGACACTATTTATGTTAACATTTTCAGAACCGTACGAAAACTTTTCAGAATTTTTCAGAACCGTACAAAATTTTTTTCAACGTTCTAATACTTTGTCAGAACATTCATTTTTTGTGAATGATCAGATGATTTAGGTGTTATCGCCGTAATATGCACAGAGCTGAATAGATCTATTTCGGGAAAGAATGTAGACGTTGTATTTGAAATAACCTAAAGCTCCAAAATTCACCAACTCTATTGCGCCTCTGTTATTTCTATATATATGTGTTGCCTTAGTGCAGAAAAACTACGAATCAATACGAAAATTGATATTCATTCAAAAATGTATTAACAGTTTTTACTTGTGCGAGAAACTTTTGAAAGTTAGTCGTCTTCTCTTTGTACTTGAACTTACGATCATTTTGAAAGAAAAACATCAAGTCTTCTGGATTGATTGATCTTCATCTTCATCATTTTCAAAATCCATTGAAGAAGACAAAAGCTCTTTGAACTTGTTTTAAGCTAAACTTCATCATATATATTTTGCTAAATCTGTGGTAACAGAAGGTTCAATTCGAAGCTTAGTAAGTATCTATGTGATTATGAGTAAAGGGAATCATATCTCATCTTGTATTCAGTTTCCAGTGACTGGTTAGTCACTGGGCAAGAGTAAGTGTTGCACAAAGTTATAACGGTCTTCTCACACTCGTAAGTTGAGAAACAATCTTTTCATACTCGTAAGTTGAGAAACGGTCTTCTCACACCCGTAAGTTGAGAAACGATAGTTCTCACACCCGTAAGTTGAGAAAGTGTACCAGTTTGATCTTCACCCGTAAGAAGATCCATAGTGGAGTTTGAACAAATCCTAACTGAGGAGATTAGGTAGTGGATGTAGGCGAGGCCGAACCACTATAAATCCTAATTACATTGTCTCATGTACATTTATTGTATCTATTTGTTATACTTTGTTTAATCTGCTTTCATTAATCCGCACATTACTAAGAAAGGTTAAAATCTGCTAAGTGTCCATTTCACCCCCCTCTTGGACATATCTGGGCCAACAAAGTCTACCATAGCAAGAGAAGGATGCAGCCTAGGAGAAGGAATCCTCAGAGGTGCTGCCGATAAAGGAATCAATGCTAAGGCAGTGGATATTGGAGGGATCTGAAGCTGAAGCTAGACGGACAGGCGAAGTTGGTTGATGAAAACTCGGTAAAGATGCAGGCCGCACTCTATCACCAAAGATATCCTCCTGACTGAAATTGAACTCATGAGGCTCCTCAACTAGTAATTGATCAAGTATAATTTGGAGCAAAACTCCATGAGCTCGTACGTCTGAGACCATATCCTCGTACTTCCTCTCCATGGCGAAGAAAAAAGTGAGCAATGTCCATTGTTGGTTTCTAATCTCTGTCTGCATCTGCAGAACTGGACCAAACATGGAAGGCCCTGGTGTGGTAGGTGGTGTCACAGTGCCTAATGATGAAGCACCGGGATCTGAGAATCTCGCTTAACCATGGCCACTCCCAGAAGGTGCCTCAGCTTGTTGACTTGGCTGGTGCTGCTCCTCTTCCACGCGTACGAGCTACTGGAGGTGCACCCCCTGCTCCCTCAGTGTCAAGCTCTAGTTGTTCCGTCTAAGGGTCGTATGATATGAATCAATCTAGTGCCTACTGACAACACCTACTGATATACACCAAATCCTAGATGTGTCCCACCCACTGATATTTGAGTGATTGGATAGTGTTCTCTCCAATGAAATTTTTCTTGTTCGACCTCGTCGAAACCCTGAAATCGGTCAAGTCAACTCTAGCGTGCTTAACGAGCAAAGTCACTAATGAGCCATGGGGCAATGCCCTAGTGTAGTGTTGTGTCCCGGTGATGTGATTAATGATAACATGGGACAGGCGAATACTAGTAAGACTGTGCATGCACCAAAGCATGAAGGCATTGAGAGGATTTACCTTAGCGCGCGAGCTCGACTGAGGAATGATAATTCTCGAAATGATATAATGAAAGATCTTGAGCCATAATCCAAAGATGGTGTTGGACACCGTCAACACCCATGTCTTGGCTCCATTCTAGACATCGTCCTCAGCGCTGTGATATGATCGTAGTTAGGAAAAATGATCTTGTCATCCTCCCCAAAGTGAGAAAATGGGGGATCATCAAAAGAAAAACCGAATATCTCACCTAGAATAGATGGAGGTATATCAATATCAATACCCAGAATCCTGGAATGATAGTAGAGGGGATCATCGCTAGGAATGTGAGCAAGCCCGAAGTAAAAAACTCGGACTACCTTAGTATAGATAGTATCACAGTAAGAAAGGAACCATTCTCATCTCATCCTGGTGAAGTGGATGAACAGAGGCATGTGAATCCTCATAAAGTTGTCAAAATCAACTATGACGCTCGAATCGAGACGTCGTGTGTCATAAAGTTGGATGATAGCCTCAAAAAGTGGAGGTTGAGAGGTGGGTGAAGCCGCAGGAGCGGAAAGGCTAGCGTCATCATTCGATGAGGATGATGAAGGTGATGGTGATAGGGAAGGCTCGCGAGGTGGTCGTGAGGCACGGGTTCGCCTCGTGAAAAGTTGAGAGGGTGTGGGGGACTCCCCAACCTCTACACTTCTTCATGTAGGTCTGGGTGCGGGTGTGGAGGATTCACCAATCTCCAATCAACTTTTAGAAGCGGTTGTTTTCTTTGGAGGCATTTTGTCAAACACTTTGAGTGCAACCAAAGATAACACTAGGGTTTTGGGTGAAAAAGTGATGAAAACGGGGACGAAAAGGCTCAAAATGATGGTGGGAAGTCTAAGACAATGTGGGGACGAGAAAAACAAGCTATAAAACTTGTATTTCTATGAGAAATCGAAGGAGAAAAGAGAAAACAAAAATTGGTGAAAAAAACGAAAAAGTGGCGATTTTGGTGAAGATTGGGTCGATTTTGATGTGTTTTTGGGTATGAAAATGATGGATTTGGTGATTAAAATGAGTGGGAATATGTTTGGAACAAACAAAATGAAAAGAAATGAGGTTTGAGAAATTGAGTGAGAGAGGAGAAGAGAAATAGGGAAGAGAGAGAGTGAATAATGAGCCTCAGGTTGCTCAAGATTGTTCTGATAACGGTCTAAGGAACGTGTTCCTCTTAAGAGGAGTGCGTTCCTGTGTTCTCTGCAAAACACCTCTTGGTGTTCTTACATAGGAACGCGTTCCTGTGTTCTCTGCAGAATATCTTTTGGTGTTCTTACATAGGAGTATGTTCCTCTCTAGAGGAGCGCGTTCCTTTAGAACACAGAACACTTAATCCTTGTGATTTTTTATTTTCTTAATTTTCACTTTGATTAAACTGATGATTAATGATAATTCAAGAAAATTTTGGTTATTTCTAGGTGAATAATACACACATCAAATGATAAAAACACTATAATCAAAATCATTCACATCAAAATAATGCATACAAGTACATCAACAATAATTCATACAAGATTAACATTAATAATTCATGCATCATTATCAGAAATAATACATGCAAGATTTTTAAGAATGATACATGTACAATTATCGTAAATGATATATTCAAGTGAACATAAAATAATCATCATTCACATATTCACATGAGTGTTGGCTCATATGTGTTCGAGAGGGGGGTGAATTGGACACTTGGCAGACTATTTTATGAAAATAAAATGCTCTGATAAAGTGTTGGAACGTCTTAAAAAGATTCAAAAAGTTTTGAAAAAGGTCTTTTAACAGTTCTGAAAAATGTATCAGAAAAAGTGCAAATAGAAACTTTATGACAGTGTTGGATTAGCGTCCTGATTTGATAATCAGTGTCCTGACACGTAATGTCACACCCCGCCCGGATGCACCTAAACCGGCGGTACACTCACGGACGGGGCACGCATTTGGAATAATAACAATGGTAATAACAGAGTACGCAGCGGAAATATAAAATACAGTACAAGTCTGATTTCATTTAATTCAGAATATAATTTGTACATGAAATGGTCAAGGGAACATACTTCCCAAAATCCCCAACGAATAATACAAAGGGTACAAAATGTGGGCCCCATAAACCTGCACCCAGTCCACCCTAATTTCCTGTGAAAATTTGGATAATAATGGAGTGAGCTAAACGCGCTCAGTGGGTAAAATAGTTCGTGAGTATAACAATTAATAAAGCATACTTCATAATCAAATATCCTAATTACACATGAAAGCATCATAATCAATCAATATGTATGTATGCATGACACCGTCTCGTAATGGTTTGATGAACGTACATCGCCTGAGTTCACGTACAGATGTCCTTCCCCAAGCGTAGCCAGGTTCTCATTGTACGTCCCTCTCCAGAGAAATAAAATGAATAGCAAGCAATGCTCCTAACTATTCTATGAGTCGTAAACCACATACATCCCTAGGTGGTGATATGTATGATGCTAACGCATGAATTGGTCTAGTCTACTGGTCTGGTCTTTTCTTGACATTTAGACTGACTTTGGCAACATCTGGTAATCCTTATCAGGGTTGGTATCATGACGTGCAAGGTTAGAACATTCAGTATTACTTGTATAAGTTGATAGCTTTCAATAAGGCTAACTAGATCAGTCCCCAGTTGAGAGGTGAGACACAACGTTTGCTTAAATACCAATCGCCTAGAGCAGCCCGCTGCCTCCCGTTCACTATTTAAAGTTACTGAGGACAAGACCGAGTCTAGTTTAGCCAGATTGCCCACAAATCTGGTATTATAACGGTGTAATACATGAATTCTAAATATACAGGCATAAGTGCGACAGTATAAACATTATATGACATAATGCAGTGTAAATGAACAATAGACATAATAATAAATGAATGTAAACTTTAATAAAAGTTATAAAACACGCAAACCTATGTTTCGTTCCCCACCTTCAGATAAAAACTACTTCTTTCAGATCTGACGCTTTCCTCCGGACAGAACTTCGTCGCACCGCACCGAGAGTCTCAAAAGACTAAAAACTCAGAATGAGTGGATAGGAGAAGAAAATCACAAGAGAAGGTGATTTGGTGTGAGGAATGAGAAATGAGGGGGTTTCCTTATATAGATATTTTTGGCGCCTGAACGTTCGGGCGTTGCCCCTGAACGTTCGGGCTTTGCCATAATTTTTTTTTTTGTGCAATCCAAGGGTATTACACTCTACCCCCCTTAAAAGGATTTTGCCCTCGAAATCAGTTCAAGTAGTCATGATGGTTATCAGCTTGAGATTCACTGCCGACGTCATCGTTTGCTAGTTCAGGGTAGGTCATGTATGGTCCCTGAATGGCACTGTGGCCAATGGAATCCTCAACATTATGAAACCATGGAGAGCAAATGGAATCGGATTCATCCTCAGAAGATTCCAACCTTTTCTTAACAGATGGTGGTGTACGGCGTTGGTTACATCATTTGAGGGGAGGTAGGTTGAGCGGTGGAATGCTTTTTCGTGTTGTTGCTCGAATCCGGCCGCCTGGCAATTTTGGCAGAAGGTCCTTCCAAGATGAGGGCAAAGGATTGTTTTGGGCAAGATTGGTACGAAAAAGCCACTCACGTTCTGGCGATAAGGATCGCTGTCTGTGTGGCGATGGAGTTGGTGATGCAAGGTAGTTGTGACTTGACTCTGATTCTTGAGGAGTAGCCACAGGTTGCCAAGGAGACCACTGTGTGTGTGCATCACTAGATCCATTTATATTATTTTCAGACATCTGCATAATTATTCAAGTGAAACAATGTATTAAGATAGCTGTAAACAAAGTTCCATCATTTTTATTGATAAGTGTAAATAGTACAGTATATCACATCATCAGTTGGTACTAGAGAACAATTCCGGGTATTTCTGTTTAATTGTTGCTTCTAGTTCCCATGTTCCTTCCTCTACACCGTGGTGATCCCAGAGCACCTTCACAAGTGGTATGCTACGTCGCCTTAGGTCTTGAGTTTTTCTATCCAAAATCTGTATCGCTCTCTCCTGATACTTATTTCCTTCCTCAACCTGAACCTCGACTAGAGGGAATATGCGAAGGATCAGGACAATAGTTTCGAAGCATAGATACGTGAAAAACGTCATGAACCTTAGGCATGGACAATGGAAGGGACAGACGGTAAGCAAGTTTGCCTATACGTTCAATGATCTGAAATGGACCGATATACCGCGGGGAGATCTTTCCTTTGATCCCAAATTTTTTGACACCTCTTGTTGGCTGAACTTTTAGAAAAACCAAGTCCCCCTTATCAAACTCTAGAGGTTTCCTCTGCTTATCAGCATAGCTCTTCTGTCGACTTTGGGTAATACGAAGTCGCTCCTTTACTAGTGTGATCTTCTCAGAAGTCTCTTGAACTAGTTCAGGGCCCAACTGCGGTCGATCTGCCATATCTAACCAGCATATCGGAGATCTACAAGGGCGACCATAGAGAGCCTTGTACGGTGTCATGCCGATACTAGTTTGGTAGTTGTTGTTGTATGCAAACTCAGCTAGATGTAAATACTTTGCCCATCCGTCATTAAAGTCCAAAATGCAACACCGTAACATGTCTTCTAAGATTTGGATAAGACGCTCTGACTGCCCATCAGTCTGAGGGTGGAAGGTTGTGCTCATAATGATCTTAGAACTCATTCTACTCTGGAAGCTATTCCAAAAGTTTGATGTGAATCGAGGGTCTCGATCAGAGACGATCGTGAGTGGTATGCCATGAAGGCGTACGATATCTCTTTCATATAGTTCTGCAAGTTTGGCGGGGTTGTCCGTGAACTTTATTGGCAAGAACTGTGCAGACGTGGTAAGTCTGTCAATGATAACCCAGATAGCATCTTGCCCTTTATTATTTCAAGGCAAGGTCGTAACAAAATCCATTGCGATGTTCTCCCACTTCCATTTTCCAATAGGTAACAGCTGGAGAAGTCCAAAGGGAAGTCTTCGTTCTGCCTTAACTTTCTGGCAAACGAGACATCAAGCAACGAAGTCTGCAATTTCCTTCTTCATTCCCGAAAACCAGAATTGTCGCTTGACATCCTTGTACATCTTGTCACCCCCAGGATGCATAGCGTACCTTGAATAGTACATCTCAGTAAACACTTCTTTCTGAACCTCAGGATCGTTCGGTAGACAGAGACGTTTTTTATAGAAAATGGTCCCGTCTTCAGCGACCGACCAGTAAGGAAATTCTTGTCTGCTGAGTAGAAGTTCTTGTTTCTCCATTAACATGGGGTCATTGGCTTGAGCTGCTGAAATCTTTCGAACGAGCTCAGAGTTGGCTGATAATTGAGAGAGTCGTGGTCTTGGTCCCTCTTCGTTCAACTGTAGGTTAAAGTTCTCCATCTCTGTAGCCAACTTCCCCATTTCATAGTTAAGAGTGCAAGCAACGTACGATTTTCTACTCAGGGCATCGACCACAACATTGGCCTTTCCGGGATGGCACAGGAGTTGAAAGTCATAATCTTTCAAGAATTCCAACCATCATCTCTGGCGGAGGTTTAGGTCTCGCTGAGTGTATATGTACTTAAGACACTTGTGATCCGAGAAGACCTCAAACCGTTCACTGTATAGGTAATGACGCCATAACTTCAGTGCAAACACAACAACTGCAAGTTCCAAGTCATGTGTTGGGTAATTTTCCTCATGAATCTTCAGTTGTCTCGAGGCATATGCAACAACTTGGCCTTCTTGCATTAGTACGGCACCTAAGCCTTGGAATAGTGGTAGGCTGCTTCCAGTTTAAAACTGCTTCAACCTTAGAAGGATTAACCTCAATGCCATTGCCTGAAACCACGTGGCCTAAGAATTGAACTCTCTTCGCCCAAAATTCGCACTTACTCAACTTTGCATACAGTTGGTGGCTTCTCAAGGTCTGGAGGACTATCTTCAAATGTATCTTATGGTCTTCCTCGGTTGAGGAATATATCAAGATGTCGTCCACAAAAACCACCACAAATCGGTCTAAGTATAACCTGAATATGCGATTCATCAAATCCATGAATGCAGCAGGTGCATTTGTTAGACCGAACGGCATGACCAAGAACTCGTAGTGACCGTACCGAGTTCTGAATGTCGTCTTGGTAATGTTCGACTCTCGGATCCGGAGTTGGTGATAACCGGACCGTAAATCAATCTTAAAGAAGTATTTGGCATCTCTAAGTTGATCGAACAAGTCATCGATCCTGGGCAACGGATATCTATTCTTGATGGTGACGTTATTCAACTTGCGATAATCAATGCAAAGTCGTAACGAACCATCCTTTTTGCGAACAAACAGAACTGGAGCTCCCCAGGGTGATGAACTCTTTCTGATGAAGTCATTACTCTCTAATTCCTTCAGTTGTTTGTCTAATTCAACCAGCTCGACATTTGACATTTTGTATGGTGGAATTGAGATAGGCCATGTCCCAGGTATGAGGTTGATCTCAAAATCGAACTCCCTAACTGGAGGTAGACCAGGAAGGTCATTTAGAAAAACTGTTGGGAATTCAGATATGACTGGAACATCATGTACTTCGAGAGGGTACAATGCTGGTGATTCATTTACGTCACCAAGGGATAACGCTCAAAGTTGTGACTTGAGAAGTGCAACTGTTGATTTGTGTATCTATTTCCTTGTTCCCTGAATCTTGACAAACTCTCCTGTATGCAAGGTTAACTGAAATTTCTTCTTCATACAGTCGATCTTTGCATTCAGTGGTGCTAGCCAGTCCATGCCGAGGATGATGTCGAAGTCTTCAATATCCATCACAAAAAGATCTGCATATATTATTTGTTTTGACATACGAAGCTCACATCGAGAACACTGCAACTTAACGTCAGCACCAGATCCAAACGATGATGTGACATGGAGTGTGATGACTATGGGTTCAGGCTGGAGGCCTAAATTTCTTACCAATAACAACGATATAAAGGAATGCGTAGCTCCTGAATCAAACAAAACATGCACCATTGTATTGAACAAAGGAAAGGTACCTTCGACTATGTTGTTATCTAGGAGGGGTTGTTGAGCGATGGCAAATGCTCTGCCCTGGTTTCGTTGACCCTGGTTCTGCTGGTTCTGCTGGTTCTGCCTGGGTTGGGCATTTCCAGCAGGTGGTGCTTGTTGGACCGGAACAATGGGAATAGGTTGCTGAAGGTGTGGACAGGTATATTTTAGGTGGCCCAGCTGGCCACAGTTGAAACAAGTCGGCCTGTACTGCTGATTGATTTGTTGGCCATGCTGATTGTTCTGCTGGCCTTGTTGATGTGGTGTCGACCACCACCTCTACCATTGTCATTTCTACGGCCACCCCTTCCATAACGACCTCCACGGCCATGATTTCGGAAACGCTGATGGTTATGGTTAGAAGGTTTAGCCGCAAGTGTTGTGGCCTCATTCTTCTAAACCGAGGATGGGAGGCCTGGGTTTTGATTAAAGTAAGGCTTCTTCTTGTTGCCCTATTGCGAACCCTGTTGGGAAAACGTTGCAGGCCATTTTCCCTTATTCATTCTCTGCTCGTGCATGATCTTCTCTTGTTCAAAGCTCATGGCCTTGTCAACAACCTCCTTGTAAATCTTGAGATCCAAGATTTACAAGGCTTGTCGAATATCATGGCGAAGGCCATTATAAAATTTCTCAGTCTTATCTTGCTCCGTTGAGATGGTGGAGAGAGAGTAGACTGATAATTCTTTTAACTTGCCAACATATTCCCTGACGGTCATGTTGTCCTGGTCTAACTTAGCGAATTCCTGGCGCTTCTGTCTCTTCATAGCACCGGGGAAATACTATCAATAAATAATGACTAACTGTTGCCAAGTCAAATCTGCTATGTTGACCCTTGGGTCCTCTTTCACTGTTATCCACCTTGTTTTTGCCCCACCAACAAGTTGGTAGGTCGCTAGTGGAATTTTTTGAGTCTCATCGACTCTCATTGCATCAAGAGCCTTCTTTGACTCATCAGCCTCAATGGTGCCAGCGAAAGTAAGAGGTTGTAGCCTCTTGTACTTGGTAATCTGATCTGTTTGAGATTGCGACCCAAATCTTACAGGTTCCTGAACAGGGGCAACCTGACTGGTCGCGGTCTCACGAACGACAGTTTGAACAGTGACTTTCATCGCCTCAATAAATCCGACGAATAAGGTTTCCATGCTTAAAGGCATGGTAAAGGGTGCGGGTGGGGGTGGTATTGCCTGCCCAGATGTAGTGGCAGTGTCGGGTGTGGCCTGTGTTGTTGTCGGAGACGGCGGTTCCTGAATCTCAGGAGGTGCCTCCACTACTGGACGAACAGTACGTGGCCTTCCTCTCTTCCTGGTTTGCATTTTCTCACTGGCAAAGAGAAAATAAAACCAAGATTTAGGAACTGTAGCCAAGTATAATGTTATAGTATGCTCAGCAACAATTTTGAGAGTACTGCAATATAAGAATCACCTATTTTCTAAGTATAGTGTAAGGTTTTTGTTGAGGAATCAAAGAATTTTATGTGCCTCGTATGTTTGGTCATGATGTAAAAACAAGGTTAGAATGTTTATATAATAAGTACAAAACTTTGCAAGTATTTCAAATGATTTGGTTCTGGTGTTTGTGAACATACATATAAATTTCATTGAAAATCCATACGAGTCATAAGAATTCTAAGATTTGCCTCGGTATATATCCTGATCTAACGTTCTATCGCAATCTTATGTATTCAAACTCTTACTCTTAGTCTTTTTGATTATTATCCAAGTTCGTGTGTCCCATACCACATGACTTTGGTAATAAGGGTGTTAACCAAGTTAAGTTGTATGAACACAGTCTCTAAAAACATTGGCTGAATAGTGGTTCACTAATAGTATCGTCCAAATTTACTCGTCCCATACCGTGTAAACTTAGTGATAATGTTAGTAATGCAACTTTCTCCAAATGTTTCTTTTCACACAAGGTCATGGATTTTCTTACTTCCACATTTTATTTAGTATTTTCCAATTTTGTTGTGTCCCATACCACTCCAAAGTTAGTGATACAAAAAAAAGAATGGTTGTAAGTCGGCCCACCAAAGATAGTCTTAAACAAAACATATTTTCATTCATATAAAAGAAAAGTTTACAATGCCAGTAATCAATCTTGATTTTCCTACCTACTACCGCTCCTCCTAGACCTCCTGCTAGGTACAGAACGACTACTACAAGAAGGTTGAGAATTTGCTCGTTCTTCTTAGAAGTTTTGCATACGCGTTAACAAATTATTTTGAGTCTCTCTCATTTCAGCAATATTGGATGCTATTTCATTTAACTGTTCAAGTGGGTTAGTCGATTGTCCCATTGGTGGTTGATGGGTCGATTGTCCCATAGGTGGAGGGTAGGCCATAGGCATTGGGGGAAAGTATTGGTTGTACGGGTGACTCATAGGTGAAGGGTTGTTGTTTTGATTATACGGGGATCCCTAACTGGAACCCCTTGGATATTTGGGTTTGTTTAAGGTGAAAAGTTTTGAAACAATGGGCTCATTGGGATGTTTTGCCCTCCAAAATTTGGTGTCGCCCAATACTGTTGTTGTTGGTTCATAGCAACTTGTGGAAATTGGCCGATACGGTACCTCAGGAGTTGGAAACCTTTGGTACGAAGTGTTGCCTTGAGTTGGCACGTTCCAAGTTGGTGGATTCGCTTGAGTACTACGTCTATCTTGACTTGGTTTTGGTTGATTTAGGGTGGCAAATAACTCTTCCTCAGTGAATAGTCGATCGGTTGGATCATTATTCGGGGCTAGGTTTGATGAAGGATTCTGATTTGGCTCATTATTTGGTACTTCTCTGACAGGAATCTCGCGTTGACTTCTTCGAAGACAACGTCCATGTTTGTCTCTCATTCTTTCGGCATTTCCTAACGTCATGCCGAATACTTCCTTGTCAGTTACCCCTCCACTTGTGCCATATGTCTTGAAGATAGAGAATGTTGTAACCGGCTCAGTGATCTGCTTCGACGTCCCATCAACAGTGTTGACGTTTGCTTCGTATAGTATCCTCATAATCAAGACTCTGTAGCCGAGGAATTCCTTTCTTAAAGGGTTTTGAATCACCCTCAACATTTGTTGGACGATAATGTGAGGTAGGGAGACCTTAATTTTCTTCTCTATGCAGCATAACACAAAGAGTTGAGCCCTTGACATAGCGCCTCTAGTCCCCCTTTCTGGCAAGATGTTGCTGAATACAATCTTTCCGAGGCAGGCAAGAGATGGTTTAAGGAGATTGTTTGGGAGGTTGGTGTACGTCGATTGAGTGTATGGCTCTTTGGCGAGGGAATTGAACAATTGTTCATTAGACTCCGCAATCTCTGCAACTGTCTGGGGTTCATGTGGATCAATAATTTTCTCTTCAATCGAAATCTCCATATGTCGTGCAATAATTTTGACGTTGATAGAAATTTTTATTCCCCAGACCGTTGTTTCCAAAACAGGGCTGATCCCATCTTCCTGAAGTCCTACGCAATCCATGGCTTCGTAGAAGGATCTCACCAAGTTGTAAGAGACGTGACCCTCAACTTTTGTGATGTTCAACCACCCCAGAGTTACGAGTTTGTCGTGAAGGACTGGACGGAGGCGGAGATCTCTGTTGTCGATACTCCTCATAGTTATTACTTCCCTTTTGGACAATTCCTTGACTCTAGTGGGTATTGGTTCCCTACTACTGGAAGTTGTTCTTTCACTTGAGGCCATTCTTTTGCTTAAAGGAAAATAAATTTGTGAAAGATACAAAATATATTCCTAACATTTTTAAAATTTATGCTTTGTCCGTTGGGCAATATTTTTTTTTTCTATTTTTCTCTTGATGTTTGTGCCATCATTTAATCAAAATTCTCCGTTAACAATATGATATATATATATCTTATATACATATATACATGAATGTATAGATATATATATTTAATCATAACTATATATATAGTTTTCATAAATCACTATATATATATATTTGAAACTAAACTATATAAAAACTATATAGTTTTCTAGATATATATTTAATATAAATCTCAACTATATATAATTCATATATATATATAGTTCTAGAGATATATATATCTAATAAAAATTTTCATCCAAATTTTTCCATTAGCAATATGGTATATATATACCTCATATATACATAGATATATATATATATATATATATATATATATTAAATCATAGCTATATATATAGTTTTCATAAATCATAACTATATATATATATATTTATTTATTTAAATCTAAACTACATAAAAACCATATAGTTTTCTAGATATATATTTAATATAAATCTCAACTATATATAATTCATATATATATATAGTTCTAGATATATATATATATATCTAATAAAACTTTATTCCCCTAATTTGGTGGACTTGGGCGGGTCGTAGACCGTACGCTCTGATACCATTAAATGTCACACCCCGCCCGGGCGCGCCTAAACCGGCGGTACACACGCGGACGGGGCGCGCATTTGGAATAATAACAATGGTAATAACAGAGTACGCAGCGGAAATATAAAATACAGTACAAGTCTGATTTCATTTAATTCAGAATATAATTTGTACATGAAATGGTCAAGGGAACATACTTCCCAAAATCCTCAATGAATAATACAAAGGGTACAAAATATGGGCCCCATAAACCTGCACCCAGTCCACCCTAATTTCCTGTGAAAATTTGGATAATAATGGAGTGAGCTTAACGCGCTCAGTGGGTAAAATAGTTCGTGAGTATAACAATTAATAAAGTATACTTCATAATCAAATATCCTAATTACACATGAAAGCATCATAATCAATCAATATGTATGTATGCATGACACTGTCTCATAATGGTTTGATGAACGTACATCGCCTGAGTTCATGTACAGATGTCCTTCCCCAGGCGTAGCCAGGTTCTCATTGTACGTCCCTCCTCAGGAACGATGCTCTGGATTCACGTACAAATGTCCTTCCCCAGGCGTAGCCGGGTTCTCATTGTACATCCCTCTCTAGAGAATTATAATGAATAGCGAGCAATGCTCCTAACTATTCTATGAGTCATAAACCACATACGTCCCTAGGTGGTGATATGTATGATGCTAATGCATGAATTGGTCTAGTCTACTGGTCTGGTCTTTTCTTGACATTTAGACTGACTTTGGCAACATCTGGTGATCCTTATGAGGGTTGGTATCACGACGTGCAAGGTTAAAACATTCAGTATTACTTGTATAAGCTGATAACTTTCAATAAGGCTAACTAGATCAGTCCCCAGTTGAGAGGTGAGACACAAGGTCTGCTTAAATACCTATCGCCTAGAGCAGCCCGCTGCCTCCCATTCACTATTTAAAGTTACTGAGGACAAGACCGAGTCTAGTTGAGCCAGATTGACCACAAATCCGGCTTTATAACGGTGTAATACATGAATTCCAAATATACAGGCATAAGTGTGACAGTATAAACATTATATGACATAATGCAGTGTAAATGAACAGTAAACATAATAATAAATGAATGTAAACTTTAATAAAAGTTATAAAACACGTAAACCTATGTTTCGCTCCCCACCTTCAGATGAAAACTTCTTCTTTCAGATCTGGAGCTTTCCTCCGGACAGAACTTCGTCGCACCGCACCGAAAGTCTCGAACAGAGAGTCTCAAAAGACTAAAAACTCAGAATGAGTGGAAAGAAGAAGAAAATCACAAGAGAAGGTGATTTGGTGTGAGGAATGAGAAATGATGGGGTTTCCTTATACAGAGATTTTTGGCACCTGGACGTTCGGGCATGCACCTTAACGTTCGGGCGTTGCCCTTAAATTTTTTTTTTTTTGTTTTGGTGGAATCTTAGGGTATTACACGTAAAGCCAACTTTGACGTTTTGTTCCTTGAGGGCGCTTATAGTTCATAAGCGTCTTGCTGAACTGTGAAGTGAGGGCGCTACTTGAAAGTAAGCGTCCTGACTTACTTAACGATTAAAATCGACTAAAGTTGTGAGGGCGTTATTTGAAGATAAGCGTTTTGACTTGTTTTAAATCGTTTAAAATCACAAGGGCGCTACTGATGGCGTAAGCGCCCTAATATTTAAAGCATAAAAACATAAGGACGCTACTAAAGGTGTAAGAGTCCTGATGTTTTAAATATTTTAAAACAACCAAAAACATAAGGGCACTACTGGACAGTCAACGTCCTAATGTTTTAAGACGATCAGCGAGCTGATGTTAAATCAACGTCCTGATAAGTTCATTGGTTGATTCAATGAGGGCGTTACTGACAAAGTAAGCGTCCTGATAAATATGAACTCTTCAACCGTGAACATTATCAGCTTCCCAATATATCATCAGCATCTTAACTCACCAAGTCCAGGAGACGCTGCTGAGATATTAGCGTCCTGATGGACACTATAAAATAGTTTTGATATTTATCAACTTTTAAAGCTCGATCAAACATGATTAACATTGGTATGATTGAATCAAATTTATTATAGAGATTTCATTATACGTGATTGAAGAATACTTTGAAATCAAATCGACTAAACCATGCAATCATGCATATTGCTAAGTCAAATGATAAAAGAGGTTCTACAACCTGACATAATATAATAGCACACAGATATGACTACGAACGATCATGGTCTTCAAATTTGATCTTGATAGTTCTTTCACCATGCGTTGTCAATTCTTCGGATGAGCTTTCATGTGAGATTAGATGTGTAATGCATATAGTATTATCATAATTAGAATGTGGTTTTCAATCATCAAAATATTTTTCTTATAAGGGACATATTCTCGTAAGGGACATGAAGATAGTTGGTTCAACAATGATTACATTGGAAGTAATAGAATATATAATATTTAACATGCATACTTCCAACCAAATTGAGCAAATATCATAATATCAATTTAGAATCAATGGTCAATAATATAATTCAATATTCAATGGATTAATACATATAAAAATTTGAAACACATGATCCATTTAATATAAGTCAACTTTTTCCATGTGAACATATGATAATTAATTTTCAGCAAGTTTATAGGATTACATAGCTTAATCAATGAACAGAATGTAGATCATTTAAAGTATGTTCAAAATGATTAACTTTAAGACATAGGCAATAAGAAATGATAATCATTTTAATCATGCCTTAAACATTTTCAAAGTCATTCAAATAGTATAATTAAGCATATTATGACATGAAAATTCATCCAACTTATTCATCACTCAAGCAGATATATAGTACTCATCAATAACATGATATATGTAATAAAAATGGTATGGCAAGTATCATGCTTGAATGGACATTAGATGTTTCAACAAAGACATATCTCTTAATACATAATTAATTTATGCTTATGAGGATATGTTCAAGCCAATTGTGGAATTACACAATAGAAATATTTGAATTTAAAATAGAAACAATACCCACAAGCGAAGACCGATCATGAAGCACTTCAAGGAACCTCGAAACTTGCATTTTGATCATCAGATGTGTTATTCGAGTCCTTGCTGCATCCAAGTAGTTTCCTAAACCACATCGTCCATCTAGGAACCTTTGGAAACCTTCGAATGCATATTTGTACGTTTGGAACTTCGTCTTCATCAATTGAGGTGTAAATGATTAAACCACTGGATGTGGCACTTGAAGGTTGCTCTTCTTAAACTTGTTCTTCTTCATCGTACTGAACATTTACCAATGATGATGTTTCATTTTCATCCATTCTATCTCTGTCATCATCACTTGGTAAGTTGGCAAACATTTCTCTTCTCTCAAATGAACCTTCACCTTCTTCTGAGGAGGTTTTGAGTTCGCTTAACACATAAAAAATTGTCTCAAAGCTACTGTTAAATGGATCACCGAACATTTCAATAAACTTGACTTTGTATTTCCATCAGGAAATATAAAATCTTCAAATCTTTTTTCTGCATCCCTAAGCCTTGATTATTTATTATCAAGTGGCTTACAGTGAACCAAGTGAAACAATTCTCATGCTTCTTTTGCAATCTCGCATTCACTAACTTGCTCTAACTCATTGTCCGGGAGATTACAAAATAAAGCATACACCGCTTTGGAATTTAGACGATACTCTTCTCTTTCTTACATTGTCCATAGCTCGGTTGTCTTGTCAGGAAGAGTATATTCATTTTTCACCATTTCCCAAAGATCAACATCTTGTGATTTCATAAATGTTTTCATGAGAATCTTCCATTCATGAAACTTTTCTTTTCTAAACAATGGTGGTTTATCGGTGTATTTACTGTTGTCCATAGTATAGCTAGTTGAACACTGTCCTGCCATCTTACTCAAAGAAATTGTTAGATAATTTTGAGTGCAAAAATTCGTTCTGATACCACTTGTTGGCCCAGTATTATAGTCCAAGAGAGGAGGTGAATTAGACTTGGCGGATTTTCCCGTTACCTTTCGGTTAAATAAATAAAACAAAATAGTTGAATCCATATGATATAGCTAGGTAGCACTGAAACAACTACGTTAAAAAGATTAGTGATCACAGATATGTTGTTTGTAATCATAAAAAAAAAAATTGGGTGAGGGTAGTTACATCAACACAGAGCTATTGTAAGTATCATTGAGGTTTTTTTGGTAAGGAAACACCTCTCATTCAAATATCTTGTATTTGGTGACTGTGTAGTCATTGGGAAGTCCTCTAAGGAGGTACGGTGATTGTAGTAGGTTGCTCACACATATGAAGTGAGTGTGTAACTAGTTTGATCCTCACTTGTGAAGTAGGATCCCCTGGTGAGAGGGTTGGGAAATCTTGGTTGAGGAGACCAAGTAATGGAGGTAGGCTTTTGGAACCGAACAACGCTAAAATCACTGTGTGTTTTACATTTCTTGCAACTTTTATTTACTACCTGCACTTTACTTTGAGTTATAATTATTTGAGAAGATTTTATTTTAAAAATCCTACAAGTGTCCAATTCACCCCCTTCTTGGACATATTCTAGGCCAACAAGTGGTATTAGAGGGGGTAACAATCAAACATCTAACAATCTTTGATTATCTATGACCGGATCTATTCCTAAGGATTGTGCTTTCGGTGAAGGAAACTCCACCAATAGACCACCACTATTCAAGGGTGATAACTATTTATATTGGAAAACTAGAATGCATTTTTATCTCAATGCCCAAGATTTAGAAATGTGGGATGTTGTGAAAAATGGTTGTCCAAGACCCACCAAAATCGTAGAAGACATAGTTATACCTAAAGACTTAGACGAGTGGAGTGGAAAGGAAAAGAAAAGAGAGCTTCTAAATAACCAAGTTGTTGATATCTTATTTTGTGGTTTATCTTGTGATGAGTTCAACCAAGTAAGTGTTTGTGAAACGACAAAAGAAATTTGGGATAGACTTGAAGTCACACATGAGGGAACATTACAAGTCAAAAAGGCTAGACTTCAAATGTTAGTAGAAATCAATGAAACCTATAAGATGGAAGCAAATGAGTGTATAGTCGATGCAATAGCAAGGTTCACAAAGAACCTAAATGAAATGAAGACCTTGGGAAGGTCTGATGAGTTAGATATTTAGATATGTTTTTGAGTAGGTTTTAGATGAGTTCTACGATAATTTATTCTTAGTTAGGTTGGTTTGTGTTGGTTTTGGTCTATTTGTTAGTTTAGTCATTTTTAGTATATTATGATTTATTTCGATTTTTAATTTTATAAGTTGGTTATTTTGATTATATAAGTGTGTTACTCATTAGTTTTGGTTTGTTTTGTTGGTGTTTGGATGTGTTGAAAGTGAATTTGGATGATGGAAATATGTTACAAGAAGTTGAGAAGAAGATACATGAAGCATGCAAGTCAAAGGAGGTGAAAAAATAACCAAGTCCACAAAGCAAAAATTGTGCAAAACCCAAAGGCTGAGCACCGCGACGCCCAAATCTGAGAGTCGCGGCACCGAGTGTTGCGAGAAAATAGAAACTTTTGCGGGTTTTTGTCATATGACTTCGTGGTTTCTAATTCGACATCCTATTTGCTTGTACATATATATACATCATTGTTTAGGGTTTTTAGAGGAGAATAGAGTGGAGAACAAGGTTGACGGCTAGTACGAAGTTAAGGAGAAGATTAAGTTCGAAGTGAAGAAGAGATTCTCCAACACTTTCTCTATCACTCTAGTTTATTTTCATTGTTTAGATTCATGTTCATATCGGGTTTACCTGGAAAGGGACATCTGTACGTGAATTCAGGGAGTCGTTCTTGAGGAGGGACGTACAATGAGAATCCGGCTACTCCTAGGGAGGGACATTTGTACATGAACTCTGGCGACGTACAATCATGGAACCAATACGAGACGGTGTCATGCATACATACATGTTGTATTGATTACGATGCTCTGGTGTGTATTTATGATATTTGATTATGCAGTTTGTTTTATTAATTGTCATATTCACGAACTATTTTACCCACTGGGTGTGTAGTTCATCCCGTTGTTATCTAATTTTTCTCAAGAGATTAGGGTGAACTGGGTGGAGGTTTTTGGACCCACATTTTGTAACCCTTTTGTTTATTCATTGGGGATTTTGGGATGATGTTCCCTATACTATTTCATGTACAAAAATATATTCTTAAATTAATGAAATTAGACTTGTACATTATTGTGTTTCTGCGCACTCGGTTATTGTTATAATGCATTCGCGCCCCGTCCGTGAGTGTTCCGTCGGTTTACGCACGTCCGGGGTGAGTGTGACATTTAATGGTATCAAAGCGAAAAGTCCACGACCCGCCCAGATCCACGAAATTAGGAGAAAAAATTTTTATTAGATATATATATCTTTAGAACTATATATATACATGAATTAGAATTATATATATAGTTAAGATTTATATTATATATATGTAGATAACTATATAGTTTTTATATATTTTAGATTTATATAGATATATATATATATATATATATGTATATGTGAGATATATATACATATATATTTAACATGTTGCTAATGAAAATTTTGGATTCATGATGGCATAAACATCAAGAGGAAAAATAGAAAATATTGTCCAAAGGACAAGACATAAATCTTAAAAATGTTAGTAATATATTTTGTGTATTTCACAAGTTTTATCTTCCTTTAAGAAAGATAATGGCCACAACTAAAAGAACGACTTCCAGTAGTCGGGAACCGATTCCCACCAGACTTACGAAACTGTCTAAACGGGAGGTTATGACTATGAGGAGTATCGACAATAGAGATCTCCGCCTCCATCCTATCCTTCACGAAAAACTCGCAACACTGGGGTGGTTAAATATAACAAAAGTTGAGGGTTATGTCTCCTTCAACTTGGTGAAGTCTTTCTACGAAGCCATGAATTACGTGGGACTTCAAGAAGATGGGATCAGCCCTGTCTTAGAGACAACGGTCAAGGGAGCAAAGATTTCCATCAACGTCGAAATTATTTCTCGACTTTTGGAGATCCCGATTGGAGATAGAATCATTGACCCACACGAACCCCAGACGGTTGCAGAGATTGCAACATCCAATGAACACTTGTTCAATTCCCTCGCCAACAAGCCATACACCCAAATAACGTACGCCCACCTCCTAAATAATCTCCTTAAACCACCTCTTGTCGGCCTTGGGAAGATCGTATTCGGCAACATCTTGCCGAAAATGGTGACTAGAGGATCTATGACAAGAGCTCAACTTCTTGTGCTATACTGCATAAAAAAAGGAATTAAAGTTTCCCTATCTCACATCATCATCCAGCAAATGTTGCGGGTGATTCAAAATCCTACAAGAAAGGAGTTCCTCAGTTATGGAGTCTTGATCATGAGAATGCTATACGAGGCAAACGTCAACACTTTTGATGAGTCTTCGAAACATATCACTAATGCGGTTACAACATCCTCTATCTTCAAAACGTTCGTCTCAAGGGGAGGGGTGACTGATGAGGAGATATTCGGCACGACTTTCGGGTAAAATAGCGAAATAATTAAAGACAACAATGGACATTGTCAACGAAAAAGTCGGGGCAAGATTCTTGTTAAGGAAGCACCAAATAATGAGCCAAACCAGAAACCAACAACAGACCCAGCCCCAAATAATGGTCAACCCGATCATTTATTATCTGAGGATGATTTCTTTGCCAACCTGGGTCAACATCAAACAAGTTACAAAGGACAGGGAATTCCGGCAAATCCACTTTCCTAGAATCTCCCAAGCCAGGGCAATACAACGTACCAAAGGTTTCCAACTCCTGAGGTACTGTATCAGCCAGTTCCACAAGTTCCTGTGAACCAACGGCAACCAAATTTTGTGGCACCAAACTTTGGAAGACAGGATATCCCAATGAGTCCATTGTTTCAAAAAATTTTGACTCAAGCATGTCCAAACATCCAAGTGGTTCCAATTAGGAAATTCTCATACAATCAAACCAACTACCCTTCACCTATGAGTCAGCCATACTGCCAATACTTTCCACTAATGCTTACAGCCTACCCTCAACCTATGGGACAGTCAACCTATCAACCATCGATGGGGCAATAAACTAACCCATTTGAGCAGTTAAGTGTGATTGTATCTAGTATTGCTCGAATGGAGGAGACTCAAAATGTTTTGTTAGCACATATGCAAAACGTCGAAGAATAGCGAGCAACTTCTCAACGTGCTTCTAGTGGTCTTTCTGTACCTAGCAGGAAGTCTAGGATGAGCGGTAGTAGGCAGCATAATCAAGAATGATTACTGGCATTGTAACTATTGTTTAAATGAATGAAATGTTTTGTTTAAGACTATCTTTGGTGGGTCGACTTACAACCATTCTTTCTTTTGTATCACTAACTTTGGAGTGGTATGGGACACAACAAAATTAGAAGATACTAAATAAAATGTGGAAGTAAGAAAACTCACGACCTTGTATGAAAAGAAACATTGGGGAAAGTTGTATAACTGACATTATCACTAAGTTTACACTGTATGGAATGACTAAATTTAGACGATACTCCTCTCCTGTCAATGTTTTGTAGATACCGTGTTCTTACAACTTAACTTGGTTGAAACCCTTATTACCAAATTTATGTGGTATGAGACACAAATTTGGATAATAATCGGAAAGACTAAGCGAAAAAGTTTGAATACATAAGATTGCAATAAAACGTTAGATTATGATATTTACCGAAGCAAATCTTAGAACCTTTATGACCCGTATGAATTTTCAAAGAAATATATATATATGTTCACAAAAACCAAAACCAAAACATTTGAAATACTTGCAAAGTTTTATACTTATTATATGAACATTCTAACCTTGTTTTACACCATGGCCAAACATATGAGGCACATAAGATTTTTTGATTCCTCAACAAAAAACCTTACACCATACCTAGAAAAATAGGTGGTTTTCTATTGCAGTACTCTCGAACTTATTGCTGAGAATATCATAACATTATACTTGGCTATAGTTCTTAAATTATGGTTTTCTTTTCTCCTTGCCAATGAGAAAATGCAAACCAGGAAGAGAGGAAGGTCACGCACAGTCTGTCCAACAGATGAGGCACCTCTTGAGATTCAAAATCAGGAACCGCCTCTTCCGAGGACAGAGCTGGCCGCACATGACACGGCCACTATGTCTGGGCAGGCAATGCCACCTTAGCCCACATCCTTTGCCATGCCTTCGAGTATGGAAGTCTTTTTCGCCAAATTTATCGAGGCAATGAAGGTAACTATTCAAAAGGTCATTTGTGAGACCGCAGCCAATCAGGTTGTCACTGTTCAAGCACTTATTAGATCTGGGTCGGAGACTCAAACCAACTAAATTATGAAGTATAAGAGGCTACAGACCCTTACTTTTGCTGACACCATTGATACGGAGGAGGCGCAGAAATGGTTGGATGAGTCAAAGAAGGCTCTCAATGCTATAGGAGTCGACGAGGCTCGAAAGATTCTACTCGCGTCCTGCCAACTTGTTGGTGGAGCAAATACATGGTGGATAATGGTGAAGGAAGACCCAAGGGTCAATACCGCAGACATGACTTGGCAGCAGTTCGAGTCATTGTTCATCGATGAGTACTTCCCCGACGCTATGAAGAGGCAGAAGAGTCAGGAGTTCCCCAGGCTATACCAGGGCAGCATGACAATCAGAGAATATATTGTCAAGTTCAAAGAATTATCAATCTACTCCTTCTCCACCATCTTAACGGAGCAAGATAAGACTGAGAAATTCTACAACGGCCTTCGTTCTGACATCCGACAAGCCCTGTCGATCTTGGATCTCAAGACTTACAGGGAGGTCGCTGACAAGGCCATGAGCTTTGAGCAGGAAAAGATTGAGTAGAAGCAGAGAATGAATAAGGAAAAATGGCCTGCTACATTTTCCCAACAGGGCTCGCAGCAGGGCAACAAAAAGAAACCTACTATAATCAAAACCCAACTCTCCCAGCCCCTGTTTAGAAGAATAAGGCCACAGTACCTCCGACTGAACTGTCTAACCCTGGCCATCAGGGTTTTCGGAATCAAGGCCGACCAAGCCGTAATGGTAGGGGCCGTCTAAATGACAATGGTAGGGATGGTGATCAGCACCCCAATTAGCATGGCCATCAAAACCAGCAACAGGAGCCTCAGCAGCGGAAGTCGACTTGTTATAACTGCGGCCAGCAGGGCCATGTAAGAAATGCCTACCCCCACCCTCAGCAACCGCGACAACTTATTCCCTTTTGTTCCAGTCCAACAAGCCCCACCTATTGCTAATGCCCAACCCAGGCAGAACCAGCAGGATCAAGGGCAACGGAACCAGGGCAGAGTGTTTGCAATCACTCAGCAACCCCTCCCAGATAACAATGTAGTCGAAGGTACATTTTCCTTGTTCAATACAATGGTGCATGTCTTGTTCGATTCGGGTGCTATGCATTCTTTTATATCTTCTGCATTGGTAAGGCATATAGGGTTGCATCCTGAACTTACAGACATCACAATCCATGTCACATCACCATTAGGATCCTGTACTGACGTGAATTTGCAATGTTCTCGATGTGAACTTCGAATGTCAGAACAGATAATACATGCAGATCTCTTTGTGATGGACACTGAAGACTTTGACATCATCCTCGGCATGGACTTGCTCCCACCTCTGAATGCAAAGATCGATTGTATGAATAAGCAAGTTCAGTTAACCTTGCTCGCGGGGGAGTTTGTCAAGATTCAAGGAACGAGAAAATGGATACATAACTCGACTGTTGCACTTCTCAAGGCACAGCTTCGAGCTCTATCCCTTGGTGATGACAATGAATCACCAGCACTGTACCCTCTCGAAGTACACGATGTCCCGGTAATATCTGAATTCCCAATAGTTTTTCTAAATAACCTTCCTGGTTTACCTCCGGTTAGGGAATTCGATTTTGAGATCAAACTCATACCTGGAACCGGGCCTATCTCAATTCCACCATACAGAATGTCCAACGTCGAGCTGGTTGAGTTAGACAAGCAACTGAAGGAATTAGAGAGTAATTGCTTCATTAGAAAAGTTCATCACCCTGGGGCGCTCCGGTTCTGTTTGCTCACAAAAAGGATGGTTCGTTACGACTTTGCATCGACTGTCACAAGTTGAATAACGTCACCATCAAGAACAAATACCCATTACCCAGGATCGATGACTTGTTCGACCAAATTAGAGATGTCAAGTACTTCTCTAAGATTGATTTACAATCCGGTTACCATCAACTTCAAATCAGAGAGTTGGACATTACCAAGACGGCGTTCAGGACTCGATACGGCCATTACGAGTTCTTGGTTATGCTCGGTCTAACAAATGCACCTGCAGCGTTCATGGATTTCATGAACTGCATCTTCAAGTGATACTTAGATCGATTCATGGTGGTCTTTGTGGATGATATCTTGATATATTCCTCAACCGAGGAAGACCATAAGATACATCTAAGGATTGTCCTCCAGACCTTGAGAAGCCACTAGTTGTATGCAAAGTTGAGTAAGTGCGAGTTTTGGGCGAACCGAGTTCAATTCTTGGGCCATGTGGTTTCAGGCAATGGCATTGAGGTAGATCCTTCTAAGGTTGAAGCGGTTTTAAACTGGAAGCAGCCTACCACAGTTACTCAAATCCAGAGTTTTCTTGGTTTGGTTGGCTACTACAGACATTTCATCAAGGACTTCTCAAAGGTTGTTGAACCTATGACCAAGCTCACTCGAAAAGACGTTCGATTCATCTGGAATCTCGCCTATGAATCGTCATTTTAGGAATTAAAGAAGTGCCTCACGACAGCACCAGTACTAATCACTCCACGAAATGGAGTTGGGTTTTCACTCTACACCGATGCCTCTCTCCAAGGCTTAAGTGCAGTACTAATGCAAGAAGGCCAAGTTGTTGCATATGCTTCAAGGCAACTAAAGATTCATGAGGGTAATTACCCAACGCATGACTTGAAATTCGCAGCTATCGTATTCGCACTGAAGTTATGGCGCCATTACCTATACGGTGAACGGTTTGAGGTCTTCTTGGATCACAAGAGTCTCAAGTACATCTACACTCAGAGAGACTTAAACCTCCGCCAAAGACGATGGTTGGAATTCTTGAAAGATTATGACTTTCAACTCCAGTACCATCCCAGTAAGGCCAATGTTGTCGCAGATGCCCTGAGTAGAAAATCTTATGTTGCTTGCACTCTTAACTTTGAGATGAGAAAGTTAGCTACAGAGATGGAGAACTTTAACCTACAACTGATTGAGGAGGGAGAAAGATCACGACTCTCTCAATTCTCAGCCAACTCTGAGCTTATTAGAAAGATTTTAGCAGCTCAGGGCAACGACCCTATGTTAATGAAGAAACGAGAATTTCTACTTAGTGGACAGGACCTTCCTCACTGGTCGGTCTCTAAAGACGGGGTCATTTTTTACAAAAATGTCTCTGTCTACCGAACGATCCTGAGGTTCGGAAGGAAGCGATCACTGAAATGCACTGTTCGAGGTTCGCTATGCATCTTGGGGGAGACAAGATGTACAAGGATGTCAAGCAACAATTCTGGTTTTCTAGAATGAAGAAGGTTATTGCAGACTTCGTTGCTAGATGTCTCATTTTTCAGCAAGTCAAGGCAGAACGCAGACTTCCCTCTGAACTTCTCCAGCCTTTACCTATTGGAGAATGGAAGTGGGAAAATTTTGCAATGAATTTTGTTACAGCCTTGCCTCGAAATAATAAAGGGCAAGATGTTATCTGGGTTATCATTGACAGACTTACAAAGTCTGCACACTTTTTACCTATAAGGTTCACAGATAACCCCGCCAAGCTTGTTGAATTGTATGAAAAAGATATCGTACGCCTCCATGGCATACCACTCACGATCGTTTCTGATTGAGATCCTTGATTCACATCAAAATTTTGGAAAAGCTTAGAGAATAGAATGGGCTCCAGGATCATCATGAGCACAGCCTTTCACCCTCATACTGATGGGCAGTCAGAGCGTCTTATATCTTGGAGGATATGTTACGGTGCTGCATTTTGGACTTTCATGACGGATGGGCAAAGCACTTACATTTGGCTGAGTTTGAATACAACAACAACTACCAAACAAGTATCGACATGGCACCATATGAGGCACTCTATGGTCGCCCTTACAGATCTCTGGTATGTTGGTTAGATATGGCAGATCAACCGCAATTAGGACCTGAACTAGTTCAAGAGACTTCTAAGAAGATCGCACTAGTAAAGAAGCGACTTCGTGTTGCACAAAGTCGCCAGAAGAGCTATGCTGACAAGCGGAGACAGCCTCTAGAATTTGATAAGAGGGACTTGGTTTTTGTAAAAGTTCAGCCTACAAGATGTGTCAAACACTTTGGGATCAAAGGAAAGCTCTCCCCACGATATATCGGTCCATTTCAGATCATTGAACGTATTGGCAAACTAGCCTATCGTCTATCCCTTCCATCGCCCATGTCTAAGGTTCATGACATTTTTCACATATCTATGCTTTGAAAGTATCGTCCTGATCCTGCGCATATCATCCCTCTAGTCAAGGTTCGAGTTGAGGAAGGAAACAAGTATCAGAAGAGAGCGATACAGATTCTGGATAGAAAAACTCTATAACTAAGGCGACGTAGCATACCACTTGTGAAGGTGCTCTGGGATCACCACGGAGTTGAGGAAGCAACATGGGAACTAGAAGAAACAATTAAATTAAAATACCCTTAATTGTTTTCTAGTCAATAATTGATGATGTGATACATTGTATTTTGTCACCTATCAATAAAATGATGGAACTCTGTTTACAATATCTTAATACATCGTTTCACTTAAATAACTATGCAGATGTCTGAAAATAGTACCGATAGAGGTAGTGATGCACACACGCAATGGCATCTTTGGCAACCTGTGGGGACTCCTTCAGGATCTGATTCAAGCTACAACTACTCTATATCACCAACTCTATCGCCCCACAGACAGCGATCCTTATCGCAAAGCCTGCATGGCTTTTTCATAACAGTTTTGCCCGAAACAATCCTATGCCCTCATCCTGGCAGGATCTTCTACCAAAATTATCGGGCGGCTGGATTCAAGCAACAGCACGAAAAAGCATTATGTCGCTCAACCTACCACCCCTGAACCAATGCAACCTGCAAAGCTCTACACCACCATCTGTTAGGCAAAGGTTGGAACCTTCTAATGACGAATCTGACTCTATTTGCTCTCCATTGTTTGATAATGTTGAGGATTCCACCGACAACAGTGCTATTCAGGGACCTTACAGGCACCACCCTGAACTAGCAAGCGATGACGACAACGGTGAATCTCACGCTGACAACAATCATCACTACACGGACTGAATTTCAAGGGCGAAATCCTTTTAATGGGGGCAAAGTGTAATACCCTAGAATTGCACACACAAAAAAAATTGAACTTCGGGCAATGCCCGAACCCGAACATTCGGGCATCCTTTTTTCTATAAAAAGAGGGCCCCCAATGCCTGAACCCGAACATTGGGGCATCCTTTTTTCTATAAAAAGAGGGCCCCCTCCCCCCCCCCCCTCATTTTCACACCAATCCAACTCTCTCCTCTTGTTGGAAAAAAAAAATTATCTCTCTCTTTTGAGACTCTTTTCGCGGTGCAACGCGGTTCTGCTAAGGGGAGGGCACCAATTCTCAAAGAAACTATTATCTGAAGGTGGGGATCGAAACATAGGTTTGCGTGTCTTATAAATTTTATTAAAGTTTACGTTCATTTATTCTTATGTCTTCTATTCATTTACATTGCATTATTGCATATAATGTTCATATATGTCATACTTATGCATGTATATTTGGAGGTCATGTATTATATTGTTGCAATGCCAGATTAGTGGTCAATCTGGCTCAACCAGACTCAGTCTTATCCTCAGTAACTTTAAATAGTGAACGGGAGGCAGCGTGCTACTCTAGACGAATGGTATTTAAGTAAACCTCGTGTCTCACCTCTCAACCTGGAGATTAATCTAGTTGGTCTTATTTGAAAGCTATCAGGTTGTACAAGTAATACTGAATGTCCTAACCTTGCATGTGGTGATACCGACCCTAATAAGGATCACCAGACGTTGCCAAATCTTGTCTAATGTTAGTAAAGACCGAACCTTTTCATGCATTGGCATCATACATAAGCACCACCTTGGGACGTATGTGGTTTGTGATCCACAGAATAGTTAGAAGCAATGCTCACTATTATTGATATTTCTCTGGAGAGGGACGCACAATGAGAACCCGGGTTTACCTAGAGAGGGACATCTGTACGTGAAGGACGTACAATGAGAACCCAGCTACTCTTGGAGAGGGACATATGTACGTGAACTCTGGCGACGTACAATCATGGAACCAATACGAAATGGTGTCATGCATACATACATGTTGTATTGATTATGATGCTCTGATGTGCATTTATGATATTTGATTATGAAGTTTGCTTTATTAATTTTCATATTCACGAACTATTTTACCCACTAGGCGTGTAGCTCACCCCGTTGTTTTCCAATTTTTCTCAGGAGATTGGGGTGGATTGGGTGGAGGTTTTTGGGCTCACATTTTATAAGCCTTTTGTTTATTCATTGAGGATTTTGGGAGGATGTTCCCTATACTATTTCATGTACAAAAATATATTCTAAAATTAATAAAATTGGACTTTTACATTATTGTGTTCCTGCGCTCTCGGTTATTGTTATAATGCATTCGCGCCCCATCTGTGAGTGCTCTGTCGGTTTAGGCGCATCCTGGCGGGGTGTGACAGTTTGATTGGATGAAGACTTCATAACTGGGAGCTCTTGGACGGTTGGATATGCTTGAGTTGAAAAGTTTTGAAACAATGGACTCATCAGGATATCCTGTCTTTCAAAATTTAGTGTCGTCCAATTCTGTTGTGGGGGGTTCCCAGAAAACTGTGTATTCAGCTGGTAAGGTACCTCAGGAGTTGGAAACCCCTACGACGTCGTATTGCCTTGGGTTGGGAGGTTCCAGGAAGGTGGATTTGCCGAAACTCCCCATCCATTCTGATTTGTTTGTGGTTGACCAAGGTTGCCAAAGAGATCTTCCTCGGAGAATAAATGATCGGGTTGACAACTACTCGAGGCTGGGTTTGTTGTAGTGTTTTGATTTGGTTCATTAATTGGTGTTTCCCTAATAGGAATCTTGCACCGACTTTTTTGTCAATAACCTCCATTGTTATCGCTAGTCCTTCCGTTATTTTCCCCTGAAGTCGCGCCAAATATTTCTTCGTCAGTCACTCCTCCCTTTGAGACGGAAGTCTTGGAAATGGAGGATACTGTAACAGCTTTAGTGATCTGTGTTGAAGATTCATCAAAGGTATTGATGTTTGCCTCCTATAGCATCCTCATTATCAAGACTCCGTAGCCTAGGAGTTCCTTCTTTGTAGGGTTTTGAATCACCCGCAACATTTGCTGAATGATAATGTGAGGTAGGGAGACAAAAATTTCCTTCTCTAAGCAGAATAGCACAAGAAGTTGAGCTCTTGTCATATATCCTCCAGTCACCATTTCTAGCAAGATGTTGTCGACTACAATCTTCCCAAGGCCGGCAAAGGGTGGTTTAAGGAGATTATTTGGGAGGTGGGCGTACGTCATTTGGGTGTACGCCTTTTCGGTGAGAAAATTGAACAATTGTTCTTTGGATTCTGCGATCTCTGCAACTGTCTGGGGTTCGTGTGGATCAATGATCTTATCTCCTATTGGGATTTTCATAAGTCGAAAAATAGTTTCGACGCTGATGGAAATTTTTGCTCCCTTGATCATTATCTTCAAGATAGGGTTGATCCCATCTTCTTGAAGTCCCATACTATTCATGGATTCGTAAAATGACTTCACCAAGTTGAAGGAACCGTAACCCTCAACTTTTGTTATATTTAACCACCCCAGCTTTGAGAGTTTGTCGTGAAGGATAGGACAGAGGTGGAGATCTCTCATGTTGATACTCCTGATAGTCATAACCTTCCGTTTTGAAAGTTTCGTAAGTCTTGTGGGAATTGGTTCCCAACTACTGAAAGTCGTTCCTTCACTTGAAGCCATTATCTTGCTGAAAGGAAGATAAAACTTATGAAATACACAAAATATATTCCTAACATTTTTAAGATTTATGCCTTATCCGTTGGACAATATTTTTTATTTTCCTCTTGATGTTTATGCCATCATTGAATCCAAATTTTTCATAAGCAACAAGTTATATATATATCTCATATATACATAGATATATAGACATATATTTATTATAAATCTTAATTATATATATATATATATATATCTATAGTTTTCATAAATCATAACTATATATATATATATATCTAAACTATATAAAAACTATATAGTTATCTCGATATATATATATATTTAATATAAATCTTAACTATATATAATTCATATATATAGTTCTAAAGATATATATATATATCTGAAAAAAATTTCTTCTCCTAATTGGTGGACTTGGGCGGGCCATGGACCTTTCTCTCTGATACCATTAAATGTCACACCCCGCCCAGACGCACCTAAACTGGCGAAACACTCACAGGCGGGGCGCAAATGTGACGCCCCGAAAATTATTTCATCTAGCCCATTACCCAATTATATTTTGCCCAAACTTTATGTGTTTGTCTTGATATGTTTAGTGTTTGTATATTTGATGCTTGATAATGTATATAAATATGTGCATTATAAATTGTATATGGGTCATGTTAAATTAAAGTATAATGCATGTTTTATTATTTATGCATGGGCCCATTAAACCATGAATTGATATGGATTAGGATTGATTGAATAAAATGATAAATGAGAATGAAAATTTGGTGTATTAAATGGATTGGATATTTAAAATACATGGAAGCATGAGATTGGTTAAAATACATGTGGTTGATATGGGTAGTATGAGACCAACACATGTCAAGTTGGTGCATGAGAATGGACAAGTGTCCCATGCCCCATTTCTCTTCTCCAACACATGTCAAGTTGGTGCATGAGAATGGACAAGTGCCCCATGCCCCATTTCTCTTCTCCAATACATGTCAAGTTGGTGCATGAAAATGGACAAGTGTCTCATGCCCCATTTCTCCTCTACAACACATGTCAAGGTTGGTGCATGAGAGTGGCCAAGTGTCCCATGCCCTACTTCTCTTCTCCAAGGAAGTCCTAGAGGGTGTGATGAGTGGAGAGAAAGGAAAAAAGAAGAGAAAGGAAAGA
Source organism: Paratinospora sagittata (assembly GCA_035771175.1). Lineage (NCBI taxonomy): Eukaryota > Viridiplantae > Streptophyta > Magnoliopsida > Ranunculales > Menispermaceae > Paratinospora > Paratinospora sagittata. The sequence goes on from CM069595.1 coordinate 25,273,231, forward strand.
AGAAGAGAAAGAAAGAGGGAGTTGCTTCGAGGAAAGTCTCAGCAACGCTTTCATCAAAGAGCTGGATCTTGGTACTATAAGGTCAGATTGAGCTCCATATTTGTCAGCAAGTTCGTATCTTATGGGTATTCATTCCAGTCGGTGGAGATCTTGATTGGAGTTCGTTTGAAAGATATAACCTCCCAAACAAAGCTGGTCGGAAAGTCTGGATTTCTCGCATAATTTAGATCAAACTTATAGATCACCTAAATCTATCGTTGGATGGATATGATATTAGATAAGGTTGTTCACAACTGATCGTTCTAAGTTATGAAAGGTTGAGATTTTGGTGGGCAAAGTATTTTGTGTGATATAGTCACCTGAGTTCAAGTATTTGCAGCAGGAAAGGAGAAATTGTCTGATTAGAGGCTTGTTCATCAGAGAAGCTTATCTTTTCGGTCCACCGTTTGATTGAGCTGATTTCGGAACATAAGGTTTACATCTTAACATACTTCAATCTGTACGGTTTATTTTGTGATTAATTAATTATGTCGGCAGCTTGATACGTCTGAACAGAATATTAAATGGAAAATTTGTAGGATTGTTTGTATTAGACCTAAATTTAGAATATGAACTTAGACCTTTCCAAATAGCTTGCATGTCAACTATGTTGACCTAGTTGCCATTGTTGATGAACTCATGATGCAAAATCAATGATATACATGGCTGAACATAGTGACCTAGTGTAAATAGGCAATATGGCCTAAGTATGGAAAATTTCATATTTTAGGGCTTTTGATGCTTTTGGCCTAGAATCATTGAATTGATGCAATTTATGTCTAATTAAGCATGGTTAGGGTTGATTACGCTACTGATTTGGTGGTTGCGACCATATCATGGGTTAGGCCTACTTGTGATCAAGTGACCCAATTTGGGCATGTTTATACCTAAGGAATTGAAAATCAGTATTTTTGATTAATTGAATGGTTTATGAATGAGAACTATGCATTAGAGGCCTAAGTCATGTGATTTGAGTTGAATGATGGGATTAGATGGGATTTAGGCCTACTGTCTATATGTGGGCTGATTTAGGGTTGATGTGTAATGTCTATGTGATTGAGCATAGAAATTGTTGTATGGTTGGATATTGATGAATGTTTCAGGACCTTGATTGGGTTGATTCGGTTTGGTGTCCGTGTGTGGTTAGATACTCTCGCGAGGCTTGGTTGTGAGTAGACTTCATTTATGATTATATCTTTTATGTCATCATATCACTTATATATATTGTATGTTGAAAGCATGAATGTGTCCTAATGTTTTGAATGATGCATTGATTTGAGAAAACCTTATGACTTTGGTTGGGCCCATCTATCTGGCTAATAGGGGGACTTAACCTTGTCATAGGAGGGTTTTAAAAAGAAAATATTTGGGGATGAGAACGGTACGGCGAAATAGACGTGCACTAGTAACCCCAAATCAACATGATTGGGGATGAGAACGGTACGGTGAAACAGACGTGCACTAGTAAGCCCAATGCATGTGGAATGTGGATCCAAATTGATAAGTTTTTACTTGCATCGAACTTATTATAAATGCTTGATATCTATATGTTATGAGCTTTTAATCATGCTACACATTGACATGCATACATGATATTTATTGATGAGTATTGATAGCATATTTGAATTATATTCACTGGGTGCCGTTGGCTCACCCTCATTTTCCTCTTTCAGGTCCTTCTGTCCTGAATAAGGGCAAAGGAGTAGTCATGTCTTGAGGGCCTTGCCGGCGAGAGAATTCAAGGCCTCGATGTGAGTTGAGAGGCATTTTGATTGAACTGTGTTTTAAATTATGATGTATTATATTTTGGACTATGTAGTTATAACACTTATCACATTGTAGTATGGGTGAGTTGGGACTTGTTAGATAGACCATGTGGACATATGACGGTTTTTTTGTACCCTTAGTTTTGGACTTTATGTGTATGTCAATCTTGATGGATCGTAGGGATTATGACGATTTTATTTATGGTTCATTTTTATGGAGTATCTCTTGTCTTGGATGATTAATACGGTTGGTAGTTTTGTTTAGTACCTATTTATATTATGTCGTTGTTTGGGATAAGGCTCGTAGGGTCTCAACCACCTCACGAGGGTTGAGGACTGGTTTGACATGCCTACGCCGGGCGTCCCGCCCCGGCATTCCCCACGCCATTCCCTGCGGGGTTGGTGGTCCGGGGTGCGAGGTCGCCACAGCAAATGCATTATAACAATAATCGAGTACACAGGTACATAATTGAGTACAAATCTGATGTCATTAATTTCAGAATGTATTTTTGTACAAAATATGATTGATGGAACATCCTCCCAAAATCTCCCTATAATTAACAAGGGTTACAAAATGTAGGCCAAAAAACCTCCACCCAGTCCACCCTAAACTCCTGAGAAAATTTGGATAACAACGAGGTGAGCTATTGCCCAATGGGTAAAATAGTTCGTAAATATAACAATTAATGAATGAAACTTTATAACCAAATATCAATATACACAACAACATAGCATCATAATCAGTGCAACATGTATGTATGCATGACACTGTCTCGTAATGGTTCCAGATTGTACGCCGCCCTGAGTTCACATACAGATGTCCATCTCCAGGTAAACCCGAGTTCTCATTGTACGTCCCTCCCCAAGGTCGTCGCCCTGGATTCATGCACAAATGTCCATCCCCAGGTAATCCCGGGTTCTTATTGTACGTCATTCTCTAAGGAAATATCAAGAATAGGAAGCATTGCTTCTAACTATTTTGTGGATCATGAACCACTTACGTCCCTAGGTGGTGCTTATGTATGATGCATGCGTTGACCCCGCACCCCGGACCACCAACCCCGCAGGGAATGGCGTGCGAAATGTAGGGGTGGGACGCTCGGCGTAGGCATCTCCAACCACTTCTCAACCCCCATGAGGTGGTTGAGAGCCCACTAGCCTTATCCCAAACAATGACATAATATAAACAGGTACTAAACAAAACTACCAACCGTATTAATCATCCAAGACAAGAGATACTCCATAAAAATGAACCATAAATAAAATCGTCATAATCCCTACAGTCCATCAAGATTGACATACACATAAAGTCCAAAACTAAGGGTACAAAAAAATCGTCATATGTCCACATGGTCTATCTAACAAGTCCCAACTCATCCATACTACAATGTGATAAGTGTTATAACTACATAGTCCAAAATATAATACATCATAATTTAAAACACAGTTCAATCAAAATGCCTCTCAACTCACATCGAGGCCTTGAATTCTCTCGCCGGCAAGGCTCTCAAGATATGACTACTCCTTTGCCCTTATTCAGGACAGAAAGACCTGAAAGAGGAAAATGTGGGTGAGCCAACGGCACCCAGTGAATATAATTCAAATATGCTATCAATACTCATCAATAAATATCATGTATGCATGTCAATGTGTAGCATGATTAAAAGCTCATAACATATAGATATCAAGCATTTATAATAAGTTCGATCCAAGTAAAAACTTATCAATTTGGATCCACATTCCACATGCATTGGGGTTACTAGTGCACGTCTGTTTCACCGTACCGTTCTCATCCCCAATCATGTTGATTTGGGGTTACTAGTGCACGTCTATTTCACCGTACCGTTCTCATCCCCAAATATTTCCTTTTTAAAACCCTCCTATGACAAGGCTAAGTCCCCCTATTAGCCAGATAGATGGGCCCAACCAAAGTCATAAGGTTTTCTCAAACCAATGCATCATTCAAAACATTGGGACACATTCATGTTTTCAACATACAATATATATAAGTGATATGATGACATAAAAGATATAATCATAAATGAAGTCTACTCACAACCAAGCCTCGCGAGAGTATCTAACCACACACGGACACCAAACCGAATCAACCCAATCAAGGTCCTGAAACGTTCATCAATATCCAACCATACATCAATTTCTATGCTCAATCACATAGACATTACACATCAACCCTAAATCAGCCCACATATAGACAATAGGCCTAAATCTCATCTAATCCCATCATTCAACTCAAATCACATGACTTAGGCCTCTAATGCATAGTTCTCATTCATAAACCATTCAATTAATCAAAAATACTAATTTTCAATTCCTTAGGTATAAACATGCCCAAATTGGGTCACTTGATCACAAGTAGGCCTAACCCATGATATGGTCACAACCACCCAAATCAGTAGCATAATCAACCCTAACCATGCTTAATTAGACATAAATTGCATCAATTCAATGATTCTAGGCCAAAAGCATCCAAAGCCCTAAAATATGAAATTTTTCATACTTAGACCATATTGCCTATTTACACTAGGTCACCATGTTCAGCCATGTATATCACTGATTTTGCATCATGGGTTCATCAACAATGGCAACTAGGTCAACATAGTTGACATGCAAGCTATTTGGAAAGGTCTAAATTCATATTCTAAATTTAGGTCTAATACAAACAACTCTACAAATTTTCCATTTAATAATCTGTTCAGACGTATCAAGCTGCCAACAGAAATATTTAATCACAAAATAAACCGTACAGATTGAAGTATGTTAAGGCAAACCTTCTGTCCAAAAATCAGCTCAATCCTACAGTGGACCGAAAAGATAAGCTTCTTTGATGAACAAGTCTCTAATTGGACAATTTCTCCTTTCCTGCTGCAAATACTTGAACTCAGATGACTATATCACACACAATTCTCAACCCACCAACATCGCAATCGTTCGTAATTCATAACAAGAAGTTGTGAACAACCTTATCAAATATCATATCCATCCAACGGTAGATTTATGAGATCTATTAGTTTGATCTACACTGCGCGAGAAATCCAGACTTTTCGACCAGCTTTGTTTGAGAGGTTATATCTTTTAAACGAAAAATCCAATCAAGATCTCCACCGGCCTGAATGAATACCCATAAGATATGAACTTGCTGACAAAGTTTGAGCTCAATCTGACCATAGAGAACCAATATCCATCTTTTTGATGAAAATGTTGCTGAGACTTCCCTCAAAGCAACTTCCTCTTTCTTTCTCTTCTTCTTTCCTTTCTCTTCTTTTTTCCTTTCCCTCCACTCACGTCACTTTCTAGGACTTCCTTGGAGAAGAGAAGTGGGCATTGGACACTTTTCCACTTTCATGCACCAACTTGACATGTGTTGGAGAAGAGAAATGGGGCATGGGACACTTGTGCACTCTAATGCACCAACTTGACATGTGTTGGTCTCATGCACCAACTTGACATGTATTGGAGAAGAGAAATGGGGCATGGAACACTTGTCCATTATCATGCATCAACTTGACATGTGTTGGTCTCATGCACCAACTTGACATGTGTTGGAGAAGAGAAATGGGGCATGGGACACTTGTCCATTATCATGCATCAACTTGACATGTGTTGGTCTCATGCACCAACTTGACACGTGGTGGAGAAGAGAAATGGGGCATGGGACACTTGTCCATTCTCATGCACCAATTTGACATATGTTGGTCTAATATTACCCATACCAACCACATGTACTTTAACCAATCTCATGCTCCCATGTATTTTAGATGTACAATCAATCTAATACACCAAATTTTCATTCTCATTTATCCTTTTATTCAAGCAATCCTAACCCATATCAATTCATGGGTTAATGGGCCCATGCATAAATAATAACACATGCATTACACTTTAATTTAACATGACCCATATACAATTTATAATGCACATATTTATATACATTGTCAAGCATCAAATATACAAACATTAAAAACCATCAAACAAACACCAAACATATCAAGGCAACACATAGAGTTTGGGCAAAATATAATTGGGTAATGGGCTAGATGAAATAATTTTTGGGGCGTCACAATGCCAATGCGTGAGCAGGTCCGGTCTTTACTAACATTAGACAAGATTTGGCAGCGTCTGGTGATTCTTATCAGGTCAGTATCACCATGTGCAAGGTTAGGATGTTTAGTATCACTTGTACAAGCTGATAGCTTTCAAATAAGACCAACCAGATCAATCTCCAGTTGAGAGGTGGGACACGAGGTCCACTTAAATACCAATCGTCTAGAGCAGCACGCTGCTTTTCGTTCACTATTTAAAGTTACTAAGGACAAGACGAAGTCTGGTTGAGTCAGATTGACCACTAATCCAACATAGTAACAATATAATACATGAACTCCAAATATACAAGCATAATTATGATAGGTATGAACATTATACACAATAATGCAGTGTAAATGAATAGTAGACATAATGATAAATGAATGTAAGCTTCAATAAAAGTCATAAGACACTCAAACCTATGTTTCGTTCCCCCACCTTCAGATAAAATCTCTTTATGGAACTGGCGCTTTCTCCCTAGGAGAACCACGTTGCACCGCGAAGAGAGTCTCAAAAAGATAATAGAGAAATCATAAAGAGAGCAAGAGAGAGAGAGAAAGGAGAGAGGATTTGTGTGAAAAATAACAAAAGGGGGAAGGGTGGCATTTATAGCCAAAAGGGTGCCCGAAGTTCGAAATTTTTTTTTTTTTTTTTTTTGTGCAAACCTAGGGTATTACATGTAAAGTTCTTTTAGTCATTTGAACTTGATTTATCTCTAAAGGAATGAATATTAAAAATATATATATGAAATTAAGCGCATGAGATTCATTCAAATAGTACATGTAAGACCTAAGCCTTGTGAAATTTTATGAATTATGTGAAGGCTTATGTGAATGAGCTATTTTTAAGAAAATAAGACTTTTTAGATTAATAAGATTTTAAAAGGAAGGGGTCTTATTCTTAAAAAATAACTAATGACTTCTAGAGATAAGAGTAATTACTTCTAATTCAGGGTCTCTAGAAAGGTCATATTTATTTCACCTTGTTTGATTTGTTATATGTTTAACTAAGCTCAAATGAAGGATCAACTTATCTTACCCTAACTAACCCTTTTTTTTCTATAATATAACTCAAAATCATTACTACGCCTAGGGTAATATAAGTAGGGTTTTCTTGGTTGAGATAGAGATATGACCTTTGAGGTCTTCTCATAATTGCTAAGAATTTTAAATTCTTAGACTTAGTTTAATCTACTCCAAAAAAATGAATGAGATAGCCAAGGATTGAATAATATTTGAAATTATGTCACTTAAACTATTCAATATTTTGTATTTTCAAATGATATATATCATTTAAATTCAAAAATACAAAATAGATGAACTTGAAATGATAATCATTAATTTTAGTCCAACTCCAAGAATATGAGCATATGAACCTGTATAAACAATTAAAATTTAATTTTAAGTAGGCGCATGTCATAATCAATACTTCGACTATGTTCATAAAATCTCATAACTTACTAATTTGATAAAATTTCATAAATGATGTAACACCCCGTAATTTTAATTAAATACATACGTTGAAATACACGTATATTGAGATATATAATACACGTATTTTATACGTAGGAGCTAAATATACACTTGATAATATACCTATTTTATACGTTGGAGCCCAATATACGTGTGTATGATGAGTACAGAAAGAAGATGATACCTATGGGATCATCTTATATGGGTGCTTACAAGTTAAACATTGGAGTTGATTTAAATTATGAGGTTGGTTACTTAAATATGTGGATTGAGTGTATCGAAGAAGAAAAAAGATGAATAAAGTTACTGTTCATTTACCGGGGTACTGTTTGGTGAACAGCACCGTGAACAGTACTCGTATGTAATAATAAAAAAACAAAAGAAGTTGCAGAACGGAAGACCGAGAAGAAGGAGAAGAAGAAAAAGGAGAAACGCGGGATTCGCGTCAAATTCGGACCTGCGATAAGTGATTTTCACTCTCTTTCTTCGTGAAATGACTATCTAAGCTAGATGTAACGATTCTAGCGGAGTAATTTTGACTGTTGGAGCCGTTTTATGGCGTTTTGACAAATTGGAGTTTTGACCCAACGTGACTAAAAAAATCCGCTAGAAAGGCAGAAAAATACTCCTTAGACGGTAGGGACCCCGAATATGTGGTTAGATTCCATTTCATGATTTTTGGAGACCGTTTGACAATTTTAATACAATTTACATGTTCCGAATGAATAGTGACAAATAGAACTATGAACAGTGATGTAAATAGTGAACAGTAAACAGTGATGTAAATAGTACTATGAACAGTGGTGTAAACAGTGATGTAAACAGTGATGTGGATAGTGATGTAAACAGTGATGTGCATCCAATGAAACTCCGGTTTGAGATCATAGAATCGTAGAGAACTGAATTCCGGACGTTTCGATACTAAGATCGTAATTTTTGGATATGATTTGATATTTTTAGTAGCTAAAGATATGATAAATGGTGATTCTCATGATAGTCTATGGTTCATTTCAGTGTTTAACTTGAGAGTTGTACATGGATAAATGTTCTTGAGGAAGCAATTATGAGGGACGTTTATTGTTGCTCGATTTGGCTTAGAAACCCCGTGTAACCATTGTGAGTATAGTTTCCTTGATTTGGTTCTTGTATGGCATTGTACACAGATAAATTGTTTGATTGTATGCATGTTATATTTATCTATAATGCATTGAGTTTTATGGATCATGCAAACTGATTTTTAGCAATTAGAGTTTGTAATGATGTCATTTCGTTATGAATTAGACCCGGATGAGGTTTTGCGAGTCCTCATTGTCAGTAGGTCTGTCCTAACAAGGGTTGCGATCCATGAAATGACTGTGAATTGGGTAATGAGAGGCTGTGGCTGCCTTGTAACGGCCATACAAGGGTTAGACTCGCTCTCTTGCCTTGCGGAGGAGGGAGATTGTGCATTATGTTATTGAAAACTCATGCAATTTATGTTGTTGACATGTATAATATATTCGTTGAATGATGCATGTGTTGAATAAGTGTTTGAAATGATTTTAAATGTCATATTTCTCTAAATGTATATAATTGTCATCTCAAGAACTATATTCACTGAGCTGTTGTTTGCTCACCCCATTTCCTCCAATATTTCAGGTATTGAGTCGAAGGTAAAAGGAAAATCCGTTAGTGATAATCACGTGAGTCTTCGTCTAGTATGTATATGTATGCTTGGAGGAAATAGCTTTTGTTATTTTGATATGTATACTTATCACACATTATATATATATATGTATTATCATCTAGATGGAATGCGTGGGCATATATATAGCTTAATATATTGGATGATGAAATGAAAATGTGATGTGTGAATGAATGGAATGATTATAGAGATCTATATTGGATTTGATTTGTGGTATATTAGGAAAAAATTTCTGTAAATTTTGGGAATGATTATGAGACTACGTAAAGGCTGACAGTATATTATATATTGTATATGGGTATGTACAGTGTATAGTATACTGTGCCGGTTATGACGTCAGCTTACGTCAGGGGAGTCGTGACAAATGAAGTCATGAAACACATTTCATTTAGCATGAGCATACAACTTACATGAGAAAATGAATGCACAAAGTATGCCTCTATAACGGTGAGCATCTATATATAATATAAACATGTATTCACACTAATAATGGAAGTAATAAATGTAAATTTTATAGATTCATGCTTCCAAGCTACATAACCGGTATGTTTTGCATCAATCAATCATTGAACAATATAATTAAGCATTTAACAAGGTCAATGAGATGCATTACTCTAGGCAATCATAGACAAAATAAATCAAAGTCATTTGATTATTTCTAAAATACTTCCTAAGTATTACATATGGAAGATGTTTAAATTAAGTGCTCAAGGCCTAAATATGTCTAAGGCCAAATAACTAAGGATATAGTTCAATAGTATGAATCTATATGATCTGCTAAACTATAGCCTTTGGTACTCATACTCTTTTGGATTTCGTAACTCTAGCATCTAAGAGTAACTCTTTGGATACCCATGTCATTTTATGATTGTCTATTCTTAAAGGGATTTCTAATTTTCCTATGGCGTGGTTTGGGCTCAAAGTATTTAACCTTAAGTTTGTCCAATTGTCTTTCTAATGTGGAAGTCTTTTCTTTCTCTAATCTTAAGTGAAGCTCTAAGTCCTCTTTCTCATTAATAACCTCAGTTATTAATTGAGTCAACTCTTCTAGTTTTTCTTGAAGACTAATGCTATCATTTACAATTTCTTCGTTTTCTTTAATAATGGCCTTTTTTCATCAAAAACATTTTCATAATTAATTTGGAGAGTTTCCTACTCATCCATAACATTAGTTATCACGTTCTTGAGTTGCTTATTCTTTTGGATGAGTTTGTCAAATTCTATTTGGACGTCCTTATGCTCTATAGATAAGTCATCAAAAGAAAGATCATTCATGTTAGTAGAACAATATATCATTAATATTTGAAATAAAGCATACATGTTCTACATTGCAATATCTATAATTTCGAACGTGAAAACTTGCCTCATACTTTAGCTAGATGTCCAAGGGAAAAACTGTCTGGAAGCAGAAAGATTGGAGCCTCAAAATGTGATAGTAGTTCCCTTGTTGGAAAGAGGTGACATAATAGAATTGGCTGCATGCATTGATGGGGCAGGTGTTGGAGCAACTGATCATGACAGCCTGAAACATTTGGACTGCTCGATAAAGTATAGTAAAGAATTCTCAGTTGGCTGCACCATTAGTTGCATGCAAAGCACTACAATATATACCTATCCGAGTTCCAAAAAGCAAGAGAGTCCAAGGATCCAGCAATCACAGTACAATAAACAAGGCCTTAAAGGTTTGAATGTTCACAGCAACACTATTGGACTTGGAGCTATAATCCATAATGGTGAGGGGGGCGTGATTACAGCAGCTATGGCCTCAAATATTCATGGCATCCTAAGAGTTGAAATGGCAAAAGCTTTAGCTGTAAGGGTAGGATTGGTACTTGCATATGAGCTGTGTATCCCATTGGAATGGGTTGAGGATTGCAAAACAGTTTATGATGGATATCTGCGACGCTTCTCCCTCATTCATTGAATACGGATAAATCATAAGAGGACTGCAGGAAACTGCTGGTCTTATGGCCAAACAGTTCTATTAATGCAATCCCTAGAATGGCTAACATGGTAGCTCATAGACTAAGCAGATTTGCTCCTCCTAACAATGATAAATGTATCCGAATGGAGGATATTCCCATCATTTTAGCTAATATTGTTGCTGAGGAATCTTGTCCTTCTTGGTTAATCTAGTGACATTTCTTTCCTCCCAAAAAAAATTAGAAAAAAGAAAAAATAAATATATATATATATATATATATAGTGCTGTGAAAAAAACAAGACCGAAAGGTATTGTAATTATTTTTACCAATCTGTCAAAAATACCTTTTAAAACTTTATAGTTGATTAAATTTTAAAATATAGTTTTATAAGTAAAATAAAGAGTAATATAGTTTTGTTTATATCCCTTGGACTTGCTTACATCCACCATTAGCATCTCACACATGATTACAACACAGGTTTTGCTCCGGACAAAGTTCCCACCACCACACTCCTGCAGTTAAGCGTACTCCCAAGACTTCAATCTAAGCCTCAACCATGGGGAAGAAATTCTCCCCGTCACCCCACCAAGCACTCCTACATTTCCTTCTGCCTGTTAAAGCTTTAATTGATATTTCTAATTTACCACTTTTTTTTTACAATATTAATGAATTTTTTTTTTTAATTTTTAACTTATATAGTAGTTTTTCCTTGCGATATTGGCTTTGTATATAGAAGTTCGTTACGCTATATATGCTCAGTAATTCTTCTATAAATTGGTAGTTTCACATTAGAACTGCATGTTCAGAGTGATTACAGTTTAACTGATAAAGCTACAAAATGGTATTCAAAATCAATGTTGTATGGATATGATTGCTAAAGAGACTGACATACTCCCTACAAAGTGGGACTCTGAATGATGATTTTACTCTTAACTTGCTAAAAGGCTTGACTGTAGCTGCTAGCCTTTCTTGATTTCAAATGAGTAGTCAAGTTCCAAGTGACATCTCCGGTCATCATCTTCAAACTGAATGAATAACAACAAAATGAAAAGCTATGTTAGAAAAGAAATGATAGGAATTGTCATTCATAATTTCAAAGCTATGAAAATTTATAGAGATTGAATTTTAGATAAAGTTTTTTACATCATTTGATTTTTGTTTAAGATATCGCAGTTTTAACGTTCTATCATATGTACTTATAACACATGGTTGCATGATGGACATGATTAATTTTTTGATTGAGCATGTTTTAAGAAGGGCTTGGCAGAGTCACTGAGATCTTTATGGCACTTCAAGTTTAATGAACTTGGACGTCAAGACAAGAACAATCATATTGATCAGAAAAACTTGTATTGATCAGAAGAACTCCAACAGAATTTATATGCAACTAAGACATGTACCATACAATGCCTTCTCATTTCATAAAAAAACAGGCCAGTATCAGCCAAAGAAAAACAGTGTAGATGATGGCCCTGAATAATGAAGGTACATTAGCAAATAATATGCCAATTATTGAATAAAGAAAATCTTGAACATTTGCCAATTTTTTTCCATTTATGTTTCATCGAAACTATGTATTTTCTTTGCAAATTTTGCTAGTCTGTTGTAATTTCCTGAATTGTAAGAAAACTTATCGACACAGCACAGTTAAGAAATGCAAAAATGCCTTTCTCTAGGCTCTTCTTTTTTATTAATTTGATAATAATCATATTATTCCATGTTTATGCATTGGTCGAAACCAAAATACATTGCAGTATGATAAGTTTAAATTGCTAGATTGAAGTTATTGAACATAAAGATTCAAAAAGCTTGTACTTGCCCACTTGATAAAGAATGTTTCAGTGTAAGGGCATTTGAATCATTTGGAAAACACTTGTGCACATGCATGCATCTGTTGATCCTGAAAGAACAGAGCAAGCTTATCCCTCATAATTTCACATCTGACTAGAGCTATAGTACTAATTCGATTTTTCTTCCTAATGATACGGACTGTAAGGGAATTTTTCATTATCTATAACATGTTGACTGTGTGGATTAGTGTGGACAACAGGGAAAAAAGCTGCAAATTGACATGTCAAATATTAGTTGATCAAGACTTAATACTTGGTAGTCGGTGCAGCAATCGTGACATGTCGTATGAGGGATAGGAATTCTAGTGTAGCCATGCTATCTTAACAGTTAGAATCGAGTTAAGTTTGGTAGGGTCAGAGCTGGGATGCAGCTGGTAGTTAGGAATGAAGAGTCGGTTATTTTGTGTGCACCCCTGGTGCCTTGCTATGTAATTGAAACATTTCATATTAATAAAATTATTGTTGTTTCTTCTCAAAATATATATATATATATGACATGTAAGACAAGGATTGCAGAAGTCTGCAGCCACTTTGCAAAGCACAAAAATGTCAATGAAGTTTGCTTTTGTCATTTTGTGACAACATGCTTTTAGTAAATTGATGCCAATTGTGAATGGAGAGCAAACATAAAAAAAAGTTTTAAGATTTATAATGTTACTAGGATTTCAATTATTGAATTAAAGTAATTTATTTTTATGAAGAGACTCGTTTTATTTTAGTTGGATTTAATTCTTTCATAAGAGTAGGATTTTAGTTTCCAATTGTAGTAAAAATCTAATTAGATAATTTGGATTTCCATAAATAATGGCTTGTGGTAGAGTTTTAGAACACCGGTTATTGAAATAAAAATATGTATGTATTGATTATTGGTCTGTCTTCCTTCCTCTAGTTCTATTTCATATGCACAGATTTCAAATTGAAATTGTGTGGCTGTGGTTACTAAACACATAAAAGAATAATTATATTCAATGTACAAAAAAAGGGCAGCCCAACGCACGAAAATCATGCCTATGCGGGATCCTACAAAAGAGTCAAACCACTTTTGGGTCTGTTGTATGAAATCTTACCCTACGTCACAGGAAGTTGTTTCCATGACTTAAACCTATAACCACTTGGTTACATGGTGACAACTTCTTACCGTTGCGCCAAGGTTCCCATTCTTTATTCAATCTATATAGAATATGTCAATTGTGAACGATGAGGATTGTGGAACACACATCAAGGTAATTTTCTCAACTCAAGGAAAGCTAGTTACACTAGATTGGATTTTAGTAGGTGAAAGAACAAGTTTCATTTGGTAAAATCAAAAGTGTAAGAATGTAATTTTAAATCTTGGTCTAGATAACTCCTACAAACTTGCCAAATTGGACATCGACAACATTTAACAATATTTTGACAAATTTTTAAAATTCTTCAAGCCTTGATTATTAGTGTATTATGTTTTCTTACTATTACCTATTTCATGTATTTCATTAATATTGTAGTTTCCAATTATATAGTAACTTAATAAAAGTATATATTTCAAATTCATATGGTACATGATAAATTTAGTTTTGATTTCAAAGGACTTCAAATTAGTATAAATATTATTGATTGCGAATAATTATTCTCTAGATAATCAAAAGTCACATATTTAAAAATTAATCAATTTCTATTAATTTCAACACAACATAATTTTATACAGTATTTTGATCATCTTATTAGAAAAATGAGAAATGATAAAAACTCAAATTCATGATCATATGGGTAGCCAAACAAGTGCCTTCAGCAAATTTATGACCATGATTCTAGAAATCCTGGTGCTCTTGAAAATTCTTGAAATAGTTATCAATTGGAGCCAAAGTTGCACATAATGGAATAAAACAAGAACAAGGGCAGGCTGCAGTGCAAGTGCAACTAGTAAGGTCTCAAGAACAACATATAGATTTCTAGTTATTTCTCGTAGTAATGCTGGTACTCTCAACTTTATGACTAAGAACATGTAAAGCTAAAAAAAGAATAATGAGAAGAATATCAGATTTTTAGTTGTAAAATATTACCTCAAAGAACTTGCCCAGAAAACAAAAAAAATGGCAAAAGAAGACAAGAACATTGAACTTTCACTTACTTTGAGCTTTGCAGAATATATTCCCCAAGCAAGCACACCAGAAGGAGTAGTCTCCTCATCTAAGGTATGTGTGTAAGGTTCTTGTTGTGGAGCAAAAGTGCCCAGCATGCCTTTGCTTCGATCAACTGACCAAGCAAGAGAAAAGAACAAAGAATAGCTAAGAACTATTTTGGTCTCAATAGATAACCATTAAATTGAGTAAGTAACTGCTTCAATTATTAATACCTCCCCCTAATAAAAGTCATAATATTTTTGATAAATGTAAAGGAAAGAATTGATTATAGGAATAAAAAAGTTCTTTAGTTAAGACAGCACAAGATCTCTGCCATGCATGCAAACTAGTGTAGAATAACGTATGGTATATAAATAATCATTCTCTCCACACCATTTTGGGGGTGCCACAATTAATCCCACCACTCTTGCCTTCACAATTGAGGTCCCCCACTGATACATGGCATATCCCTCCTCTTAGTTGTCTCAAGGCTACTCTTCCTTTTCTTCCCTTTTTTAACCTCCGTCTAACGGCTTCTCTTGCTCACATGGCATCACCCTAATCTTAATTATCCCTAGGTTACTCTTCCTTTATCCCCCTTTTTAACCTCCATCTAACAATCAAACTCCTCTCTCACTCGAATTCTTTCCCTCCCCCCCCCCCTTTTTACTGTACAGTATAATCCCTCCCAAATTTACCCTCTTTTTCCTATTGTACTTGTACAATTGGAAAAATTGGAGTCTAGTTTATTCTTAATCTTTTTTGTTCATATACTATACTGCTTTCCTTGATGTGGAATAATTCAATATTAGTCCTTGTTTATTTTTCCAATATTATCTTGATCGACAATGCTAAATTTGCGACTTTTTTTATATCTATACTACATTTAATGCAAATAGTTGACTATTCACAATGTGCTCACTTTTGCCACTTTTTGAATATTACCCCTATAAACTTTAATTGTTATTTTGCATTTCAAAAATAAATTAAGGAGCAGAATAATATATAAGTGTCAACTAAATCCAACTCTTCTGTGTACGACTTCTTACTTGTGGAACTTATTCTAGTTGGCATTTCTCTATTTTACCCTTCTCTATTCTAATCATATTTTAAAAGAAAAAAAAGTATTTTTCACTTTCCATCCCCATTAAAATACGTTAAAAATCTTTAGTAGAAATACTAACAAAAAAACTAAAAAATTAATCAATAATTAGTAAAAGGTCACGTGCACATACTTGCGGAAATACTAGTGTAACTCACTCAATTCAGCTAAGCCTTTTCCCAATTACATGGGGTCAACTACATGAATCTACTTCCTCCACTCCACTCGGCACATACACTAGTAAGTATAAGAAAATATAATCACTTTTGCTAATTCAGTAGTTTGCTCCCGCTGTTTTTCATTAATCATGTGAGTCTTAAAAAATTGGATCCGAACACCTTTTTCTATTTTTTCTTATGGATGGTAAAATGGTCACAAGTTACTGATTAAAGTATACAATTAAACCATGATCAAGGACCTTGATGATGTATTTCTATGGCCTACTCCTGTTGAGTATTTTATAAATCTACTATATGAGGACTTGAAGAAAAGCCTACATACATCCAAACCATGAAAAATCACTAAAATTCACTGAAATTATTTTTTTGCAAATTAAGGAGTAGAGGTAACTTCATAAATGCCAAAAAAAAAAAAAAAAAAAAGACAGAAAAATCGATACAATTCAAATAGGAAGGTAGCAAATTATGCAATGATGTGGTATGCTAACAAACAAAGAAAGACAAAGAGGTTAAACTAAGTCAAGAGAAAACTCATAAACACTATGAAAAGATCAACAACAAAAGAAACCATTTCTGATTTCATCAATTGACAAACAAGATGAAAACACAGTGTAGTACAACAAAAGAGTATGCATTCATCAAGCAACATAAAATAAGTAAAAAACACACATGCACACAAAACAATACATTCTAATGCAATCTAGCAAATTATGCAAAGTTGTTGTCTACCAACTTTGAGAAAAAAAAAAAGAGATGGAAAAAGAAGAATGAAAGAATGTTAAAACAAAAAAAACAAAAGTCTAGTAGCAAGCTAACAAATAATGCAATTTTATGGGAAATGGGAAATATCTGCTATGGAAAAAATAAGAAAGAAAGAAAAGAAAGGCAAAGAAAGAAAAAACAGTTAAAATAAGAGCATAACTCAAAGAATACTGAAAGTGTTCAAAATTTCCATCATTTTTACTTTTGACAACCCCCATAGCCAGATCCAAAAGCAATACAATTTCATAATCAGCTCACAAAATTGCCATCATTTTTACTTTTAGCAAACCCCATAGCCAGATCTAAAAAGCAATACAATTTATTAATAAGGTAACGAATTAAGTTGGAATTCCAAGCGAACAAATTATATAGTCTCTAAGAGCAAGACCCAACAAAATTAAAAAACAAAAGAAGGATAAGAGATCAAGACCAAAAGCCACCATTTCAAATTTCATCGTCCCACTTAATAGGATAATTTTTTTGTTAGGTAATTTATGGATATTTCTATGTATTAAAAGTGTCCATTTATATTTGTTTTTTAACAATTATTAAATAAATTTGGATATCTTAGCATCTTTTCTAGAATTCTCTTGTCTAATATTCGAGAAGAATTCTTCACATCAAATAAATTTCCCCAAATTAATTCTAATTTTTAAGCGATCAAAGTCAAGGGTGAAGTCCAATTTACGTTCCTCGCATACATCAACATAGGATAAAAATTGTGGACCAACGTAGACAATGCCGTGTTTATGAAAATTCGTTAAAGATATATAGATTTTTCCAAAATTAAAATCTAAATATGATCACTCACATAAGTTGCACCATGAATTTGGAAAATTATTGCCCTTCACAAGCACGGATTATGATATATTAGAAAATAATAAAAAAAGTAATACTACCCAAGCAACTAATGATGTGTGGGAGTCATATCCTAAGGTAAGCCTTCATGTATATTATTTCATTTTTTATATTTTTTATGTATGCATTATTCGGTTCATTTTTCTTTTATAAAAAATCCTTTGAGGTCGTGCTTTCATAAAAATGGTTCTAACAGACACCACATTCTCGGCAATGTTGTCAAAGCCCTAGGCTCTAGGCGATGCAATGCCTAAGTGATAAGAAATTAATTTATAGATCCTTGAATAATTTGATAAATACTACATATACACAGACTTGGAATAATGAACGCGAATTATGAGTTAATATCATGGTTCACGAACAATAATAATTCAAGAATTAGTATGAATTAGCCCTTTACATGAAATAACTATAATTAAAGACTCGTTGTCACCCATTACTCTATATTCTATGGTGCAAATGCCATCATTTTATGAAAGGCTTCACACACAAATTTTAACAATTAAAAATGTTAACTACACGAACATGTAACAACTATAATTAAGGACTCATCATCACCCAATACGCTGTAGTCTATGGTGAAATTATCACCATTTTACAAAAGGCTTCACATACATTTTAAGTTTCAAAAATGTAAGCTAGACAAACATAAGCCATATTACTACTCAAGTATTTATCCAATCAAGAATAAAAAATAGACCACTTAGTGCAAACAAAAAATTAAATAAAATGAGTTGACAAAGAATAAAGGAAAAAATTAAACTATGACTGGAAATGTTGAAACTCAAAACTCTCTAAATCTTTAATTCTTCCACATCAATTTTGTTTTATTGTAATAATGGTTTTCTAGATCTAGGTTCAAGAATAGTAGAGAATTCAATCCTAATGAATGATAAATTCTCTTTTATACCTCTTCTAGATCTTGTTTCAAATTACAACACGCTTTCGAAGAAATTTTAAATAAGCCCAAACTTTTTAAAAATTCCAAATACCTCCCCATGGTTGGTGTTACTCATTGCTTAGGCGATTTGGTCCTCAAATACTGAGTCAATGGCCTAGGCAATCGCAATGCGATGCCTAGAAAACATTGATTCTTGGTAAGAGTTTTTTACATATCCAACTACTAGACAAATTGGTCATCCATCTGTACTCATTCCCACCCAATTCAAATGATTAAAGGGCATTAGAGGGAAGCGTTTTAGGCTTTGATGCTCATATTGAACTTGATAACAACAGAATTGGAGATTTGAACAAGAAACAATGTCTCCATAGGAGCCCACTAAGTCATCTTCGCTTGAAGAACAAACCAAAAGGTTAGTAGTCTTAATTAGATGATCAAATAAATCTTAGGAAAAAATTCCTTACTACTAAGGTTCAAACATCCACAACAAGAGTGTTGAAGGAGTTTGTCCTTAGTTCACCACAAACAATGTTGCGCTTCACAATGGTCGTCCAACCTAACTGTTTTATTTATTTTATTTTAAAATTCTATGGGAGCATTAAATGCTCCCCAACGAGGCATTTAGCCACTTTGGCCGCCCTTTGGGGCCATGGGAAAGCTCTCATGGGGGTCCTCTTATGAGAAAATGGGGATCCTTAGGGGCATTTAGTGCACCTTTAGCTGCCCATGAGATCGTGGGAACTGGACAATGGGGGCATTAAATGTCCATGGGCGAGAAAGTTTTAAATAAAAATACAAAAGGATGGGCAACCAAAATGTAGACCTGGAACGCAAGACATGGCCTCCCACGTCATAGGTGCCCATTGCCACGGGCAAGTCAATGAGACAAGGCAATACCTGTGCGGCACCCGGTAATATCAAGTAACAAGGTCAGCCATTCTACAAGTAAAGAACAATAACACACACAAGAACAGGCAACAAGTAATTGGAAGTATATTTGCATTAATCTCAAGTAAATGTTGTACAATTGGTGTTTACACGAAAGGAATACACACACACCCTAGGAGAGCACGTATCGCTAGAGAACCACAAGCTAGCAATAACAAGCAGCCACAAAGGACACAAGTTGGTAGCTTTACAAGGACACTTGGTTGTAGGGGACACCTAAGCACTACCTCTAGGCGACTACCACCTCCTCTACAAGGTAGATCTTAAGCTTTTACCCTAGTCCCAAAAAGAAACATCAAAATGTGAGGCCAATCATACTGGGCCCCAAGATTACAAAAATACCATTGACTACAAAAAAAAAGACATGACGATGCATGGGACAACATGACCGTGACAGACTCCCCCACTTAATACGACGACACCCCTGTTGGCGGACTGGCTAAGTAGTTGAGGATCTCTGCTTCATACTGTATCAATGGTCTTGAAGAACACCCACGGATCGGATCCTCTCGATTAACATGACACGGCTTCAAGTTACTAGCATGAAACACTAGATGAAGATTCCGCAAATGAGAAGGTAGCTCGACCCGATAAGCAGTTTTCCCAACTCACTCTGTGATCAGAAATGGCCCTTCATACTTGCGAACCAACTTCTTGTTCACCTTTCTAAAGAACTTCATGATATCAGGCTGAAGTTTGATGAAGACTTGATCTCCCACCTTGAAAGATGTTGGCTTCCACTTCTGATCTGCCCATTTCTTCATTCTTCTAGAGGCCTTCTCAAGGTAGGCTCGTGCAACTTCATTGGTTTGTTGTCACTCCTTGGCAAGCTAATATGCTCGCGAACTACTTCCAGTGTACCCCATATCTACTGTGTGAGGTGTAAGAGGTTGTTGGCCCAATACCAACTAAAAAGGACTCTTCGAGGTCGAAGAGCTCTGCTGCAAATTGAAACAGAATTGAGCAACATCTAGCAAGTTCACCCAATTCTTCTAGTTGGCACTAACAAAGTGCCTGAGGTACTCCTGCAATAATGCGTTGAATCTCTTTGTTTGGCCGTCTATTTGGGGATGACAGCTGGTTGAGAAGTTCAAATGCGATCCCAAGAGTCTAAAGAGCTATGTCCAGAATCGCCCTGTAAACCTCGAATCTCTATCACTGACGATGGTCTGAGGTACACCCCAATACTTCACTACATGTCGCAGGAAAAGATAAGTTGTCTCCTCTGCTGAGCAATGCTTGGGAGCAGGATTAAAGGTCATATACTTCGAAAACGGGTCCACCACCACAATGATGGAGCCATACTCCCCCACTTTTGCAAAGTAGCTATGAAATCCATCGTCACACTCTCCCACGGACGCTGAGGAACCGACAGTGGTTCTAACAGTCCCGTTAGTCTATCTCGTTCCACCTTGTCGTACTGACAAGTAAGGCAAGTCTTGACATACTCAGTGACATCATCCCGCATATTTGGCCAATAGTGACCCCGTTCAAGTAGGGCCAAAGTGCGGTGACTACCCGGATGACCTGCCCATTGAGTGTCATGACACTCATGCATCAACTCCCTGCGAAGTCCACCCGTGCGAATAGAGACGCTCCCCTTTTGTGACAAGTAACCCGTCTTTAACATGGAATCGTTTCGTCCGACCGGATCTAGTGGCCAGAGAGTTTTGACCTGAGGATCCCTTTGCAACCCGTCTCTAATTCGACCATGCAAGGTAGTCTGCAGCTACGTGAAGCTCCTTTGAGCTTCAACTGACAGTGTAGCAAGCTCCGCCTTTCTACTTAGTGCATCGGCAACTTGATTAGTTCTCCCAAGCTTATATTCAAGTACCATGTCGAACTCTGAAAGGAACTCCTGTCATCGAGCTTGCTTCAAAGTAAGTTTCTTCTGGGCCAAGAAATGTGAAATAGCCACATTATCTGTCTTCACAACAAACCTCGACCCCAACAAGTAATGCCTCCACGTCCAAAGGCGATGGATTACCGCTAGTAACTCTTTCACTTGAGTTGTGTAACGGCGCTCACCTTCAAAAAGTTTTCGGCTCTCATAAGCCAAAGGATGCCCCTCCTGGACTAACACTCCACCAAGTGCAAAATCTGAAACATTTGTATGTACTTCAAAGGGCTTGCTCAAATCAGGAAGAGCAAGGACAGAATCTTCCATCACCGCCTGCTTCAGGTCATCAAGTGCACGTTGCCGCTCTTTTGACCAAACCCACAGTTGATCCTTCTCTAATAGATCAGTTAAAGGCGCTACTCGTGCAGAATAACCGTTGATGAACTTATGATAGTAGTTCACCAAACAGAGAAAAGACCGCAACTCAGATACTGTTGTTGGGGCCTTCCATTCTTGGATAGCACAAACTTTCACCATGTCCATCTTCAGCTTGCCACCACCAATGTAATGGCCTAAAAAGGCAATTTCCTTCTGAGCAAAAGAACATTTCTCTTCTTTTACATAAAGATGATTCTTTCACAGCAGCTCGAACACCATCTTCAAGTGTTCCTCCAGAGTAGGCTTGTATATGACAATGTCATCAAGGACACCACCACAAACTTGTCCAAGTACTCGTAGAATATCTCATTCATCAAGGTGCAGAAGGTGGTTGGAGCATTGGTTAAGCCAAACGGCATCACCAAGTACTCAAACGCTCCATACCGAATAACGCAAGTGGTCTTAGGTTCATCTCCTTCGGCAATTCGAACTTGATGATACCCAGACCGTAAATCAAGCTTCGTAAAGTAGCGGGCTGCACCAAGTTGATCAAACAAATCAACAATTAAAGGAATGGGATACTTGTTCTAGACAGTTACCTTGTTCAACGCCCTATAATCAACACACATCTGTAAACTTCCGTCGTGTTTCTTCTAGAACAAAACAGGTGCCCCAAAAGGAACTTTCAACGGTCGAATGAAGCCTGAGTCGATCAGCTCACTCAACTGCTTCCTCAACTCAGCTAACTCCGGAGGTGCCATCCTGCAAGGACGACTAGCGGGTGGTTTCGCCCTTGGAATCAACTCAATCTATGATCAATGGGTCTTCGTGGATGAAGTTGCTTTGGGAGTTCTGTCGGCATCACATCTTTAAAACTCGTCAGTAACTTCACCACTGCAGCTGGGACTGGCTGTGAAGCCTCTTCCCGTTTGCCTACCACTAAGGAAGCCAAGGACATCTCCTCACCCTTCTTGAGACCTCTCTTGAGTTGGAGAGCAAAAATTCTCTTGAGTTGGAGAGCAGAAAGTCTCCCAGCAAACACAAGGTCTCCAGGTAGGGCAACGGTACTGCCTTAGCTTCATGCAGGAATTCCATGCCCAATATCACCTTAAAATCATCCATGGGAATGGCCATAAAGTTGGTCCTCCCTGACCACTTACCCACCTCCGTAAGAACAGCCTTCGCAATCCCATGGATAGGTCTTGCAGCAGAATTAACTGCTTTGATCTTGCTCGAGTCACCCTCCAACTTGAGACCCAAGCATTCAGCTTCACCTTCAACAACGAAGTTATGAGTGGCTACTGTGTCCACCATAGCACGCGTCGTCTTACCATTGATTTTGAGTTCAACAAACATCAATCCTTTAGACACACCCATCTGCTTCCCTGAAACTTGCCCCTTTAAGGCATTCAACAATCGGAGTGCACCCATCCTCGGTTCACCTGACTCATTCTCTGAAACATGTGATTGGGAGGTTCCCTATGATTGCAACGCGTTCAGAGAACCCTTCTAAGGGCAAACGGCTACTCGATGTGGTCCCGAACACAAGAAACATTTCAATGGCTTTATTTTGGACCTGGCCTTTGAGTCAAAAGATGTGGATGCCTGCTTGGAAGACGAAGCTCCCTTGTTGAACTGGCTCTTCTGCTTACTGGCACTACCGTCGTCCTTCCCTAAGTGAGGTTTCGAGGTATTGCCATTTATGGGTTTCTTCTTATCACCAAGGTTTGCATTATAATTAGTTAATCTCTCTGCAGCGGCTTGAGCAGACGCAAGATCTTCAACACGCTGCCTTCGCAGCTCAGTCTGAGCCCACGACTTCAATCCATGCAAGAAAAAGAACAATTTATCCCCCTCTGCCATGCCTTGAATGTCGAGCATGAGAGTAGAAAATTGTTTAACGTATTCTCGAACGGTACCTGTGTGTTGGAGTCTCTTAAGCTTCTGTCTAGCTAAGAATCCCACGTCTTCCGGGAGAAATTGATGTATGAGCTCTCTCTTGAGATCTGCCCAAGTATCAACTGTAACCAACCCGTTCTCAATGGCTCTGCAGCGATTTCGCCACCACAACTTGGCATCACCACTTAGATACATGGTAGCCATAAAGACCTTATCTTGCTCGGTCTCTGGTTTTGCCACCTTAAAGTATTGTTCAAGGCCGAACAGAAAATTCTCCAACTCCTTTGCATCTCGAGCTCCGCCATATTGCTTCAATTCCGGGATCTTCACCTTCTCGGTCTCCCTCGGACCAGTCGCGCTAGCAAGTTTGGTGAGGACATTCAACCTAGCATTCATGTCATCGAGCTGCTCTCGAACCTCCTGAAATGCACTATGGGTTTCCTCACCCATAGCGTCCATAGATTCGTTGTATGATTGGTGACTCGTTTCAAGTAACTCCATCTTCGCAACCAGTTGTTCCAACGTAGTTGCCATCTCAGCAGACTGCCCTACTTGGGCTTCTAATTCATCCAGCCTATCCTTAGTTGACCGATTTTGTGTAGCCATTCTCTTTGCTAAGCTCTGGTACCACTTGTCACGAGCGAGTCAATGAGGCAAGGCAATACCCATACGGCACCCGATAATATCAAGTAACAAGGTCAGCCAATCTGCAAGTAAAGAACAATAACACACACAAGAACAGGCAACAAGTAATTGGAAGTATATTTGTATTAATCTCAAGTAAATGTTGTACAATTGGTGTTTACACGAAAGGAATACACACACACCCTAGGGGAGCAAGTATTGCCAGAGAACCACAAGCTAGCAATAGCAAGCAGCCACAAAGGACACACGTTGGTAGCTTTACAAGGACACTCGGTTGTAGGGGACACCTAAGCACTACCTCTAGGCGACTACCACCTCCCCTACAAGGTAGATCTTACGCTTTTACCCTAGTCCCAAAAGGAAACATCAAAACGTGAGGCCAATCATACTAGCCCCCAAGATTACAAAAATACCCCTGATTACAAAGAAAAATACATGACGGTGCATGGGACAACATAACCGTGACACCATGCTGATGCAATGGGTGGTGCGCCCACGCCTTGTAATGGGTGGCCATGTCAATGGAATGCGCGCCCATGTGGTTGAACTACCCCTCTAGCGTCTTTTTCACCTTAGTCTTATCTTGTGAAAATCACTTTATCATAAGCCACATGCATAATCTAAGTTGTTAAAGGTGCAAGGCACATGAGGGCCTCTAGGGCCTGAGGTGCAACCCGCAAGGCAAGGCGCACGCTTTAATAATGTGATTTACAAGATTTTTGAAAACCTTAATTATATATGAACTTTGATAAAAGAATTTTAAAAAGATAAAAATCACTAAAATTTTATCTCATTATACATCATAATATAATGTTTTCATTGCATAGTTGTTTTAAAATTCAATAAAGTTTTTATCTCATTATACATTATAATAATGTTTTCGTTGCATAGTTGTTATTAATATTATGTTCATTTCTTTTGATACTAATACTTAAAATAAAATAAGAAACAAAAAAACAAAGAAGAATAAGAAGTAATAGTGGCACATTTAAAACAACTTATTATCGGGGTTATAGAAGCGCGATACAATGTTCCTTTAATGTTCTATCTACTATATTGTGTATTATGAATGTGTATTCAAAGAAAAGAGAAAAAAATGTATAATACAATAGTTATTTCATGATTAACTAGTTTTTTTTTTTGTTTTTTTTTTAAAAAAAAAAGGGAGCAAGAAAGTTAGGCACACTGAAGTGCGCACCTTGATAACACGATAGTTTAATGATTGAAAAATCAACAAAATACAATAAAAATTTGGATAATTATGTCAATATTTTTCCATTCCATGCATTTCATTACATATGCTTGGAAATCTAGAAACACATTGGGTGGTCAAAAATTGGCTAAATTGAATCTTACTATGCTCAACATCCTAAATAACTTAAAATAAAATATGTTCACCCCACTCTAGGTAACAAGCATCCACACACTAGTTTTTCACCTCTTCCTTCTCCAATATATTAGACATCCAACCTAAATTACCTAACAAAAAAAGTTGTTCCCCATCTTAAACATTAAAGATTTGACATCATGGAAAAGCTAAAGAAAAACCATAAAATAATTATACAATCAACCAATTCAAACCCACTCAATCTATCTGATAAAAAAAAAGTTTTTTTTTTTTTGGAAAGCTATATAATAAAACTAAAAAATAAAAAAATAAAAAGTTGTTTCCCCTCTTAAACCTGAAAGATTTGACATCATGGAAAAACTAAAGAAAAACAATAAAGTAATTATAAAATTACAAAGCCAGGCCCAACCCACTCAAATAATATAAATCCATGGCATGCTTTCATTTGCTGGATACTTAATTATAAAATAACATAGACATCTAACAAGATAAGCCATGACTCTTTTAGAGAACAATTCACAAAACAATCCCTTCGTTATGCATGTAAACGGTAAACCATAGTTTCTTTCAAGACCATATCACTACAAAACCATTTCTTGCAAGTATTGTAGTTAAATGTTCATTGCTTGAGCTAAAGCAAGAACGAAAATACTCAAAAATAAACCAAACTAGATTGCATTGAATAGATTATTCAAAAAAATAATAATAATTGATCTTCATCTTCTAAATTCGTAATTGGAGCTCCTTATATAAATAACTCCCCTAAAACAACTTCTATATTACCTAAAACACCTAAATATAAGTTTCCCGACCTATCTATAACATTCTAACAACTTCCAAATCCTATTAGAACTCTATTTAGACACTTCTAAACACTTTTTAATACACTTAAATAATAAAAATGTATTTTAAAACTATCTAGCTACCACTAAAAATTAAATATATCAAAATAAAAACTTCTCTAAAAAAATAAACTAAAATAAAAAATATGCTAAAATACATTATAAATCATTCTCCCATTGTTGGAAAGAATTTGTCCTCGAATTTGAAGCACTACCAGAAGAATCATCATAGTATGGAGGATGTCGCATAATAAAAATATCATGTTTGTGAAAATTCCTAGGCAACTGCATCTTGTAAGTGGTTGCTCTTGATCTAAATTTGGTGGCCACAAGTAGTACAAGCTCTTGATTTGAAACTTCTTTGAAATCTGATTTTTTTTCAATTGCAAATAGTCGATCCACCAGTTCACCGGGATAGAGATTATCATGAAATTCAAGAATATCAATTTTTAATCTGGACTCCCACCTTGCATCACCAATTTGTTGTGGAATATGAAAACCCTCTTGATTAGCAGCTGAGATCTCAAGTTCTTCCTCTATCCACGCATCTCCTTCTTCAACTATTGGAGCCAAGGATAACTTCTGAATCACTAATAGCCCTCCCTGATTACCAATAACGAACTCTTCCTTAAATTCATTACCATATTCATCAAATATGGATGGATTATCAAAAGGATTTGCTTTTTCAATCCATTCATCTATAACAGTTGGTGTAAAACAAACCTCACGGTAAGGTTGTGGTGCAGGCAAGGGTCTGTGGTAGCAGCTCTCCCTACGATCTAGATTAATCGCATGGGATTAGTCGGATTCGGACCCCTGCTCTGAATCGTGGAGTGAAACTGCAGGATTACCGTGAGAACCCGCAACTTTCTCTCTATCTTGGACAACGACCGACTCTTGATGTTGTAGTTGCGACAACGTCAAGCGTAAAACAACTTTTACTAGTTGATTCACGATTTTGGCATTATTGTTGATCAATTATTCAAGTCGATCGACCCAATAATTGATTGTAAGCCTTTTTCTTCTCTTTAACACCATTGACGAAAAAGAGCAAGATCGAACTTTTCTCTGATACCAATTTGATGTAGATTCGTCGTGGAAGCAAGAACGAAAATACTCAAAAAATAACCAAATATATATTCTATTGAATAAAATATTCAAAGAGAAAAAAAAAAATTGATCTTCATCTTCTAAATTTGTAATTGAAGCTCCTTATATAGATAACTCCCCTAAAACAACTCTTAAATTACCTAAAACACCTAAATATAAGTTTTCTAACCTATCTATAACATAATAACAACTTTTTAATCCTATTAGAACTCTATTTAGACACTTCTAAGCACTTTTTAATACACTTAAAAATAGTCAAAAATAAACCAAACTAGATTGTATTGAATAGACACTTTTTAATACACTTAAATAATAAAAACGAATTTTAAAACTATCTAGAACTATCACTAAAAATTAAATATATCAAAATAAAAACTTCTCTAAAAAAATAAACTAAAATAAAAAACAATAAAAAAAACATGCTAAAATACATTATACATCATCATCTACTCCTAGTGTATTTAGTTGATCTAAGCTATAGGAAAAAACCAAGTTATCAAATCATAGTTGTTCTTGTTATTCAAATAATTTATTTGAAGGCATATATACTTGCAGAATCTGTCAAGTAACCATTACAAAACTGAAAAATAAAGTAGTTACTTAAATATTTACTGCTTGAGCTAAGATTCCATGAAAGTGACATAACGGCAAAGATACTTCCAACATTTCAAACAAAATAACAGCTTAAACGACCAAGAACCTTAACTCAGAATCCCAGATTTGACAAAAGTGCAAATCAAGTCTCTTTTCACCGCGGGCCACTTCAACCATCAAAGTCCTCTCCCCCAACCAAAACCTAATGTGCAATTTGTCTAAGAGTTGAAGAATAGAAGTGGTACCTTGCATTCCCCCCTTCCACACAGTGTTGGAGTAGATCAAGCCAGAGACAATGTTGTGTTGAACAGTGAATGTCAGCTTAAGTCGATAATCAGATCCCTCCTTGAGTGTAAAGAGGACATGGTGTCTCCTATTTTTATTGACCGGCAAAGGAGTTACTATTTCTCCACAATCATTTGAGATTATACTGATAGAGTGGAATTTCACTTCAGGTTCCATTTGGCCTGAAATGAAAAGAAAAAACGAAATTCCAGAAGAAAGATACAAACATGATCTTCAAAAAATGAAACAAGCAAATGTGTCATATAAAACAAACCATTTATGTCACTTTCAACACAACCAAGCAGCTTCTCTTTCCATCTCCTTAAGCTCTCATCATCCTACAGAGCCGCGATGAAGTTAAAATCAGAAATAGAATTCAGAAAACTATAATTTTCAACGATCCGCCAACAATAAAATTTAAGCTTGTTTTGTTTTCAACATCAATGACAATAAATAGGAGAGTCTCAAACATTGAACATTCAAATCCATTCAAAGTATCAAAATCACCCAAAATATTAGGTGAGATGACTAGAAATGCGTAACCAAACAACAACCATGGAGAACATCATACAAGACAGTAAGCAAGTAAGAATGAATACCAATTATAAAAGAGAAGGAAATAATTCATAAGGGGAAGAAAAGGTAGATAAAAAAGAAAGATACTCAACGGGTAACAAACACTCATATGCCCTAGGAGCAAAACAATTTCATATAGAACAAATTGTTTCAATAAAACAATCAAGAGAAAACCCATTTACCAACTTAGCAAATAAAAAAATAAAAATAAGCTCATTTAGAACAGAACAGCTCCAAAAACAAGAAAGAAAATACACAATTCCTGTCAACTTAAAAGAAAAGCAAAAGGGAAAAATATATATATAAAGAAAATTTAAAGGAGCCAACATCAATGTACAAACCAATCAGCCAAAAACCAGTCTTAAATTCATGAGTTAACACACGTTTGGTGAAGAAATGCACCAAATATCACATAAATTAGAAGAAGAGGAAAGAGAAGAGAATAAAGGTGACCTTGTCTTTGTCAATCTGTTCTTTAAGAGGAAGCAAGGGTCCAGGGACGAATCCAGTAACAACGCCTTCATCATCTCCATCGTCATCCTCTTCAACAACAACTTCATCACAAACCTCATTTATCTTCTTCTCTTCTTCTACTTTCTCACTAACCGAAGATGGCCCTGCTTCCATTTGTCCACCACCATTCTCCATCGCCACACAACCAGTATAACCACCAAATTCCTTCCGAGAAAGAACCCCTTTTCCTTTCTTTGCATTCACTGATCGAGACTAGCAGCAGCAGCTGAAATTTCGAAAATAACACTACCAATTTGTATTTGTTATCATTGGAGATGTTGGCGGATGGTACGCGTAGCCCTGTAATTGTGTTCCTTTTAAGTCTATACTACTGCTAGTATTTCTTTTACCTGTTGTCTTCTTTGCGCTTTGTTTTGTTCCTTTCGCAACTGTGGCTCGTGTCGGCGGCAACAACAGATGGCTTTGAACAAATTGCGTCAGTCACGAGAATCATGAATTTTTTATTTTTTTTTTTGGGAAGTGGAGTAAAATCATGAAATTGACCTACTACTCAGAAACTTGGTAGGCATGCGCTGGCGAAGTGCTTCTTCCACTTTTTCAACTTTTGAAATGCCTCCTATATTTTGTATATGTATTACGATTTATGTCCTACCGTTCTTGTATTGCCAGAAATAGACGTACGGATCTTTTATTATTATTATTATTTTAAGTTTGGCAGAGAGGTGGCGGGTATTCTGAAGATTTAAATTGCAAATATTGCATTGTTCAATTTTTTATTTTTTTTTCAAAGGCATTGTTCAATTCGTATGCAATTTTTTGTAAAAATTTGTAATGGTTCGAAAAAAAGGTATTACTATTTCTTATATAGAGAATAAAAAAATAAAAATAAAAATAAAAAAGACATTTGTTTAGATGGGAGATTAAAGTGGAATAGCTATTAAACGATGATTTTGGCTTATTAAAGCTATTGACACATTATTTTAGTCAACATGCTAAAGTTTGAAAATGTTAACCAGGGTTGGCCCTGGGGCAACCGTCCCGGCCTCCATATTCTAAATTTTTAGGGGTCTCAATATATATATTTATACTATTTATAGTATAAATACTTGAAAAAATTTATTGTGTGATTATTTTAGTCTAAATCTCAATATTACCCCACAATTTCTTAATGGTGTAACCGTTTTATAAATTAAAATTTAAACTTTAGAGATGGAGTAAGAACTTCATTTAAACTTTATAAAAAATATATATGATGTAACCATTTTATAACTGTTTTATAAATATACTACATGGAGTAAGAACTTCATCATTTTTCAATTAAGTTTAAAGAAGTCTTTTCTTCATCTTAGCTTACATTTTATTTTACATATTTTGACGGATTATCATTTGAAAGGTATTTATTCTACATGTACTTTTTATTTGAGAGTTGTTTGGTAAAGAATAATCTCTTTATCTTTGTAAATGTTATTGTATTTGAATTGGTTGGTTAGCCAATTAGAAAGACTTATATTTGTAGGTCGGTGTTTGTAACGGTTTGATCCACACCCGTAACTTGGATCAAGGTTAATGGATGTTTGAAAAATCTTAACTAGGGAGGTCAAGTAGTGGAGGTAAGCTTTAAAGAAGCCAAAGCACTCTAAATCATTGTGTCCATTGCTTACATTCCTTGCACTTTTATTCTTGTTTATCTTTATCATTAAGTGTTAATTAAGACTTCACGAAAATCTGCTAAATCCAATTCACCCCCCCCCCTCTTGGATTATAATCTAGGCCAACACCTGTCCAGTTACGGAACGCTCCACAACGATGTCTTGTAGCCTTGAAGGGTTGGTTGCATATTTGCTCGCAGACTTTTTCTTGGGAGCCATCTTTTCATTCCCTTTTTTGCTCCCTTTCGACCCTTGCTTCTCAAAAACTGCCACACAAATAAACATCGTCAACTCGGTACAAACGAAAAGGTTAGAAAGCAAAGTTCAAAAGTTAGAAGATACTTACGACCAAAAAATAAAACTGGACTACCGATCAACTTTGCTTGGTAGAGCCTTTCAGCAAATAAAATTGACTTATACTCCGGAGCTACCTTGGGAACTCTGTAGATGGTGTTGACACGAGAGAAGTCGTACTCTTCCTCGTTGGGACGGTTCTAAGACATTGCAAGAACAAAAGGTCAATTAGTACCGAGCAGAATGAATTCCAACAAAGAAAGGAAAATGCACAAAAAAGCAAAGGGATGGAGGGAAGCTCGGTAGTTGGGTTCCTGAACTTGGTCGGAACATTGACCTCCTCTGCCCATTCCCAGAAGCAAAAAACCATGTAGCCTTCCAGATTTTGTTGGAATAAGGGTTCTTAGTGATTAGTAGACCCTTTTCGACCCCTGGTTGGTCGCAACATAGTATCATCCCGAGCAGAGGGGGTGGGACTTCAAATAGTATGTGAGTTTGAATTCTTCAAAATCAAACTTTGACCACTTTCACTCCCTCCAGAGCACAAGACAGCTTAATAAGGCCCTTTCACACGTTGGGGTTGAGCTGGGCCGAAGCAACGCCCATCCTAATCAGGAGACGACATAGTGGCTTATGAAGTAAAATTCTGAGCCCATCTCGGAAGTAATGGGTATGGAATGCCACCTCCCCATCTTGGGTTCGGCTAACTCAGTCGCCAGGCTGAGCAGCTCAGAGGACGACGCTGCTCGGAATGCCTAGGCCCTTGCAGAGCTGAACACGGTGGTGGTTTTTAATATGTGACGGGACGTGGTCTACCTAGAAATCCACGTCGGCAGGCCCACCAGCTATGAAGCCCTCCACCACAGGAAGTTGACCTAAGGTGCTCGGCTCGGCAGTGCCGAGCACTGACTAGGAGCGGTCTACTTGGAGGGGCGACATGTCCAGTACCTCATCCTGGTCGAAACCCTCATTTATCTCAAGTTCCTTCTCAGAACCCTTAGCCTCCTCAGAGCCCTATTCTTCATCGAGACCTTCTGTCTCAATGCCCTCTTCTTTTCTACAAGCTTCCTCTTCCTCAGAAGACACCTGATACACTTCCTCACCCACCTTGGGACCTCTCTCGTTGGGAAAAATATCCTCGAAGGAAACAACGAACTCCTCGGTAGGAGAAGCTGCTCGGATAAGATCTACGCTATGGTCAACCATGAGAACAACTTAAGAAAGCCTAAAGGTACTGAGTTAAGGACGAAAGAAGAATCAAGGGAGAACTATACCAAACTCGGTGGATATCAAGACAACAATGCAGACCAAATAACGCCTTGAGATATTTATAGGTTGACTTACACGTGCAACATTAAATGCAAAGACGCATCTCGAGGTAAAATATACAGATTCAGAGACGAAAAACACAAAACAACAAGACAAGTGGCTTCATGATGGTTCACTACTCGAGCATACCTCAACACCTAGAGAAACAGATCGGAGGCTCCGACTAGTATGAAACTGATCAGAGCTTGGGGTGTAGATGTTGGACCATATTCTCGGCATTCCGACCTGGAAGCCACATAACCATACAAGTCGACTACCACGACATTCAGAGATGAGGACAACTTGCACATTCGACCTAAGCTATGACTTGATACCGACCAGGTATGAACCTACTAACAGAAACATATGGGTCTAGAACACGGCGACACCGTCAGCTCGAAGTACCGAGCTGACATACCCCAACCTACCAACCACCAAATAAGAACGATGCAAGATCTGCTGCGCCAAATCTAGGATTCTACACGATTAATACGACGATACGCCAGTCTGGCCGAAGATCTCAACCACTATATGTAACGACCCACTTTTCGTATATGACGTCATGATAACGTAGAATGCCAAACTCTAGGTCTTGTGTATGTATTAAATGTGTATAATACTTGTATTTGTGTGTATTCAAAGTATTTTTAAATGTATTTTAAGGCTATTGGTACCCTAGGTAGGTGCAAGAAGCACGCTTCTAGGTGAGCCCTAAATAAAAAAATTGTGCAGTTTGTGCATGTTTCTCAACACTTGCCTCCCTTAATTGCAGCCACATAGGGATGATTTAGGCACATAGTAGACTTGCTGGCACAACCAAATTCATCCAAATTACACTTGCTTGATAAGAAAGAAATTGCTGGCATGAACAAATTAAACCTGCTGGATTGCAACCAGAGGAAGAGAAGAAAGGAAGAGGAAGAAGAAGAGTTTGAGCTGAAGATCCAAAGTCTGGGGTAAGATCTCTGATTTTAATGCAAAATTCTCATATTTAAGTTCTTCTCTTCAATTTGTTCAATATATGTAACATGCAAGCATTGTTAATAGTTAGATTTGAAGTTGGAAAGTGAGGGTTTGACACTGAATTCACTGATTGTTGACTGAAACTATTGGAGATCAGTTTCTAAGTCATTGGTGAGTAAATTGAGGTGAATTTCACTGATTTTTCCCATGGCTGAAATGGTGTTCCAGACCTTGCTGGAACAGGGTTTTTGGAACCCATTTTACAGTATTGAATTGAGGTGTTTTAATGTGTCTAATTGCTGGAAACTAATCTTGGATATTTGTTAATGATGAACGACAAAATGTGGCATGCAGAATTTATAACATTATGGGTTTGGTGATGAGTTCAAATGTTGTACTTGTGCTGGAAATTTAGAGAATTGGGCAATATATTGGTAAGTTGGTTATTAATGGATTATGAACAAGTTAGTGATTAAATTGATTAACTTATGTGGCTGGAAATTCTGTGTTAATTTGGTGATCAAATGATTAATTTGATTAAGGAATTATGTGCTAGAATTTCCATGTTAGTAACTGAAATGCTAAGGTAAATGGGTTATTGATATTTAGTGATTAATTGAATGATCAAGTGATTAAATTCATGTTGTTGGAATTCATTTGTGTGTGTGCAATGTGTAATTTGCAATGGGTTGATTATGAATTGAATGAGGATTTGTGAAAACAATTGGAGTATTGGTGAATTGGCTAAGAATTGTGGACTTAGGCAAAATTTTGTGGTTGTGAGTATTTCTCACCTTAATTCTCAATTTATAACATTATATATATATATATATATATGTATGTATGTATGTATGTGAAATTGAATTGTTGAATGGTATGCATCCCATTGTATATATGTGCATTGTATTTATGATCATGAGCACGAGTTTTATGCGTTGGAATGGCCTTAGGTATTTAGGATTAAATACCTTGGCGTTGGATTTCTTTCTACTTGTTCTTTGGGGAAATGTGCCACCGGAGTACTTGGATTGGTACTTCGTGGAAAGGACTTTTCGAATCACTGAGGAATGTAATGGTGGAAGGATTAGTTGGGTAACATGCTAGTCTGAACCCATGGAGCAATGGGGGAAGTGTAGGCAATATTATCCTGATGTGACCTCCTGTTGAGGCTTTTCTACATATCTTTTATGAAAATGATGCATAATTATATCTTTAGTTTGAAAGCATGTATCATATATTTCATTGATGTATTTAAATTTATCAATGTTATTTCAAGTATCATACATGTTTTACATAAATGCATATGTGGAGATTAATGAGAAAAATATTCACTGAGCTAGTTGAGCTCATCCCATTTTTTCATATTTTCTTTCAGGTCCATATTAGAAAGGAAAGGGCAAGGCTTAGAGTGAGTGTAGCTGTCACACCCTGGGTTGCACAGATTGCCCCCTACCCAGGTGTGGGCGCGCCCCCTCGGGGCGAACGCCTAGCCATAGTATCACACAATATTGTCACATCTAGCCAAATTCGCGATACCCAACAGGGCCCTAGTAACGAACTAGATCATTTACCCCCACTATTCATGAATTGTGAAGAGCCTCCCCCAGAATCGAACTCGAGACCTCCCTTAAGGAGTCTAATTTCGCATTCTAAGTAACCACTGAGCGGTTGGTTCAGTGGCCACTCGGTTGCGACGGAGGACTCCCTGAGGGGGAGGTCCTGGGTTCGAACCGAGGGAGGCCCTCCATGTGCGCTGCGGTGTGCAGGGGGACAAAGGACACTGTAGTGCGCTACAGTGAAGACAATATTATGTATACGAAGTCCTGACAAAAAGGCCTTATGTATACACATGCAGCCTTTTTGTCACACCCTGGGTTGCACAACGTGCCCCCTACCCAGGTGTGGGCGCACCCCCTCGGGGCGAACGCCTAGCCATAGTACCACATAATATTGTCACATCTAGCTAAATTCGAGATACCCAACAGGGCCCTAGTAATGGACTAGATCATTTACCCCCACTATTATTGGTTCAGTGGCTACTCTAAGTACGAAATCTAACCTCTTAAAGGGGAGGTTGCGAGTTCGACTTGGGGGGAGACCCTTTACTATTCATGAATAGTGGGGGTAAATGATCTAGTCCGTTACTAGGGCCCTGTTGGGTATCACGAATTCGCCCACACCTGGGTAGGACATGGTTCAGTGGCTACTCCAAGTGCAAAATCTAACCTCTTAAAGGGGAGGTTGTGAGTTCGACTTGGGAGAGGCCCTTCACTATTCATGAATAGTGGGAATAAATGATCTAGTCCGTTACTAGGGCCCTGTTGGGTATCGCGAATTCGGCTAGATGTGACAATATTATGTGGTACTATGGCTAGGCGTTCGCCCCGAGGGGGTGCGCCCACACCTGGGTAGGGAGCACGCTGTGCAACCCAGGGTGTGACAAAAAGGCCTTATGTACATGAGGTCTTTTTGTCACACCCTGGGTTGTTGTGGTTCAGTGGTTACTCCAAGTGCGAAATCTAACCTCTTAAGGGGGAGGTTGCGAGTTCGACTTGGGGGGAGACCCTTCACTATTCATGAATAGTGGGGGTAAATGATCTAGTCCGTTACTAGGGCCCTGTTAGGTATCGCGAATTCGGCTAGATGTGACAATATTATGGATCCATAATGGCTGGCGTTCGCCCCGAGGGGGTGCGCCCACACCTGGGTAGGGGGCACGCTGTGCAACCCAGGGTGTGACAGTAACCGTCCTTTTCATCTTTTGAAAGTAAGTTTTGACTTGTAAATTTGGGGACTTGGGAACTAGTTCTAAATGTTTTGATCTCTTATTTTTGTATATAACTATCACAAATACTATTGTATATAAAACATAGTTAGTGATGGATTTTGGACTGTATATGATACTCAGAAGAATGATGAAATTTTATTTTGGAGATCCAAGTTGATATTTAGGATAATTGAATATTATGATAATTTTATGGATCATATGACATCATGTGTTCAGATGATGATGTATTAATTCATTATTGATTCGATTATCTTGATCATATACAAATTATGTATTTGAGTTTATTTGGTACTTTCCGCGTAGAGGCTTATCAGTGCTTCAGGTTTTGTAGGGTTGTAGTATTATCTGGGGTACTGTGCCAGTCGTGACGTCACCCGGGAAGGGGTTGCGACACTATAAATACTCTCTAATCTCTCATTCAGGAGGTAAGTCATTAATTACTCCAGTTAATGCAATTGATACCTGAGAAAGCTCAGAAGTGACTTAGGCATTAGAAGATCTATTGTCGGAACCACACAGGTGCTCCTTATAATAGCCAACTATTCCCCCTCTTTCTCTTTTCGGTTCGAGGTCTCGAGCTGGCGATTTAGCACCTAGGTGGGTTCCAGCTCGGCACGTTCCCTCCATCCTATCATTAACTGGTGTTGGTCAAATATTGCACCAATAATGATTATTCTAGCCAATGTTTTTGAACTTCGCCAATTATAGTATTTGTGGAGCTAATGTTTCAACATTAAAATGCATAAATTGAAAGACATTTGCAACCAAGCTACTAAAGAAAATTCATGACCAATATCAAAATGAGGGGGAAAATCCACCGATATCAATACGAGGGGAAGAATTCTTTTGAAGAGGAGTTATTAATAGCGGATCTACTCTTTTTCCCTTAGCTAAGGTTTGTTCTACTAGATTTTTCTTGTAAGGTTTTTAACGAGACAATCCTAACAATATAAGA
Source organism: Paratinospora sagittata (assembly GCA_035771175.1). Classification (NCBI taxonomy): domain Eukaryota; kingdom Viridiplantae; phylum Streptophyta; class Magnoliopsida; order Ranunculales; family Menispermaceae; genus Paratinospora; species Paratinospora sagittata. Next base: position 25,310,865 of record CM069595.1, read on the forward strand.
CTCCAAGAGAATATTTTACTCTTTTTCTTTTTAGATTTTTTTTTCACTGTGTTTTTTCTAGTAAGGTTTTAATGAAGCATATTCTCTATATATTGTGGGTATTAAGAAGGGAAAGTGTTGTAAATGATTTGAATACCACCACTTAATATTCCATAACCCCCAAATTATGGAAGTAACTTTGTAACATCTTCTTATTCCATCAAGTTCATAACCTATAATTTGTTATATTACCTTTGTAACCACCATTTTATTTATGTTGTAAATATAATTTAACCATTTCATTATGGCCAAGAGTATAAAGGAGTGCTTAGATTGTAAACAATATGCACAAGATATGTACAAAATCTAGTACAAATCTAAATTAATATGAGAAAGAAATTTCTCCCTCATTCTCTATTTCTTCTGTCAAGCTCTTTCCCTTTTATTTGTAAATTTGTAGAAGTTCCCCTTTCATTTTACAACACGATTTACTTTGTTATATATGTATTGTGGTTGTTTTGATTGTGGGGCGCACTAGTGTACTTGTCTCGTTGTGCGATCATTATTTGTTTTTCATTTGTCTTGGATTAGTGATAGTTTCTTCTTTATATCTTCTTTGATTAAGCCGCATCCTTCCTATTTGGAGGGCAAAGGTGCCCTCAAAAAGTTAAGGCTACGTTTGGTTTCTAAATTGAAAATAATTTTCAATTTACAAATAGTAAAAAGATCAAAACAGTGTACAAAAACATGTTTGGTGGAGTAAAGTTCAAAATTTTCTTTTTAATTTTTCCTTTACAAAAAGAAGAAAACTTAAAAAATGACATTTAGTTGTTTTCCAAGTTTTCTAGTTTCATGATTTGGATATTATAAAAATAGGAAACTTGTTTTTGAGTACATAACCAAACACAACCTAAATTTCTGAGTTCATGATTTGGATATTATAAAAATAGGAAACTTGTTTTTGAGTACATAACCAAATACAACCTAAATTTCTGAGTTGGCTAATTGCTTGGAAGAAGCTAAATGTGGCTGATGTATTGCAGAAGAGATCTCCTAACACCTTTCTCTCTCCATCTTGGTGTTGTATATGTAGGAATGAAGCTGAAACTGTGGACCATCTGTTTGGGAGTTGTGAAGGGTACAGGAAGCTGTGGAGTTTTTGAATCAGTAAATGTCAGGCATTGCCTATGCCGGATCCTAACTTAGTGTTGTCTTTCCCCAACAATGGTCAACTCAAGTGTAGGCTTAGGCAGTATTGGCAATGTATTCTTTTTGCTAATATTTGATGCTCCTGAGTAGAGAGGAACAATAGAATCTTCAAGGATTGTAGTTGTAATAGCCTTAGGACATGGAAGCAGGCCTCCCTTCTTTTGTTTGCCAAATAGGCCAGTTTATGTAATCTTTCACTGGGTTATAGTTTTCGGGACTGGATGTATAACTGAAACTCTATTTTAAAAACTCTGTAATCATGTACACTCCAATTGGGACATCTCGTCCCTTTGGATTATCTTACATTCATAATATATATATATATATATATATATATATATATATCTAATATCTTGTCAAAAAAACAAAAACTTCTTTGTTTTCTATTGATGGTCTTTGATTAGTCATAGTTTCGTCGTTTCAAGTCTCCTTTGTTCTTTATTGATGAAGCTCAATCATTAATTTCAAAGGAAGATCTAGCATTTCTTGGGCTGAAGTACTAGATACCTCTTTCAGTGTGTTTTAAGGGTACTTATTCCTAAAAATGTGGCCAATAGACCTCTAGAAGGAGAGGTAGTGATTCATGCCTTATTTTTGGAGTGTCTGACTACGATTGCCACTACTAATATTTCCCAAGTGTGGGCTAGACTATATTAGCTGGTTGTTTTGTTCTCTGGGTGTTTGGATGAGTTTTTTCAGTTTTTGTAACATTTGAAGGCGTGCTGTTCAAGTATTTTATTCATATGGATGTAGCTCACAAGGCATAAAGGTGAAGAATACCATAGGTAGGCTTCAAACTGAAGGATAAATTTCTCAGTTCAAAGCCAAATAACCACTTTCTAAAAAAACACAATAGAACACCAAAAAGAAAAAGAAGAAATAAATGAAACTCAGATAATATAAAATAAAAGATAACCACAGAATAAAAACTGGTGCCCATCCAAACGCCATTAAGTCAAAATTAATAAGCCCCACCTCCCTAACACCCCCCACGGAAAATATTAAAACCCATATTCCCACGATTGCTAAATAGGAAATTCTGAAACCAAATCAAACACTTTTGATGGAGGTCCAAGGATTTAAGCTGTCTCCAATGATGATTTCAGTCCATTTCTTGTGTCTTGCCTTGTGCCCCTCTGATAGAAACCATTTCCCCTTGGCCTATTGAATTCCCTGTCACCGCCTCCGTCTTGTCCACTTCCCCTGCCAAAACTCTGGCCACCAGAGCGCCCCCTTGAGGTATCCGGTTGGTAACTTCCCCCCCATCCTCTACCCCGTCCTGCCCAAAAACGAAGTAAAATTGTAAACGCATTAGAAGACATTTTAATTGCACATAAAGCAATCCATTCCTTAATCAAAACATATGAAACAAAAACCATATAAGCAGCAGTTGATTCCATGTGAGCATGTGATTTTGGTTCTCCAAATCACAAATTATAACTTAGTCTTTCTATGATGGATACTTTTTCACTTTCCCCTCTCCATGTTGTAAGGAACTTTGGACTTCTTCCAGAACTTCCTCTATGAAGTCTGCTAGGAGGTGCCTCAGAGAAGGAAACCAATTATTTAAATGGTGTGAACTTGTCTGGTTTCAGGATTATATCCTAAAGTGCTCTGTCACTACCTGGAAAATGATTCTTAACCAACTCCCTAAAAAGCCTGTTTGATAATTCTATTTATGCTCTACTTCTACTCTAAAAACAAATCTCTAGTTGATAATTGCAGTAATCTAATAAGTAAAAAATGTTGGCTTATTCTTGTGCTGCTTCTACAGAGATAGAGTTAGGTAACTAACCTCTACTTTTTTTTTACGACAATGCAAGTAGATTTAGCAAACACTACCTAATCCGGCTCCGCCGAATATTTCTTCCAAATGTGAATTCTATTGGATTGGTGAGGAAGATGCCGATCACCTCTTTTTTGAATGCTAAGCAACATATGGATGGAGGAGAAAGCAAGATGCTGGGAAGTTGTGTCACGGCAACCCCTCCCCCTTCTCACCCCAACAAAAGAATGCAGATCCTTAAGAGACTGTGGCCTTGGACAACTGGAGGACTACATCAAAAAGCACCGTTTCCTGGTCACAGTGTTCCACATATAGAGGTAAAGAAACCTAAGTCTTCAAAGAAAACCAGTAAGCCAATGGCCCACCTAGTTAAGGAAATCCTTAGTATGGAAGAGCTCAAGATTCAAGCAACAGATAAGGGCGCTAGATCACCCTGTGGGTAACAAAGACGTGCCTGTTCAAATGGCTTCCCCATGGGTTGTCTATTCCTTGCCAATGGGCTTCCCTCCCTTCGGATTATACTCTCTTCATTCGTAGATTTGATTTCAGCAACAGCATCATGGGTATGGTGGGGCCATTAGGAAGCAGGACAGCATAGTCATATGTGGCTATTCTGGTTCTCTTCCCCACAGCCCAACATTGGTTACAGTGACCATGAGCATGATTCAGGGGGGAAACTTAGCTAGACATCTAATCTAAGTAAAGTTCAAGCTTTTAAGAATCTCAGTCTCTAGCTTTTTTAATAGATCAAGTAAATGCCCATGGGAAATAAACACATTATTCATCAAGTTTGGCAGGCTACTAAGACTTCAATTCCTTCTCATCATTGCGTCATGCTCTAGGTTTTCTCCTTCAAAACAATTCTTTTCTTTTCCTAAACACAAACAGATACTCGGGACTTCAAGAGGTGAATTTACATGTACAGAAACACACATTATAGTGCACTGCATTTGTACAAAAGCACCAAAGGGTTTACTGAGGGCATTTCCCTTCTCTTCCACTAAAAAGCTATACAATGTAAAGCTCTAAAAATTTCCCAAACACTGTTTGATGTGTGCTTCCAACTTTTTTGGCAAATGGAAACCTAATTAAAATATATAATTAAACCTTGATCCATTCCAGACATTTTGTTTTGTACCACACCATTGATTTATAGGAATTGAAAGTTACAGCACATAGAAGCCAATTAACTTATTCCACACAAAAATAGAACCAAGAGCACAATGGTTCACTTCAAAGCCTGAAACTCAATATGATTTCAGTTTTCCAAATACCCAACTATGACTCATTGATACAGTTTGAGTCCCAAAAATGGAACCTACGTCCTACCAAACATTGAAATTGATAGCATGTTCACGAGTACGAGATAAAGAAGGATTCAAAACAGCAAAATGACAAAGCTTTAGGATCAAAGTCAAGAACTAGGTAGATAGATAGGTTTATGCATCACTGCACTATCATTTATTAAGCATAGTTATCAGATTCTTGAACAAATTCAAATCATTTGAGTTTGGAGAATCCAACAGGGATTCAAATTGATGAATTGTAAGATTCATGTATATTATATGAAATTGTCTACAAAAACACATATTGAAGTCAATATTTGTAAACACATGGAATTTAATTTAGATTAACTAATCGGTTTGGCCTTAATTGCTTATTTCCTATATTACCATTCTCTAGGATACTCATCCTCGTAAAAATAGCTCGCAATAAATAAAAAAACCTTGTCTAGGTTAAATGGTTATAAAATCATACCTTAAAAATCAGAAGTATATAGTCATTACAATGGCATTATGCACATTAAGTACTTAAATTAGAAGTTAAAGCATGATACTTTTAAGTCCATGATATACAAGCATATATATATTTTTACTTTACGAAAGATTCTTATGAAATCCCTTGAATAGTAAGACTATAATTGTGAATTGTAAGATTCGTATTGAAAATCATATGATTCCAGTAGTTTTTTTAGGATTTACTATAAGATTCGGTAGCATGTGATTCATGCTAAGGAATCGGATCATTTTCCTTGAATCAAATCATGAATCACGAGATTCATAGATTCAAATTGGAATTTGACAACAATGCGTTGATTTCTGATAATAATCCAGCAGAGAACATCCTAGTACACCAATGAATATATACGGCAAGTGATAAACCAGTAGTTTCTCTTTTTCTCATTTTCCTTTTCTAAATTGGTGAAACTGGTTGATTGAACAGTTAAAGCCATATTCATAAGTAACGTTTCAGTTTCAACATGGATAATTGATCGATATCTAGCCTCTAGAGGATTGCCTGTCAACCAAATACAACATGGATAATTGATCGATATCTAGCCTTTAGAGGATTGCTTGTCAACCAAATACAACTAGTCTTCAAGGAAGATATATGAAACACCACTTAGAAAGAGAAGCATTGTTTCAACCAAAAGCGTAGGATCAACATCAAATTAATTGTGGATATCAGTTTACGGCTGGAAGGGAGCTGAACATCATTTTCAAATAACATCTAGTAATGTCCTAAGAAATATCAGAACAATTATATGTGTGTGTGTGTGTGTGTGTGTGTGTGTGTGCAAACAATGCAAGACAAACCTTAGTGCAATGGTAAAAAGTTGCTAAATTGCAAAAAACCCATCGACTATGCATGTGTAAGGTTACGTACATCAACCCTTTTCCCAAAGCTTGCAATGGGAAGAACCTTGTGTAGTTGATATACCCTTTTTATCTATATAAGTGATGATGTTCATAACATCACTATACAAAAACTTCAAAAATTCCACAAAAAATTTTGAAATTTACATTAAGTGGCGTTAATTAGACAATGCTATCAATAAAATAGTACAAATAGTAGAGATTATAGAGATACATACTTCCGCCACGAGATGTGTTGGTGCCATTAGCCCTCCGCTCCTCAATGTGCACTTGTCGCCCACCAATTTGTATTGGAGATGCCTGTGGAATAACCAAAGTTATATCAAGCTAAATAAAAACAATTAATTGTGAAGTATAATGTGATAAATAAGAACTTGGTAACAAGTTATTAAGAACACTATATATACTACTAGTCCATGAACGTTGCACTTGGGTAGTTTAACATAGGCCGTGAGATAGCACGTATGTTATGGGAAGTGGATGTGGGTGTTGATCACAAAACTCGAATGGAAAGACAAAAAGGATAAAAGTGAATTTGATTAAAACAAAAATGAAAAAAGAAACATGATTAAAAATAAGAAATGGTGGTAATGCATCCACAAAAAAGGAAAATAAGTTTTGCCTAAATTTACTATATTACCATTATTACTTTGTAAAACTTAAAGATTATCTAAAATAACAGGAGGATATGTTTGAAAAAATAAGCAGAAACGCTTCACTATGAACGAATGAAGTATTCTCTTTATAACATGATTGATATAGAAACCAATAATAAATTTCTGCTTTGAATATTTTGTAGTTTTGACAATGTCACTTTACAATTGCTAGGTGGTTCCAGGAAATTTGAAATTTTGACTGTTCAAACCTCTTAGTTTGAGTTTAAGCTCAACTAATTAGGCTACAACTTGGGGTTTAAAAGTTTCATTTTATGATTTAAGGAATATTTACAAGAGGCATTGAACTTATGGGCATGTAATAAAATACAAAATTGGACTATATTGGGAAAACAGGATAGATACGAAGGATAAATCCATTTATGTGTGCAAAAATATATACCAATTAAAAGTGAACTTACATAAATGTAATATATGCATGTGTTAGGGGCATACAAGAAATCAAACAGGCAATCAACTTCGTCCAAACCAGCTGATTTCGGTTAGCTCGAGTGATTTAATGAGAATTTGAAGTTTTTTTCCCGCAGGTTAACATCTATAGTCCATCGTAAACCTGAAGGAAGAAAGACACGCTTCAAGGAGAAGTAACTCAATTGCCACCCCCAGCTTCTTCCTTCCATTTCCTCCCTCGTACCTCCCTTTTTGCCCAAGCAACCACCCTGCTGCACCCCCACCCGCCCACTTCTCATTTTATTAAAAATTAATTGTGTTTCCAAAGTCCAACTTAGCATCTCGTATGTCAAGAAAGTACATCATTGTCAACTAGAAATGCACAAGTTTCTTTATACAAATTTCTCTTGATATTATTTAGTATTTCTTCATATCAAAATTTATTATTTTCTTGGTTCATTTCTTGATCAATTTTTTCAGTATAAAAAGTGATGCAAACTTTGTGATCAATCTCGATTATTGATCCTTAAACACTAAATTTTAATTCAGACTTGCTCACTTAAGCAACTTTATTTTATGAAAATGGATCTCATATTTCATACAATCATGCAACCTTTTATTAGATATCTGATTATTTTATCAAGATTTGCCTTAAAACATTTCCTTGTAATGTAGGGGAAATCAGATGTGCCATGTTAGATGTTTGCTTTCAATAGATAGAGGCATTGACTTCACATTTGTAGTCAATCACAAAACATTCTTGAGATGTTAAATCAGCAATTTAAAATTGTATGATACAGTTTCTCTATTGAGGAATTATAATAATAAAAGAGCAAGATTGAAGAGGTTAAAAATTATTTGGTATTTACAAGGTCCACAACTTGTGTAGGAACTGAACCTTTCTTCACTATTTTCAGATGCGAGCCAACATATTTAAATCATCAAATTGCGTTAGAATAGTATAGGATTAGTTTGATTGGATCAAGCATAGTGTCGTTAAGGTGGTGTCTCCTAGGCAAAGCAGGCAATCACATAGGCATTTTCACCTCAGTCTCTAGGCGGTTCTCTGGGCAGGTAGTTGAAGCTTCCTACAATTTTTAAAATATTTAAGCACTTCACAATAATTTACATTAACATTTTAAAGAGATATTGAAAGGATGCTTCAACATTTTCTTCTATTTTCATCTCTTATTATCTTGAACGCATTGATCAAGACCAAAAAAAATAAAAATAATAAATTAAATAAGATATTTTCTTTTAAAACACTCCCCATTATTATTTTTGGTTCAATTTAAAACACTCCCCATTCAACCTAGCAAATAATGACACAATTTTATGGTGGTCCTGTTATTCTTAAGGTCTTACATTAAGATATAACCTTTCTAAGCTTTTTAGAAACTTTTTCAAGGATATATAAATAGTTTGAATTTTAACCTTGAAATATTTAATGTTAAATTAAAATGATATTGTCTTAATTGTGCACTACTTACTTTTTGTCACCTAGGCCACACTAAAGTAATGCCTAGACACCCCCTCACCTAAACTAAGTAAATCGCCTAGGCATTTCCATATTGCCTTAACATCATTCCCAATACGATCAGAGCATGGATTAGGTCGATAAAATCCCTATCCTGGATGGATCAGAATCTCAGATATCTATGTTGTGCATTGGCTTCAAAGTTGCACATTATCATTCTCAACATTTAAGTCTGAAATGATAGCAAGCCTCATTACCTCCATAGAAATTGGCATCTACAAATACATTAAGCTAACATACAAAAGATTGGAAAAAAAATATTAATGGTAGGAAGTCAAACCTTAATAGCATTTTGAACACCAATGGCATCTTCAAATTCGATAAATGCATAGCAAATATTAATATCCTGCGAACAGAAGTGATACAATGCGCTTATTAGTCCATTTAAGTTCAAAATGCCATTTCTGGAAACTGAGGGAAAAAAGTTATGGGCATTGTGCTTTTCAAGGAAAAAAGCATTTAACAGAAGTACCAAAACCATTTTGGGCAGTGCATAGGTGTTGAAACACTTCTCAAATATAAAGGGTACGCTCAATGCAGAAGGTTATCGTTGTTGCACACTACTTTACCCCCATTTTTCGGAAAGGTTGCTTCTAGATAGGAAGATGTGACCTCAAGTCATAATGGCTCTCTTACCATTGCACCAAGGCTTCCAACATGTTCCCAAAAGGTAAAAAATGTGATTTCCAGAAAGCTTTTATGAAAGTTGTATCTAAAAAGCTTGTGAACTATTAAATTTGATCTTGAAATATTTTTCTTTTTAAAAACAAAAACTTTGAATGTATCAAATATGTTTTGTTCCAAGAAATAAGGTGCAATTGTAAGAACATGTCACCAACACTTTACTGGTTTTGAGGTGTTTGTTTGGAACAGAAACCTGAGAAGCCCTTGAAGCCCAAGAAGCACTTGTGTTGTGAACAAGAATGGCAAAAAACCAGTCCTGCACAAGACTCAGTTTGGCCAATGCCTTATATAAACACACATGGTGCGCCAAGACTTGGCCAGCTTTAAATTCGAGTACTGTGTCACTATTCAAACATAACCCTATTTAAATTCAAGTACTAGGTGAACAAATGAATCTTAATTCATGAGGTACATAAATAATTTATAACAAAGCATAAGAGACTGACTTTGAGAGTGGAGCTTTCACACCCAAGAAGCACTTGTGAAGACAAAAATACCCGAAAATGCCCAGAGCTAATTTAACTGCTGCTCAACAAGTGAACTCTAATTTCATGCAGTTCATAAGTAAATTATAACTAAAATATAAGAGACTGATTAAAGCTCTCAAGATTTAAAAAAAAACAAAAATGGTGGAAAATTCCAGAAATAAAAAAGTAATTATACCTTACGGCTCCTGAGGACGACACCTTCAGGCTTTATTTGACCAAATTTCATGAACTCCTCCTCAATCTCATAACTTGAAATTGAGGTGGGCAAATTCCTCACGTAAACAGATTTTCCTTCAATTGAGAAGATTCACAAATATAGGTGAAGTTCAGCATAATGCTCCTAAATATGCAATCAAAACGGCAAAGAGGAAATAAAAAGAGCCATTTTTTAGAATAGAACAGAGACGTTCCGCAAAAATGACTGGCACTTTTGGCATCTCTAGAAAATTAAGAAACTAAGATCTTCTAATGACAGTTTCTAAGTAGTCTTTTAATCTCAAAAAGTAGACACTAGACAGGAAAGGACACAAAACTGCATTAAATCTACCTTCTTCAGGTACTGTAATTTCCTCCACTGCTTCAGCGACAGATCTCTCAGAACCCATCGATAATGCAGGATAAGACTGATTAAAAGTCGGCTGTTGTGAATGATGCCACTCTGAAGCAGGGGGAGCACTCTTGTTAATAGAAGGTTGGGGATGTACTGATGATGCAGATTGTCCCTTGGCAACTCGCAGCTGCAAGGTTTAAAATAATTAGTACCAATTGATGGTAAATTTAAAAAATAATTAGTTTAAAATCAACATCAACATGCAAGTTTACGTGAGCATTAATACTATTATAGAAGAAAATTACTTCATTCAAGGGACAACCATTTTACTATTCCTATTTTACTCCTCTTATTCACAATTTTTCTCTCCATTTTACTGTTCTCCTATACTTAGTTAATCATGCAACCAAACGGTATTCCATATTTTCAACTTTCAGAGCAAGGAGGATATTATAAGTCTCCTGATTCTCAGTAAAGCCTTTTGGGTGAACTATCATATTTGTTTAACAACTCCCAACAGTTAGAATGGTTCCCATTGTTTTCCGCATCTCACTTCATAATGCTTTAATTCTTCTTCTTTTTTTCTTTACATACAAAGCAAGGAATCAATAGATAAAAATGTGCTTTTGTTTGATCTTAATAGGAAGGAATCAATAGATAAAAATGTGCTTTTGTTTGATCTTAGTAGGAAGGAATCAATAGATAAAAATGTGCTTTTGTTTGATCTTAGTAGGAATTTCCACATCTTCAATAGGTGTCCTGGGACAGGGTCAATGTAGATCTCGTTTCTTTCTGAAACAGAAACACAAAGGAAATGTAAAATCGTAAATTAATTAAAAAACATGAATTTTCCTAGGTTGTGGGTTATCGATATCTAGCAAGTTCCTCAAATGGATAGTAGAAACTTGCACAGGGCTTATTATTTGGAAATGAAGCAAACAGACAAAGTATATGGAACATGATTCTATACAAACAATACAAGGTTAAGTTTGCTTTAGTTTACTCCTGATAATGCTCCTCAACAAGAGCAGCATAGACGTCTCGTTTCATTTACTGCATACTCAACACACATACATACATGAACAGAAGCATCTCTCTACGCATGCATAATCACTCATTACATGGATATGCATTGTATAAAGCATCTAAAATAATAGAAGGAGCAGCACATACAATAGAAGCATAGGTTTGCTTTGGAGGCTCTACTGCAGGTTCCTCAGAAAGGATGGTGGAAGATTCTTTCACAGGGTGTAATGTATGTTGCAATGAAATTTTTGACTCTTCAACGGGAATTTCTTCAACTATATTGTCAGCCTCTGGGACTTCTTGCTGCAGCTGTACCTCCTGTTGTTGTTGCTCTGGCAAACTAAACTGGTCAACATGCTCATTTTCTTCTACATGAGAAGAAGCAACAAGCTCCCTAGCCTGAGTTTCTTCACCCCGTAAATAATCGGAAGCTGCGAACTCGGGTTCATGGAAATCTGACATGTGAACTAGTTTCCAATGTTAGGAAACAAGAAAGCAAACTAACAGACTGAGATTTGAACATCTAAACTTTTACAAGAGAATGATTAGTAACGTTTCCATGAAGCACCACTATTGAAATAATCTGTGCATTTCCATGGAGAACCATAAACAAAGTGTATGCACAATCTATGTCAAAAAATGAGCTCTCCACATTTTACAATTCAGTAATACGCTCATAGTCATCAGTAACAAAAAATTGACTTACTTCCACTGCCAAGGAAGTTTAATTGCTATTACTTTATTCATATGCATCACAAGTAAAAGGGTTCATTTAAACTTTCAAATTTGGACCATTCTAACTAGTAACGACCATCACAAGGAAGAGAGTTTATCCAGTAAAAATGGTGAAAGAAAAATCCACAAATATCTTATATTGATAGGATCTGTAATACCATATTCTATTTAAAAAGAAATTTCTAATGTATTTATTTAACTCCATAACATAGGCAGATCAAAACAAAGTTTAAACTACCTGGCTCTGGTGGTGGACTGGATATATTTAGTTTCTCATCAAACTGGCTTCCTAATATGGCTGCAGGATGCTGGTGAATCTGCTCCTCATCAAGGAAGTGAAAAATGTCATTGAGAACAAAGAAGCCTTTCTCTTGAGGGGCAAGGAAAAACGTCTGTACAAATTTCCTTCTGCCACTGTAATCCTTGGTTTGCACAGAACCGGAAACCATCAAAAGCACACCTCCATTCCAAGAATCCAGGGGATGCGCTGTCTTAATCTCAATTGAAGTAAAATTGAATGACATACCAAGCGAATGAATTTGCTGAAACAAAAGAACCCAGGATATCAGCTAAGGTTACATGCAGAGGCTGTAAAATCAATGACCAAACAAAATGGCAGGAGAATCAGAGTAAGTTAGGACCTCATAGACAACAAAGCAGACCAGTTTTGGCTTTATGATCAATTACAAACAGCAAAACCTAGATAAAAAGAAAACTTATAAAATTGGGAGCGTAACTTCAATAGTGTAGACCATGCTTTTGACAAATTCAGATGAGATTTCTGAAAAACTCAGCTATTAGTTAAGCTCTTAAAAGAAGCAATCAAGCTTTGCATTCAAGACTGTACCTACATGATTTCGCTTGCCTAATGGAGACCATTAGAAACATACAAAACTGAATAAATTATGTAAATATATTAATATTACAATTTTACATTTCTAATATATAATATAAATCCATGTATTTATGCACTAACTTGAGGTTTCGGAACTTGAGCAACATCTATACTAAAGTATGCTTTCTAAAATTTTAATCAACAGGTCCTAAAGGATCATAATAGAACAGCCAAAGTTTTAGAACAAGGATGGCTTAAATTCAAAAGATGGTTCAATAATTAATTATCATTCAACAAAACAAGACAACCAAAAAAAGAAAACAGCATTAATAAGGAAAAGCTAAATAATTTGTTACCCGTGCAACATGTCCAAAAGATTCTAAAATTTTCAAGTCATCTTGGTGAAGCCTAAGATACTATCTAATAAATAAGTTTTATTAGAACCACATTGCAAAACCAATACTATGATAAGCCTTACGAACACAAGAACATTGGAGCTAATTAACTTGAATTGGATTAATTTGACATAGACATTGGGCAAGTGTGCTAATGTCTAATTCACTGAAGAAATCAACTATATTTGATAATAGCTAAGTTATATGAAGTTTTAGAGCATATTAAACCTAGTAAATAGAAGTTTAAAAAGCATAAACTGAAAAAGGAAAGACAATGTAAAGAGAATTCTCACTGAAGAGCAAAATATTAAAATAATGTAAATATGATAGCTAAAGGACAGTATACCATACCCCTAGGAAGGTGGAAACATTCCCACTTTCTCTAGGAATTTTTAAATTCCTCATACCTAAAATAAGAGGATAGATCTTAAGGTTTAGGAGGTGAGAAAACCATATTACAAATAGAAATCATAGTGTGGCAAAGGCAAAAGGACCTAAAAGACATGACAAGTAATGTGGCAGGTATGAAATGTCAATAAGAGAGAGAGAGAGAGAGAGAGAGAGAGAGAGAGAGAGAGAGAGAGAGAATTTTTAGGAGATGGAATTATAAGGGCATATTAAACCTAGTGTGGCAAGGACAAAAGGACCTAAAAGGCATGACATATAATGTGGCAAGTATTACATGTCAATAACAAAGAGAGATAATTTATAGGAGATGAAATTATAGGGGCATAAAAAAAAACACAAGAATTTGTCAATCGGAACAATAAAACAGAAGAAAGAAAGGGAAAAAAGAAAAGAAGAAAAATAAAATTAAGAAAAAAGAAAGAAAAGAAGGGGGCCACGACATAACAACTAAGGTCACTCCATTGTGCCCGAGAGGTCACAGGTTCGACCTGAAAATGACCTCTCCAATGTGGAGGTAGGGCTTGTACATCGTCTCTTCCACATACCCAAAAATGGAAAGAGCCTCGTGCACTAGGTATGCCCTTTTTTAAAAGAAAAGAAAGAAAACGAGAGAAAAGGGTCGAAGAAACTATGGAACAACAAAGTCTCCACACCAGGAAATCCATTAAATGTGATTACCTCAAGATGTAGGAGTTCATTGCCCATAATAACCACTCTTAGTCTTAAGAATCCCTAATCCTCTTGGGCTACTTTCTCTCCTCTTTAGAGAAGATAGAGAATGGGACTAAGTTTCCATACTAAGGTGGTTTTATTGGAGGCAAACAATTGCAAAAGGAGTTACAAGCAAGGACTGAACTGGTATCAATGCCTTAATTGTTATCCAGTCATAAAAATTTTAAATAATTAAGCATCAAATATTGATCTACTGATTTCATTTATGAAACAATTAGTCATGCAATCATATGATTCAATATTGTTCCTATAGACCTTCAAGCAGATTCAAAAAATGGAATGATCGGTCGAAATGTGAGATGATCAAATATTTCAAGTTGTTTACTTCAATTTATCTAGTAACAAAAAACCAAATCTCATAAAGCATATGCATTTGCAATCGACAAATATTTGCAGTATTGCATTATTTTTTTATCAGTGTGATGAATTTTGATTCATGTAAAGTGCTGCATCATGATATCAATTTATTCCTCTATTCCATTAAAGCAGCTCATATATCTCTGCAAATACATAAATATTGCCATAGAGATTTTCTTGGGAGTATCAAAAAATTTTGAGAATATTATGCATTACAATTCCTAAAGCCAAATTGACAATAACAATCAGAATGATTAATTAACCTCTAAATTGCAAAGACAATTCCTATTCACAATAAAATATTATATGAATGCGCAAGAACATCCGTAAAATTTCACAAAAGAAAAAAATTACCAGCATTGACGATGCCGATTCAACAGTGTTTCCATCAACACGAAGCATAGTGCTCGCATCAGTGTAAAACTGGTGAACAAAATCCGGCTGCTGCTGAAGAACCTGGTAATACTGCTGAACAAAATACGAACCAACCTAAAACCCAAGAGGAAGAAATTAAAGAAAGATATTATAAAAGCTAGAAATATGAAAATCAAGAAGAAATAATAAACAAATGATAAATAACTACGATTTCGAGCGATCTGATTCACCTGAATGGCACTAGGAGCGGGGAAAACAGTCGCCATTATCGCGCCTTAAAAGAAAAACATGCAAAAAAAAAACAAAAACAAAAAAGAACTGATTTCAACACACTAGTCCTTCAAAACGTCAAATAAAAACCCTAGATCCACAATGTTTTCTTAGATCTGAAAGAAGAAGAAGAAGAAAAAAAACCCTAGAAAAGATTAGGGTTTACTGGTTAAATTTAGAAAAGAAAAAGTTCCTTTTTTTTCTTCCTGTCAACAAAGCTCGTTTGCTTTGACGGAAGAAGAGAAGGAGAGATAATAAAGATCTTAGATTCGATAAAGAGTAAAAAGAAAGATAAAGGCATAGGAGAGAAAGACCCTTTAATAGGACAAAGACAGGAAAGAGCTTTATCAGATTTACTTGCTATTTTTATTTCTCCCTTCTCGAGTCCATGAAACAATTATCTGAAGACGGTATACTGTCGCAAAGTATGTGCAGTGCTGCGGTGCGTGCCAACGGCAGTGATGCACGTGCAGCCCTTCAGAATTCACCCGCTGCCATAATACACGTGTCAGAAAAGGATGATTGGCCTATCTGCGCCGGTAACTAAGTTTAAAGAAATGCTACTCTAAGTGAAAACATTGCTTGTATATATTTATGTTCATTAATTTAATAAATATAAATATATAATTACATTATAATTATATTACTTTACATTTATCTCATTCTCTTTAAAATTTAGGAGAATGCTAGTTAATTGAGAGAGTTGTAGTGAGTATAAACATCACCCTAATACTTTTGAATTGAAAAATGCTTCAGAGACTTAGGAACGAAACTCCACTTTACACTTTTTTGAGGTGAAGATGTGTGAAGATGACATGTAAATTTACTTTTTAGAAGTAAATCACCTTTTTTTTTAAAGTGCACTCACTTTTCAAAAAGTGTGTTGGACATTTAATAAAGAAAAACAAAAAAGATGACCAAGTTTTAAAAAGGCGGATTACGTGTCACTCTTATACATCTCTACCTCAAAAGAGTGTGAAGTGAAGTTTTCTTAAAGAATTTCCTTAACATTGTTCTTTTGGATTTGCATTGAATCACAAATCAATATGTGATTCATTATCGTTCAAAGATGATAAGGTCTTACAATTTGAATGATAGTACAACATCCCAATCTATTTAACATTATTTTAAGTTTAAGTATTCTTTTTAGTGTTCCATTAATTGTATTTGCACTATATTTTTTAGAGGTCACCCTACAACCCTAAATGTCAAGGATAACGTTGTTCTAACTATAGATAAATAAAAAATACAATTACAAGTGCAATGACATCTTTATGGTCATTGAATCATTTATTACAAATCTTAAAATGTACAAAATACTTATATTCAATGAATATAAAAGTATAATTGTACGTGTAATTGTTTTTTTTATAGTTAGAAACACTATAAGAAATAGGGCTTTTTATAACAGTCGAAATCACGTCACAAATTGATAGAACTGTCACAAAAAGCTTTTTGTGACTTCTGTTCAGTCACAATACAACTTGTATAAAAAAGTATTTGTGACGGTTCTATACATCTCAAAAACTTTTAGTGACATCTTTTCGTTATGCTTATCATAATGTAGGGAATAAATGCTTTCATAACTTTTTTTGGGACATTTATTAAGATGTCAACATTATTTTTTTAATGTTACAAATTTCATATAAAACACTATTTATGACGTGCTTTAAGCATCATTTATACCGACCATCATTTATTTTTAACATTTGTAAAAGCGTCACAAAAAAAGATACATATTTGCAACAATAACGAAATGCAAAAAATGTGATAAAATGGGACTTTTGCCTTGTCACTACTATGTTTTTGTGACAGGTCTGGAGTTGTCACAAAAATACATTTCTCCTTTTTTTTTTTTTAATTCTGATTTTATTTATTTACTTTGTAGAAAAACTTTTACAATGCATGAAGTCATTATCTTGTATAAACTAATATAAGAACAAGCTACAATGAACATTCATTACATCCTTAAAATTCATATAACAAAATATGAATCTATACAAGAAAGTTATTTAACATTAAAATAAGTATTCTCTTAGACTAATAATAAAACAAGCATTGCTTTAATAAAGACATAACAAATTAAGCTACTAAGACCACTGTCAAACCCAATTTATTACAAGTTTGACAATAAAGCGATAAAAGGGACATCTATGACTTGAAACTCTCTCATTATAGGGCAAAAACTTCATTTGCATAATCTAGAAGGAAACCCAAAAAAAAAAACATTCAATCATTATTTTTAGATTTGGAACAACAATATGACTTTCATATCAATAACAAGATTGAGTGTCTATAGCATAAAAACTAAGATTCCTATTAACAGGGATAAACTAAGTGTGCAACATATGTTGAAGTAATTAACATTACTATCTAATATCTTGTTGAACCTAATGCACCAAAAAATTCAAATATTTGAAATCGTAAGAAAGATTTCTATCATCATCACAGGGTCCAATTTAGGTACCAATAAAGGCCAATACAAATATATAAGAACTACATATATACTAAAACATATCATATTTCTATTGAATTTACTCTATGCTATATGTTACCAAATCAAGCCCTCTTCTATTTAGGGAATTATTGAACTTTAGGAGGCCACAAATAAAACTTTTATATAAAATAGTAGAAGTTTAAAACAATTTAGAGCTTAACATCTCAAAAGAATTGATTTTTTTTTTTAAAAAAAAACAAAAACAAAAACTAGTTCCACAAACTTTTTAATATATCATGAGAAACCAACGTAATAAGTAGATAAAAGAAAAGAATAAACAAAGGAAAAAATATGTAATAATCATCAAATATGAAAGAAAGAATCAAGAGAACAAATTATTGTCCAAAATATTTGAACTAAGAGGGTGCAAGTCCAACAAATTCCACACTTACCTTTTTAATCTACTAAAAGAGCCACATAAAGAAAGAAGACACCATTCATATGTTAATTCAAAACTAAAAGGAAAATAAAATTTTGAAATAACTTTAAAACTTTTAGTCATGTCCTTAGATCTTCAACGTCATAAATTCTTACTTAAGGACTAAGATCTTCAACATTCAATTCCAATCATTCAAACATTGAAAAATACAGTTATAAGAAGTGGAAAGTGGAAACGCACAAGCAAAGAAATCATCAAAAGAAAAGAGTAAAAAAGATAATCATCAACTTTTGAAGTTCATTTTACAAATAATTTCTATTGTGACAAAAATACCTTCAAGACATTAAGGAATGTTAGAGAAGCCATCATGTGATAAGCTATTTATTTGAGGTTGATGTTTATGAATAAACTCCAGTTTGGTCCTGTCAATGCCACATTATAGTATTAGTATCATCAAAATTACAGGCACATAACCATCTAATATAAAACGCGTGTTCTATTTTTTACTTGTTCATTAATAGAAAGCATGTCCATTCTCATTTTTTGTAAATAATTTTGCATGATATCGATTTGTCCCTGCATTTAAGTCATGCATTAGTTTTATCAATGCCTTAAATGTACACACACACACACATGCACGCACAAACAACATACATGCCTTTATGTCGATAATTGTGCTTCTAGTTGTGATTGCTACCCAGCAAATTCCTCTCGCATGTTTTTTTTCCCTTTCATTTGCTTGATCTTGCATTCTTTTTCAATGCAGCGTCTAAAGATATATTTGAACCTTGACCAAATATATCTTTATTGAAAATACCTACCCCATATGTGCGAACGCGTCCATGCCTATCAGGTCCAATTATATCTTTGAAAATTTGCTCCCTCACTTTATCATTTTGTTCTGACTCTAGAACTTGTAATACTCTAGATTTGCACACAAAAAAAAAGAAAAATGTTCGGGCGCCTGCCCGAACGTTCAGGCGCCATTTTTCCTATTTAAGAACCCCTCCCCCTCATCATTTCTCACACCAAAATCACTTCTCCTTGTGATTTTTCTTTTCTCTTTCACTCATTTTAAGTTTTTGTTTTCTCTTTTGAGACTCTCTTTCCGAGACTCTTTGTGCGGTGCAACACAGTTCTGCTCTGGGGAAGGCGCCAGTTCTCAAAGGAGTTTTTATCTGAAGGTGGGGAACTAAACATAAGTTTGCGTGTCTTATAACTTTTATTAAAGTTTACATTCATTTATCATTATGTCTACTATTCATTTACACTGCATTATTGCGTATAATATTTATACTGTCATACTTATGCCTGTATATTTGGAGTTCATGTATTACACCGTTGCTATGCCGGATTAGTGGTCAATCTGGCTCAACCAGACTCAGTCTTGTCCTCAGTAACTTAAAACAGTGAACGGGAGGCAGCGTGCTGCTCTAGACGATTGGTATTTAAGTAGACCTCGTGTCTCACCTCTCAACTGGAGACTGATCTAGTTGGTCTTATTTGACAGCTATCAGCTTATACAAGTAATACTGAATGTCCTAACCTTGCACGTAGTGATACCGACCCTGATAAGGATCACCAGACATTGCCAAATCCTGTCTAAATGTTAAGTAAAGACCGGACCAGTTCATGGATTGGCGTCATACATAGCACCACCTAGGGACGTATGTGGTTTATGATTCATAGAATAGTTAGAAGCAATGCTCCTTATTCATTATATTTCTCTGGAGAGGGACATACAATGAGAACCTGACTACTCTTGGGGAGGGACATCTGTACGTGAATCCAGAGCTTCGTTCCTGAGGAGGGACGTACAATGAGAACCCGACTACTCCTGGGGAGGGACATCTGTACGTGAACTTAGGTGATGTACAATCATCAAACCAATACAAGACGGTGTCTACATACATGTTGGATTGATTATGATGCTCTGATGTGTATTTAAGATATTTGATTATGAAGTTTGCTTTATTAATTGTTATATTCACGAACTATTTTACCCACTGAGCGTGTAGCTCACCCCGTTGTTATCCAATTTTTCACAGGAGATTAGAATGAACTGGGTGCAGGTTTTTGGGCCCACATTTTGTACCCTTTGTATTATTCATTAGGGATTTTGGGAGAATGTTCTCTTAACTATTTCATGTACAAATATATTCTGAAATTAATGAAATCAGACTTGTACTTAATCTTGTTTCGCGCACTCTGCTATCGTGCCACGCCGGTTTAGGCGCGTCCGGGCGGGGTGTGACATTTAATGGTATTAGAGTGTAAGGTTCACCGCCCGCCCAAGTCCACCAAATTAGGGGAAAAATTATTTATTAGATATATATATCCCTAGAACTATATATATATATATATGAATTGTATATAGTTGAAATTTATATTAAATATATATCTAGAAAACTATATAGTTTTTATACAGTTTAGATTTATATATATATAGTTATGATGTATGAAAACTATATATATAGTTCATGATTAAATATATATATCTATATATCTATGTATATATGAGATATATATATCATATTGCTAATGGAGAATTTGGATTAAATGATGGCATAAACATCAAGAGAAAAATATAAAATATTGTCCAACGGACAAAGCATAAATCTTAAAAATATTAGGAATATATTTTGTGTCTTTCACAAGTTTATTTTCCTTTCAGAAAAATAATGAGCTCAAGTGAAGAAATGACTTCCGGTAGTAGGGAACCAATTCCCACCAGACTCAAGGAATTGTTCAAAAGGGAGGTTATGACTATGAGGAGTATCGACAATAGAGATCTCCACCTCCATCCGATCCTTCACGAAAAACTCGCAACATTGGGGTGGTTAAACATAACAAAAGTTGAGGGTTACGTCTCTTACAACTTGATGAAATCCTTCTACGAAGCCATGAATTGCGTAGGACTTCAAGAAGATGGGATCAACCCTGTTTTGGAGACAACGGTCACGGGAACAAAAACTTCTCTCAACGTCAAAATTATTGCGCGACTTATGAAGATTCCAATTGAGGATAGAATCATTGATCCACACAAACCCCAGACAGTTGCAGAGATTGAGGAGTCCAAAGAACAGTTGTTCAATTCCCTCACCAAAAAGCCGTACACCCAATCGACGTACGCCCACCTCCCAAAAAATCTCCTTAAACCACATCTTTTCGGCCTTGGAAAGATCGTATTCGAAAACATCTTGCCGGAAAAGGTGACTAGAGGCACTATGTCAAGGGCTCAACTTCTTGTGCTATACTACATAGAGAAGAAAATTAAGGTCTCCCTACCTCACATCATCATCCAACAAATGTTGCAGGTGATTCAAAACTCTTTAAGAAAGGAACTCCTCGGCTACGGAGTCTTGATCATGAGGATGTTATACGAGGCAAACGTCAACACTTTTGATGAGTCTTCAAAGCAGATCACTGAGGCAGTTACAACATCTACTATCTTCAAGACATTTGTCACAAGTGGAGGGGTAACTGACGAGGAAGTATTCGGGCGAGACTTTAGGAGAAAATGGCGAAAGAATTTGTAGCACCCGTGCCTTTAGGTGACGTCATTTTGACCCATAGTGTACCAGTAGAGTACACATATACGTATTCGTATACATATGTGTATATATATTTTGATACTCGAAGTACGTAAGTTCGAGTGTCTTTACATGATTTTAGGTCATAAAGAGTGCGCATGAAGTTTCAGTACCATCGGAGACCCGTTCGACGTCAAAACATGTCGAAAACGGTGTTTTGGATCCAGTGGAGCTCTCTCCATGGAGGAAGATATTTCTGTCACAAATTACATCAATGGTTTGATCTCATAGATCCGTGATCCGATTGAGCTGAAATTTTGTCAGCAAGTATTGCAACAGAAACTATTTTTTTAATAGTTTTTGGGCACCTTTTAGTTGTGGGCCCAAGCTTATCTATTTAAGCAACCAAAACGTAATTTTAGGATCATTTGCTCATTTCTCAGCCAGAAAAGAGAGAAAGGAGCTGGAGAAGAGAGAAAGGAGCTGAAGAGGAGAAGAGGAGAAAAGGAGAGGAAACCTAGGGTTGGTGGATTTTGCTCAAAATCCCTGAGGTTTGCATGTTTTTCCTCATTGTTCTTCCTTCAATCTCTTTGGTTCATGCATGCTAGTGTTGTTTTGATGCATGCATTGTATGAAACCCAGATTTGAAGGGGTAGTGGAAATCAAATGTTGTTCAAATGCTTTGCATGTTTGATATGTGTGTTTAGAGTGTGTTGGGAACCCTCTAAAGGCAAAAACCCCAATTTCTAGCAAGAAATTGGTAGAGTTTAGTACAAATGACCTAGTCTTGGTTCATTGACCTAGACTTTGACTTAAGCTTTGCATGCCATCTATGATGGACTGATCAGTATTAGGGATTGATTCATGTATTTAGCTTGAGATTTTAATGGTGAAATCATATGGTTTAGTGTAAATGGTCATTGTTTGGTTCATGGCCTTAGCCTTTTCCAAAAGTCATGCATGTCAACTATGTTGTTCCAGGTGGCATTGTGGATGATTCCATGTTGCAAGATCAGTAAAATTCATGGCTGAACATGGTGGCCTAGTGTAAAATTGGCAATATGGCCTATGTATGAAAATTTTCAGATTTGGGCTTTTGATGCTCTTGATGCTCTTGATATAAAATCTGGAAAATTATGCAATGTAGGTCTAATTGGATATGATTAGGGTTGTTTGATGATTGAATTCAGTGGGTTCTCATAATGGACACCCTAAGGTTGACTAATTTTGATCTAGGCTAAGTATTTGGTATTTTGCATGTACTTCGACAATTTTACATGTAATTTGGGGATTTTGCCCAAATTGGGACTTTTCACCCAAAGCAAGTCAATTTATGAAATTGACTTGAGGATTGTTTAATTGGACCCAAATTGAGTAGAATCATGAGTTTAAAATGTTAGAACCTATGTTAAATTGATATGACTTAGTTCATTTTGACCTTATGTTTTATATTGGCCTAATTGGGGGTTTTGACCAAGACTTGGTCAATTGATAAAATTGACTTGATGTATAGTCTAATTGACCCTAATTATAATTGAATGTCATGTATATTAGTGGTTGAATCATGGGATCACCCTATTACATTCAATTAAGGTCAATCTCAGTTTACTTGAGTCTAAATGATTAAGTTAGGCAATATGGAAATTGGCTAAAGGGGGTAATCAATTTAGAATCTAATTGACTTTAGATTGAGTTTGAACATGGGGTTTTGACGCACTTTATGACTGATTTTCAGTTGTGTGAACCATGTTATTTCCAGGTCTTGTGATTGATCTTGAACCCGTTTAGTTAATTGGAGAGTGTTGGTGATTGGATTGGCTAGACTTAGCCAATCAAGGGTGAGTGTTCTTTTACTTTTGAATTATTTATATGTGGCATTGTAGTATATAAATGTTTTAAATGCTTATGTATGATGATATGCATGTTTTAATATTCCATGAAATACATTTGAGCATAATTCATTGGGATGACAATTTGGGTTGAGGCTCCTAGTTGGAATTTCCTATTTTTGGGAATTCTCGTAAGTCTAGCGGCGATCCCAGTTGTGTACCTGGTAGAGGGTTTTATGGCTTGTGTATGGGTAGGTTAGTTTAGGCTAATCTTACGTGCTGCACAACCCCAAAAATCCTATTAGGATACGAGTATTGAGTGTGTGTTCAGGTACTGTGTGTAGCGCACCAGCCTTGAACCCCGGTACTCAGGAGGTGTTAGGATTGCATGAGCATGACTACAAATGTTATGCATCGCCTTATGTATGACTTGATGCATTATGTTAGCATGTATGTAATATATTTCGTCATCATGATATTTCAACTGTTTTATGATCTTACCATGTTTTATAAATGTACGTATATGCCACTTGTAAATAACATTCACTGAGCTGGCTGTAGCTCACACCTCACCATCTTCTTTTAGGATCTGATAGAAAAGGAAAAGGGAAGGCTTGACTGCGGAGCGTCCCTTGCTTTTGTTTCATGTAGGTGTTGTACATTTAGTTTTGTATTTTGATAATTATGTACATGATAACACCTAGTAATTGTATATTTAACACATAGTTGGGATGTGTTGGGTTTTGTATCATTTTGAAGACTCTGAAATTTTATATTTGGTAATTTGGAGAAGTAATATTTTATTTCATACGATCATGTTAGTTGGTTGTTAAGGATGTACTTTTATTTCTAATTTGGGGATTCGTATATGTATTTTAGGCTGATGGGACGTCGGGTGTACCGACGGAGGGTATACTCGGAGGTTCCCGTGTCGGTCATGACGTCACGTATAGTGGGTCGTGAGAACTAATACATAAGGCATTTTTGTCACGCCTGGGTTGCACACAGTGCCCTCTACCCAGGGTGATGAGTACCCCCGCAAGGCATACTCCAGCCATTATTGAACCATAATATTGTCCCATCCCAGTACACAGCCCACTCAACAGTGTCTAGTACCCCCGGGATCATTTTTCCACACTAATCCCTGCGGGGGTACTCATCACCCTGGGTAGGGGGCACTGTGTGCAACTCAGGCGTGACAGAATTAGAACGAAAATGGACGTCACCAAAAAAGTTGATGCAAGATTCCTGTTAGGGAGATACCAAATAACGAGCCTAACCAGAACCCTACGTCAAACCCAACCCCGAATAATGATCAAACCGATCACCTATTCACTGAGGAAGATTTCCTTGCCAACCTAAATCAACCTCAACCAAATCAGGATAGACAAAGAGTTCTAGTAAATCCACTTTCCTGGAACATGTTAACTCAAGGCAATACTACGTACCAAAGGTTTCCAACTCCTGAGGTACCGTATCGACCAGTTCCACAAGTTCCTGTGAACCAACAACAACAAAATTGTGCGACACCAAATTTTGGAAGACTGGACATCCCAATGAGCCCATTGTTTCAAGACTTTTCAACCCAAGCATATCAAAATGTCCAAGGGGTTCCAGTTAGGGAATCCCCGTATAATCAAAACAACTACCCCACACTTATGAGTCAACCGTACGGCCTACCCTCCACCTATGGAATAGTCGCCCATCAACCATCGATGAGGTAATTGACTAACCCATTCGAGCAGTTAAATGTGATTGTAGCTAGTATTGCTCGGATGGAAGAGACTCAAAATGCTTTGTTAACACGTATGCAAAACGTCGAAGAACAACGAGTAAATTCTCAACCTTTTTTCTAGTAGTCTTTCTAGCAGGAGGTCTAAAAAGAGCGGTAGTAGGTAGGAAAATCAGGAATGATCACTGGCATTGTAAAATTTATTTTATATATGAATGAAAATGTTTTGTTTAAGACTATCTTTGGTGGGCCGACTTACAACCATTATTTCTTTTGTATCACTAACTTTGGAGTGGTATGAGACACAACAAAATTGGAGGATACTAAATAAAATGTGGGAGTAAGAAAACCCACGACCTTGTATGAAAAGAAACATTTGGAGAAAGTTGCATTACTAACATTATCACTAAGTTTACACAGTATGGGACGAGTAAACTTGGACGATGCTATTAGTGAACTACTATTTAGCCGATGTTTTATAGAGACCGTGTTCATACAACTTAACTTGGTTGACACCCTTATTACCAAATTCATGTGGTATGGGACACACGAATTTGGATAATAGTCGAAAAGACTAAGCGAAAGAGTTTGAATACATAAGATTGCGATAGAATGTTAGATCAGGATATTTACCGAGGCAAATATTAGAATTTTTATGACTCGTATGGATTTTCAATGAAATATATATGTATGTTCACAAAAACCAGAACCAAAACATTTGAAATACTTGCAAAGTTTTATACTTATTATATAAACATTCTAACCTTGTTTTTACACCATGGCCAAACATACGAGGCACATAAGATTCTTTGATTCCTCAACAAAAACCTTACACTATACTTAGAAAAATAGGTGGTTTTTTTATTGCAGTACTCTCGAAATTGTTGCTGAGAATACCATACCATTATACTTGACTACAGTTTCCTAAATCATGGTTTTATTTTCTCTTTGCCAGTGAGAAAATGCAAACTAGGAAGAGAGGAAGGCCACGTACTGTCCGTCCAGCAGATGAGGCACCTCCTGAGATTTAGAACCAGGAACCTTCGCATTCGACGACAACACAGACCACACTCGACACTGCCACTACGTTTGGGCAGGCAGTGTCACCCCAACCCACACCCTTTGCTATGCCTTCGAGTATGGAAGTCTTTTTCGCCGAATTTATCGAGGCGATGAAAGTAGCTGTTCAGACGGCCATTCGTGAGAGCGCAGCCAATTAGGTTGTCACTGTTCAGGCACCTGTGAGATCTGGGTCGGAGACTCAAACCGACCAGATTACAAAGTACAAGAGGCTACAACCTCTTACTTTTGCTGGCACCATTGATGCTGAAGAGGTGCATAAATGGTTGGATGAGTCAAAAAAGGCTCTCGATGCAATGGGAGTCGATGAGGCTCGAAAGATTCCACTTGCGTTCTACCAACTTATTGGTGGAGCAAATACATGGTGGATAATAGTAAATGAGGACCCAAAGGTCAACACCACGGATATGACTTGGCAACAGTTCGAGTCATTGTCTATTGATGAGTACTTCTCCGGCGCTGTGAAGAGGCAAAAGCGCCAGGAGTTCGCCAAGCTATACCAAGGCGACATAACAGTCAGGGAGTATGCTGAAAAGTTTAAAGAATTATCAGTCTACTCTCTCTCCACCATCTCAACGGAGCAAGATAAAACCGAGAAATTCTACAATGGCTTTCATCCTGACATTCGACAAGCCTTGTCGATCTTGAATCTCAAGCTTTACAGGGAGGTCGTTGACAAGGCCATGAGCTTTGAGCAGGAGAAGATTGTGCAGGAGTAGAAACTGAATAGGGGAAAACGGCCTGCAATGTTTTCCCAACAGGGCTCGCAGCAGGGCAACAAGAAGAAGCCCTACTATAATCAAAACCCAACCCTCCCAGCCCCTATTCAGAAGAATGCGGCCACAACACCTGCGGCTGCACCATCTAACCCTGGCCATCAGGGTTTTCGCAATCATGGCCGAGGTCGTAATGGCAGGGGTGGCTATCGAAACGACAGTGGCAAAGGTGGTGGTCAGCACCACAATCAGAATGGCCAACAGAACCATCAGCAGCAGAGGCTGACATGTTACAACTCCGGCCAGCAGGGCCATGTCAGAAATGCCTGTCCGCACCTTTAGCAACCTGTTCTCGTTGTTTCAGTCCAACAAGAACCACCTGCGGCTAATGCCCAACCCAGGCAAAACCAGCAAAACCAGGGGCCACGAAATCATGGCAGAGCTTTTGCCATTGCTCAACAATCCCTCATAGACAACAATGAAGTCGAAGGTACATTTTCCTTGTTCAATACAATGGTGCATGTCTTGTCCAATTCGGGTGCTACGCATTTTTTTATATCGTCTGCATCGGTAAGACATTTAGGGTTGCATCCTAAACCCACAAAAATCACAATCCATGTCACATCACCTTTAGGATCTAGTATTGACGTGAATTTGTAGTGTTCTCGATGCGAGCTTCGAATGACAGAACAAATAATATTTGCAGATCTTTTTGTGATGGACATTGAAGACTTCAACATCATCCTCATCCTCGACATTATGAAGAAGTAAGTTCAGTTAACCTTGCCCACGAGGGAGTTTGTCAAGATTCAGGGAACAAGGAAATGGATACACAACTCGACTGCTGCACTTCTCAAGGCCCAGCTTCGAGCTCTATCCCTTAGTGATGAAAATGAATCACCAGCACTGTACCCTCTCGAAGTACACGATGTCCCGATAATATCTAAATTCCCAACAGTTTTTCTAAATGACCTTCCTGGTCTACCTCCAGTTAGGGAATTCGATTTTGAAATCAATTTCATACCTAGGACCGGGCCTATCTCAATTCCACCATACAGAATGCCAAATGTCGAGCTGGTCGAATTGGACAAACAACTGAAGGAATTAAAAAGTAATGGCTTCATCATAAAAAGTTCATCACCCTGGGGCACTCTAGTTTTGTTTGTTCGCAAAAAGGATGGTTCGTTACGACTTAGCATTGACAATCGCAAGCTGAATAACGTCACCATTAAGAACAGATACCCGTTGCCCAGGATCGATGACTTGTTCGACCAACTTCAAGATGCCAAATACTTCTCTAAGACTGATTTACGATTTGGTTATCACCAACTCCAGATCCGAGAGTCGGACATTACTAAGACGACATTTAGAACTCGGTACGGTCATTACGAGTTCTTGGTCACGTCGTTCGGTCTAACAAATGCATCTGCTGCATTCATGGATTTGATGAACCACATCTTTAGGTTATACTTAGACCAATTTGTGGTGGTTTTTGTGGACGATATCTTGATATATTCCTAAACCGAGGAAGTCCATAAGATACATCTGAAGATAGTCCTCCAGACCTTGTGAAGCCACCAGTTGTATGCAAAGTTGAGTAAGTGCGAATTTTGGGCGAAGCGAGTTCAATTCCTAGGCTATGTGGTTTCAGGCAATGGCATTGAGGTGGATCCTTCTAAGGTTGAAGCGGTTTTAAACTGGAAGCAGCCTACCACTGTTACTCAAATTAGGAGTTTTCTTGGTTTGGCTGGCTATTATAGACGCTTCATCAAGGACTTCTCAAAGATTGCTGAACCTATGACAAAGCTCACTCAGAAAGACGTGCGATTCAACTGGAATCCCGCCTGTGAAACATCATTTCAGGAATTGAAGAAGCGCCTCACGACAACACCAATACTAATCACTCCAAGAAATGCACTTGGATTTTCACTATACACCGACGCCTCTCTCCAAGGCTTAGGTGTCGTACTAATGCAAGAAGGCCAAGTTGTCGCATATGCCTCGAGGCAACTGAAGATTCATAAGGGTAATTACCCAACACATGACTTGGAACTTGCAGATGTCGTATTTGCACTGAAGTTATGGCGTCATTATCTATACGGTGAACGGTTTGAGGGTTTTTTGGATCACAAGAGTCTTAAGTACATCTACACCCAGAGAGACCTAAACCTCCACCAAAGACGATGGTTGGAATTCTTGAAAGATTATGACTTTCAACTCCAGTACCATCCCGGTAAGGCCAATGTTGTGGCTGATGCCCTGAGTAGAAAATCTTATGTTGCTTGCACTCTTAACTTCGAAATGGGGAAGTTGGCTACAGAGATGGAGAATTTTAACCTACAACTGATCGATGAGGGAGCAAGATCACAACTTTCTCAATTATCAGCCAACTCTGAGGTGGTTCGAAAGATTTCAACAACTCAAGCCAACGACCCTATGTTAATGGAGAAACGAGAACTTCTACTCAGCGGACATGACCTTCCTCACCGGTCGGTCTCTGAAGACGGGGCCGTTTTCTATAAAAAACGTCTCTGTCTACCAAACGATCTTGAGGCTCGAAAAGAAGTTCTCGCTGAGATGCACTGTTCGAGGTTCGCTATGCATCCTGGGGGTGACAAGATGTACAAGGATGTCAAGCGACAATTCTGGTTTTCTGGAATGAAGAAGGCGATTGCACACTTCGTTGCTCAAGGTCTCGTTTGCCAGCAAGTTAAGGCAGAGCGAAGACTTTCCTCTGGACTTCTCCACCCGTTACCTATTGGAGAATGGAAGTGGGAGAACATCGCAATGGATTTTGTTACGGCCTTACTCGAAATAATAAAAGGCAAGATGCTATCTGGGTTATCATTGACAGACTTACAAAGTCTGCACACTTCTGCCAATAAAGTTCACGGATAACCCCGTCAAGCTTGCCGAACTATATGAAAGAGAGATCGTACACCTCTATGACATACCACTCATGATCGTCTCTGATCGAGACCCTCGATTCACATCAAAGTTTTGACAAAGCTTCCAGAGTAGAATGGGCTCTAAGATCACCATGAGCACAACCTTTCACCCTCAGACTGATGGGCAGTCAGAGTGTCTTATCCAAATCTTGGAAGACATGTTACGGTGTTGCATTTTGGACTTTAATGACGAATAGGCAAAGTACTTACATTTAGCTGAGTTTGCATCCAACAACAACTACCAAACTAGTATCGGCATGGCACCGTACGAGGCTTTCTATGGTCGCCCTTGCAGATCTCCGGTATGCTGGTTAGATATGGCAGATCGACCGCAGTTGGGCCCTAAACTAGTTTAAGAGACTTCTGAGAAAATCATACTAGTAAAGGAACGATTTCGTGTTGCACAAAGTCGACAGAAGAGCTATGCTGACAAGCGGAGGCAGCATCTAGAATTTGATAAGGGGGACTTGGTTTTTCTAAAAGTTCAGCCCACAAGAGGTGTCAAACGCTTTGGGATCAAAGGAAAGCTCTCCCCACGGTATATCGGTCCATTTCAGATCATTGAACGTATTAGCAAACTTGCTTATCGTCTGTCCCTTCCATTGTCCATGTCTAAGGTTCATGACGTTTTTCACGTATCCATGCTTCGAAAGTATCGTCCTGATCCTTCGCATATCATCCCTCTGGTCGAGGTTCGGGTTGAGGAAGGAAATAAGTATCAGGAGAGAGCGATACAAATTTTGGATATAAAAACTCAAGAACTAAGGCGACGTAGCATACCACTTGTGAAAGTGCTCTAGGATTACCACGGAGTAGAGGAAGCAACATGGGAACTAGAAACAACAATTAAACAAAAATACCTTGAATTGTTTTCTAGTAATAACTATTGACGTAATACATTGTACTATTTCACTTATCAATAAAATGATGAAACTTTGTATACAAATATCTTAATACATCGTTTCACTTAAATAACTATGTAGATGTCTGAAAATAATATCAATTGATATAGTGATGCACACACGTAGTGGCCTCCTTGGCAACCTGTGGCGACTCTTCCAGGATTAGAGTCAAGTCACAACTACTTAGCATCACCAACTCCATCGCCACACAGACAGCGATCGTTATCACCAGAGCGTGCATGGCTTTTTCGTAACAATTTTGCCCAAAACAGTCCTGTGCCCTCATCTTGGCAGGACCTTCTACCAAAATTGCCAGGCGGCCGGATTTGAGCAACAACACGAAAAAGCATCCCACCGCTCAACCTACTTCCCGTTAAACGATGCAACCAGCGCCCTACACCACCATCTGTTAAGCAAAGGTTGAAATCTTCTGAGGACGAATCCGACTCCATTTGCTCTTCATGGTTTCATGCTGTTGAGGATTCCACCGGCCACAGTGCCATTCAGGGACCATACAGGCACTAGCCTGAGCTCGCAAACGATGACGATGACAGTGAATCTCAAGCAGATAGCCATCATGACTACTTGAACTGATTTTGAGGGCGAAATCCTTTTAAGGGGGGTAAAGTGTAATACCCTAGGTTTGCACAAAAAAAAAGAAAAAAAAATGTTCGGGCACAACGCCTGAACGTTCGGGCGCCATTTTTCCTATTTAAGAACCCTTCCCCCTTCCTCATTTGTCACACCAAAATCACTTCTCCTTATGATTTTCCTTCTCTCTTTTCACTCATTTTGAGTTTAAGTTTTCTCTTTTGAGACTCTCTTTCTGAGACTCTCTGTGCGGTGCAACGCGGTTCTGCTCGGGGGAAGGCGCTAGTTCTCAAAGGAGTTTTGATCTGAAGGTGGGGAACGAAACATAGGTTTGCGTGTCTTATAACTTTTATTAAAGTTTATATTCATTTATCATTATATCTACTATTCATTTACACTGCATTATTGCGTATAATGTTTATACTGTCTTACTTATGCTTGTATATTTGGAGTTCATGTATTACACCGTTGCTATGCCGGATTAGTGGTCAATCTGGCTCAACCAGACTCAGTCTTGTCCTCAGTAACTTTAAATAGTGAACAGGAGGCAGCGTGCTGCTCTAGACGATTGGTATTTAAGTAGACCTCGTGTCTCACCTCTCAACTGGAGACTGATCTAGTTGGTCTTATTTGACAGCTATCAGCTTATACAAGTAATACTGAATGTCCTAACCTTGCACGTAGTGATACCGACCCTGATAAGGATCACCAAACGTTGCCAAATCCTGTCTAAATGTTAAGTAAAGACCGGACCAGTTCATGCATTGGCGTCATACATAGCACCACCTAGGGACGTATGTGGTTTATGATTTATAGAATAGTTAGAAGCAATGCTCCCTATTCATTATATTTCTCTGGAGAGGGACGTACAATGAGAACCTGGCTACTCTTGGGGAGGGACATCTGTACATGATTCCAGAGCATCGTTCCTGAGGAGGGACGTACAATGAGAACCCGACTACTCCTGGGGCGAGACATCTGTACGTGAACTCAGGCGATGTACAATCATCAAACCAATACGAGACGGTGTCATGCATACATACATGTTGGATTGATTATGATGCTCTGATGTGTATTTAAGATATTTGATTATGAAGTTTGCTTTATTAATTGTTATATTCACGAACTATTTTACCCACTGAGCGTATAGCTTACCCCGTTGTTATCCAATTTTTCACAGGAGATTAGGGTGGACTGGGTGCAAGTTTTTGGGCCCACATTTTGTACCATTTGTATTATTCATTAGGGATTTTGGGAGAATGTTCCCTTAATTATTTTATGTACAAATATATTCTGAAATTAATGAAATCAGACTTGTACTTAATCGTGTTTCTGCGCACTCTGCTATCGTTATGATTCCAATCTACGCCCCGTCCGTGAGTGTCTCGCCAGTTAAGGCGCGTCTAGACGGGGTGTGACAGAACTTGTCAGAGTCCCAAATTGAATTGAGACTACATATGTAAGATTAGTATAAGTGAAGTTCCAAAATAAAGAATAAAAAATGTTAGAGTAGCTCATATAAATAAACTAAACATAATACTTCATACTTACAATGACTTCCTCTATATCAGGATCACATAGAGCACCAGACTTTGGTGTATGCGTTTTCGTTCATGCATTGATCCGATTAGTATCCTCACCGCGTTGTTGCATCTATTGTATTGTATCAAAAAGAGAAAATTATATTAGTTTATCGAATGGTTGGAGGAAATATATGTACCTTTTATTAATACCTGTCGACGAATGCCAGAGAATCCCACACGACCTGCGAAATGGGGTAATGCTTCTTGTTTTCGATTAACACTATTTATTTTTAGCTATGGCCTATAAGAAAAAATCATAAGTCCAATAATATTATTAAACTTAGCTACATATACATTCATAAGAATAATAAAATATATTATAAAATCTGAAAAATAGATTCATACCTGTGATTTTTCAATATCCCAAAATTGCACACGTACATCCCATTGATCATTTTGTATTACAGGAGGGTGAGAAGATTGATCATCATTTGGTGCATAAGAGAGATAATGGTTTCTCTTCACTCGATGTTTCCAATTTTTCCACTTGACACCAACATAAATCATACAATTTGTCCTATACTCTTGGGGTGCATTAGTATTATCCTAAAACTCAAATTAAACACTTCATAAGAAATACTAGAAATTTGTATAGGTACAGTATGCTAGTATAGATACAAACTTGAAAATAAATACATTTATTATTACATACTTGCACTTCTTTCCAAATATTATCTAAAATATAAGTAGGCACTTCGTTCCATGACATATACGTGAGCAGAATTCTTCGCCCATTCCGTGTTATAATTCCCAATTGTGTCATTAATTTATTATTATTTGGCCCAATTGGTTCCATTAATTCATTGAAAGAGAGCCATCAGCTTTTCTCCAATACCTCAAATGCTTATGCTTCGAGCTAGTCCTCGACTTCTTTTGGCATTGGTTGACGATTGCGCACCTATAAACATTATAATGGATATAAATAAATCTTACCTATCTAAAGATTTAGTATTAATTAAAAAAAAAAACTATAAGTTTCATTAGATTGCGGTGTACTATCAATAGGATCATATTGACTCGGTGCGCTTAAATAGTGCTCCTCAAGGTTGGAATTTGCTTGAGATTGTAAAACGTCACTCATAGATTTACCTCTTGTCCTTTTTGGAGTCATGATGAAACTGTAAAGATAAATAAGTTTGTGAAAAAGATCTACCTTTAGTCCTTTTTAGAGCTAAGATAAACTGTAAAAGTAAATAGTTTTTGAGAACTTTACCAATATTTGACACAAATAGTAATTTATACAAATTCAAGAAAAAAAAAACTTACCGATACATATTGACAATCAGTAATTATCATCTTCATTCATATAAACATCTTTGTCAACAATATTTATGTCCACTGTTGTTCCATCAACACCTTGTCTCACCCACTCAACGTTAGCATCATGCACAAATGAATCTTCACTCAAATGTTGATGCTCATATATCTCAACTTGTGAAATATTTGAGACATTTGAATGAGAACCACTTCTTGTTGACATACCGAAAAGATCTCTACTAGTCATTTTAACAACAACATGCCAATTTGAATCAAAAGGTCTCTCACATAAAAAACTTGCTCTGCTTGAGTTGTTAAGATAAAAGGTTCATCACCTATTGATTGTCTCGATGCAATAGATTATTGAAGTTCAACATCGCAAACTTGAAAGAATCTTGTTTAATTCCCGTCTTATTATCAACCCAATTACACTTGAATAAAACATATTTCATATCATTAGTAGTGTAAAGGATTTCAATAATATCAGTTAATACGCCATAAAAAGTTGTTGGTACACCCGAGAAGGGGGTGAATTGGGTGTAATGGCCATTTTTTATCTTTTCTAATTTCTTATGAGATTTCTCTACATAATTGGATTCAATACTTAAATAAATCTAATAAGCGTAAAGTAAAATGCATAAAGTAAAGCACAATAACATTCATAGTGGTTCGGTCGCGCCTACGTCCATTACCTAATCTCTCGATTAGGAGTTTTCTAAATCTACTAATGAATCCTCTTACAGGTGAGAACCAAACCGTTACAAATTGCCCTTTTACAGTTTCAAGGCAAACCTATCCTTTTCCAGGTTAAGGATGAACCACTTATCCTTTTTCTGGGCTAAGGAAGACCATGTTCTTTTTGTGGGTTAAGGAAGAACAGCATATCCTTTTTTCGGGCTAAGAAAGAACCCATGTTCCTTTTGAGGGCTAAGGAAGAATCGTGTATCTTTTTCCAGGCTAAGAAAGAACCCATGTTCCTTTTGAGGGCTAAGGAAGAACCCACATATCCTTTTTTTGGGCTAAAGAAGAACCCATGTTCCTTTTGCAGGCTAAGGAAGAACCGTGTATAATTTGTTTTGGCTAAGGAAGAACTCACGTTCCTTTTGCGGGCTAAGGAAGAACCCATGTTCCTTTTTTTGGGCTAAGGAAGAACCGTGTATCCTTTTTCCGGGCTAAGGAAGAACCCACACATCCTTTTCAAGAGAAAGGATGAAACTAGTCTTGATTTCAACTTCGACATCACAAGTGATATTAAATCACTTTACTTGGTTTGTTTCAAACCATGAAATAATCCAAAAGACTAAAAATAATGAATCTAATGTTTGTTCTAAGTGATTAGAACAATTATAATGAAACTCATAAATTCAAATACCAGATACAAGATATGGAAATTTAAGCTCAAGGTGAAGAGAGACCTTACAATGATTTATACCGTTCTTGCAACCATATTTGCTCAAGAGAATGATTTTGAAGATGTTTTGAATGATGCACAATGAAAAAGCTTGAAATCCAATCTTCAAATCAACATCTCTAAATTCTAGGGTTTTTGAAGTGGGAAAATAATTTGATCTTGAAAAACACCCCCTAAATTCACATGGTTGTCTCTCTTGTGTTCAAAATGGCCTAACTACTTGTATTTATAGATTAGAATCAAGTTATAACCGTTAGACACAAGAATATAGACGTAGGGGTGAAAAATCTGATTTTGGTCCGTTGAAAACATGCCTAGAAAAGTTGCAGAAAATTTCAGATTTTTGCATAAGCTCCCTCATTGTGCATTAGCTCACTTATTGTGCATTAGCTCCCTTAAGCGCATTAGCTCACTTATTGCGCATTAGCTCCCTCAAGCGCATTAGCTTGCTGATGCAAAGTTCGTATTAGCTTGCTCATGCAAACAGTTCGCATTACCTTGCTCATGCAGATAGTTTGCAGTAGCTTGCTCATGGAGACAGTTTGCATTAACTTGCTCACACTTAATTAACGTCCTGACTCATCACACAATTTTGAACTTTTTCTTTTTCGAAAATATATATGAAATGAAAACCAAATATAGGCATATAATAGCTTATAATTTATTTAAAGGACATTCCGGAACCACTGAAAACATATCCAAAACCATTTGAGAAAGATATCAAATACTTTTAAAGGGTTAAAGTTTATTTGTGCATACTTTGAATGTGAAAACTTGGGTTAACATGATTTTTCGAAATTCTAAACACATGGGCTTATTTGGCATCAAAATACGATTGAAATATATTTAGTTTGAAGATTAAAACACTTTGAAATCAATAATTAAACAATCAAACAAGATTTTGATAAAAATCAAAACAATTTTGATTATTTTGAAAAACTTTGTAAAAATATCATTTTAACTATAACTAATGCAATTATGATTCAAAATAGTTTAAAAACATAAATCAAACATTTTGAATACTTGAAAATCATTTTTAAAGAATACTTAATGCATGAATGAGTTTTATCAAAACTATGCATACGGGAAGTATGAATGCATGGAGTTTAGAAAGATTGAGCAATAGGAAATGCAAGATGGTTATATCCTAATTCTAAACACATAAAGACTTTCAACCTTTTTGTCTTCATTCCTTCAAGTTGTCCAAGCTTCAAGTATGGTTGATCCTTTGCTTGGGAGACTTCTTGAACTTGAAGACTTAGATCTTGTATTGGCTTTTTTCCATCTTTAAGTACTGAAATGTACTAGATAGAAACATTACCATCATTTGTTATATTGTTTGTAAGCATCAGAACACTTAAGAGAAAAACTAAGTGCAAAACTGTTAACCTATATGGTTCATCCTTAGCACATCCCTAAAGTATACTTGATGAAGTATATTTTGATGATCACAAACAAAGTATTTTTCGGTGCTAACGAACGTTTTTCAAGAACTTATCTCTGCACCAAAGGAAAAGCAAAAAGCCAAGGAACGACTCGATCAAGGAACTCAAAGCTTACATCCAACGATCAAGCTCGTTTCAACTAATGGACTTCAACAATCACATCATGATTTCAAGATCACTTCTCTCGTGAATGATTCGATCAAAGGAAAACAAAGATATATAAGTCGTTAAAGGACTCCAATGATCGCATCATAAATCAAAGAACAGTTTGATCAAGCTTTGTGACAACATCTCTCGATCAACGTTCAAGTCATTTAACTCCAAATTGCTCCCATTGAAGATCTCATAATGAAGAGTTGGATTTAACGGTTATGAGAATAAATACACAGGATTTAAGGTATATCTTTCTCTAATCGTTATTGCTCAAAATATTTTATAAAACCATGCATATATCATTTTCATATCTTTTCTAAATGTGCATGTTTTGTTTTTATGTTTTTAACTATATTTTAAATGATTTAATACTATATATTTAATTTGAAATATACCAAATTTTTATTCGCATTTATCGAATATTTTATCGCGAGTAAAAACTATTTTCAAAGAATCTTTCAGGTCATTAATGAAATAACAACGCTGTTTTAAACTTGTTAAGTTAGGACGTTGATAGGTCATTAGGACGCTGATACCGCGCAAGGTTTAAATGAACTGATTAATCAGGACACTGAATCAGGACACTTACTTGTATAGTAGCAGTCTTCTATATTAGTCAACCTTTGAAGTTGTTAGGAAACTGACTCAGCATCAGCTCACTGAAAGATCTTTTAAAAGTTCTTCAAAGAATGTTTCTTTGAGAACGCTGATGGTTATAAGTTGATTAAAATATCAGGACGCTTACTGGATAGGACCGCCCTCACTTTTGGAAATCAACTTAATAACTTTCAGGACGTTAATTGTCCTTCAACGTGTTTTTAAATGTCTTAACTTGCAGGACGCTTACATAGTAGTAGCGCCCTCATGTTATGTTTTTTATCCAATAGGACGCTCACGTAATGTAGTGCCCTCATGTTTTGTTTTATGTTTTAAAGGCAGGACGCTCAGTTAATGAGTAGCGCCCTCATAAGTATAGTCTTAAATAAATTAAGGACGTTAACTGTGCAGTAGCGTCTTCAGAACAATAAAATGAGTCACGACGCTTACAACTCCGTAGTGCCCTCACTTACCGTTCAACAGGACGCTTATACGGAATAAGCGCCCTCAAAGAACAAAACGACAAAGTTGACATTATGCGTCAGGACACTGTTTGTGGAATCAGAACGCTAATTCAACTATGGTCACTGTTCTGACACGTACACCGTATCGGTTTACTTTTCAGAACAAATCTCAGCACAAGAACTTTTCAGATAAATTAAAGATCTTCTCTGATGCATGAATCCGGGTATCCTGAAAGTCTCCTTATTCATGCTATCTGAAAAGAATCAGAATGTTAGTGAAAATCGCAGTTGCTATTTTCATATAACATTCTAACCGTTGTGTGAAAATGTTCATATTATTTGAACTTCAAATGTCTAACAACTATGTCCCACTAAGTCTATAAATACCAACACTTAGGACCAAACAACTTGCTAATCACTTTGTGTTGTGCCAATACTTTTTGAAAGTTAGTCTGGGTCAAAATAAATTTCATTTTTCTAATCTTTCAAAGTATTTTTCACTGATACCTTTGCGATTACAATAGATTTTCATATTGAGCTTCAATTATACTTTATCTTTGAAAATCTATCTTTACTAATATCAACTCAAATTCTCAGCATTGATTCATATCTAGTATCATTCATGCTGATAATAGAATTTGAGAAATAGTTCAAGATATATAGTCATACTTGATTTCATATCTTAAGTACTGTATTGAACTATATCAGTAGTTGCGTTAAACTACTGATCGTTGAACCAGAAGTTTTCATACATATATTCTATATCTATTTTGAAAACTGTCTGTGTCTTAGATTTACACCAGTCCTCTATTTTTAACTTCAATATTTGTTTGGTATATTTTATCTTTCGATAAAGCACTAATTTTCATACCATATCATTCATGCTTTTCGAAACTGCACTTGAGCAATACCGAACATTGAAAGGTAAAGGACAGAAGGTGTATTTCAACTTAGCATTACCCATTTCGCATTTCATATCTTTGTAATGCTATGTACTGTGCTTAATGTAAAGTGTTCTACTGCGTTAAAACCACCCAACATCTTAGTGTTGTAATGCTAATGTGTTTCTGGATTGAAACAACCAGGACAAGTGAAGGTAGTTCACTTGATGATTTCAGGATTGAAATCATATAGGTTTTCTCTGAGCCTGTAAAAGAGAAACCAGTTCATCCTCATCCAGTAAAAGGGTAGGTGTGTCCTTAACCTTAAAAAGGATAGGTTATCTCTTAACCTATAAAAGAGAAACGGTTCTTCCTTAGCCAGCAAAAGGAACATGGGTTTCCCCTCATCCCGAAAAAAGGAAATGGTTCTTCTTAGCCAGCAAAAGGAACATGAATTTCTCCTCATCCCGAAAAATGGAAAATGGTTCTTCCTTATCCATTAAAAGGAACATGGGTTTTTCCTAATCCTGGAAAAAGGAAAATGGTTCATCCTTAGCCCATGAAAGGATAGGTTTTCCTTTAACCTGTAAAAGGGCAGTTGTAACGGTTTGGTTCTCACCCGTAAGAGAATCAGTTAGTGGATTGAATAAGTCCTAATCGAGAGATTAGGTAGTAGACGTAGGCTTAACCGAACCACTATAAATCTGTGTGTCAAACGTTTGCAATTTAGTCTGTGTTCTAATTTGCATCATGTTCCAATACACTCATGTAAATCACTAAGTTATTGAAAGATAATTTTAAAATTGAATATCGCACCCAATTCACCCCCCTCTTGGGTGAGACCAAGAAAAACCACTTAGATCAACAATCTCCCCCTTTTTGATGATGACAAACAATATAAACTTGATAAACATAATAACTATATCATGCAAGATAGTATGATCATAAATATGAAGTATTAAGAACACACATACTATCAACCAATGGTGTTTATCAAGATTCAACTAGTTTTCTTTCTCCTATTTCTCCTATATTTCTCCCCCTTTGACATTATCAAAAAGGTGGGAAGAATTTTTTAGATTCCCATGAAGGTAATCCTAAAGCATAACATCAAAACACTGAAGCTCTCCCTTTCAAAAAGAGATGGAGACTTCCCCTAAATCTATGCACTCAAACTCAAGAAGATTCGTGACAATGAGTCATGATTAAGCACATATGAATGCATAATGATGCGATACCATAAGATACGCACATGAGATTCAAGATGTAATGTTCAAGCACATGGAGAAATACAACATGATAAGATAAAAATATAAAAAGTTTTAGCTCAACATTCATAGGCTACCTAGATGATATTTTAGAATATTGCATAGCATAGCCAAGAACAAAGTCATGTAGATGCACAAAAGAATTTAAATTTATAAAAGGCATCTAGTCATGAAAGATGAGAAATAATTGCCAAAAGATGAATTCATAAAGAATTTTAGGCATAAGCAATCATTCTCATAGTATTCAGCATAAAGATGAATTTGATAATCAATTACAAAGTATGCTCTATCATGTGTGAAGAATTAAGCACAAGCATACATTAAGTTTCATAGCATAGGCAAAATGATTTATGATTAAGCAAGACCTAGCTATTATGATTTTAATAAGATGCAAAATATATTTTTGAAGTACATGACATCCATTAGATATCAAAATCACAAGCAATTGACGCACACAAGGTTTAAGGTTTAAGCACAACATCAATGTCATGTGAAAATGGAAAATCATGAGCTTTCCAAAGTATAGGCATATGTAGATATATCATATGAAGAACAAAGCCTAAAGATGAGTATATGCTAAATTTCATAGACATCATTTAAGCAATAGCATACATTCATTTTCATATACTAGGCAAATAGTTTCAATTGAAGCATAGCCTAGATTGTTTGATTCTAATGAAAAGCAATTTTGAAGAGTATGCACTCATTAGAAATCAAATATTCAAGAATTTAATGCTTATATGATTTAAGATGAAGAGAATGCATTAAAGTCAAGTATTCATGAAAAGAGAATGCCAAAGGATGATATATATGGGTATAGGCAATTTTCTTTTCAAGATATATAGGCGTCTGATATGTAATTGTGTACATGGCCTATTGATTAGTATATACATGAGTCATGCATAGATATAATTCTATAAGTTTAAAACAAACATGATCATGATATAAACTAGCATAAGAAAGATATGAAAGGCGAGTAATCTAAGACCTAGCTATATGACTTTCATTGATACCAATAGTGTGATGTAAACATCTATATAACATTGTTTAATCCATATCATCACATCAATTGAGTATAAAGATATCATACAAACGTTCATATTGCAAGCATTTAATATTGATAAGCATGAATGATACACAAGATTAAGCACAACACACTTAACATGCTTTACAAAAAAATGAAACACATGACAAAAAGATTGAATAACTTAGATGCAAATTGTCACGACCCACTATACGTGACGTCATGACCGGCACGGGAACCTCCGAGTATACCCTCCGTCGGTACACCCGACGTCCCGTCAGCCTAAAATACATATACGAATCCCCAAAAAGAAATAAAAGTACATCATTAACAACAAACTATCATGATCATAATGAAATAAAATATTACTTCTCCAAAGTTTTACAAACATAAAATTCCAAAGTCTTCAAAATGATATAAAACCCAACGCATCCCAACTATGTGTTAAATATACTATTACTAGGTGTTATCATGTACATAATTATCAAAATACAAAACTAAATGTACAACACCTACATGAAACAAAAACAAGGGACGCTCCGTAGTCAAGCCTTCCCTTTTCCTTTTCTATCAGATCCTGAAAGAAGATGGTGAGGTGTGAGCTACAGCCAGCTCAGTGAATGTTATTTACAAGTGGCATATACGTGCATTTATAAAACATGGTAAGATCATAAAACAGTTGAAATATCATGATGACGAAATATATTACATACATGCTAACATAATGCATCAAGTCATACATAAGACGATGCATAACATTTTGTAGTCATGCTCATGCAATCCTAACACCTCCTGAGTATGGGGGTTTCAAGGCCTGGTGCGCGACACACAGCGCCCGAACACACACACAATACTCGTATTCTAATAGGGTTTATGGGGTCGTGCAGCACGTAGGATTATTTTAAACAAACCTACCCATACACAAGGCATAAAACCCTCTGCCAGGTACACAACTGGGATCGCCGCTAGACTTACGAGAATTCCCAAAAAGAGGAAATTCCAACTAGGGGCCTCAACCCAAATTGTCATCCCAATGAATTATGCTCAAATGAATTTCATGGAATATTAAAACATGCATACCATCATACATAAGTATTTAAAACATTTCTATACTATAATGCCACATATAAATAATCCAAAAGTAAAAGAACACTCACACTTGATTGGCTAAGTCTAGCCAATCCAATTGCCAAAACTCTCCAATTGACTAAACGGGTTCAAGATCAATCACAAGACCTGAAAATAACATGGTTCACACAACTGAAAATCAGTCATAAAGTGTGTCAAAACCCCATGTTCAAACCCAATCTAAAGTCAATTAGATTCTAAATTGATTACCCCATTGAGCCAATTTCCATATTGCCCAACTTGATCATTTAGACTCAATTAAACTAAGATTGACCTAAATTGAATGTAATAGGGTGATCCCATGATCCAACCACTAATATACATGAAATTCAATTATAATTAGGGTCAATTAGACTATACATCAAGTCAATTTCATCAATTGACTAAGTCTTGATCAAAATCCCCAATTAGGCCAATATAAAACATAAGGTCAAAATGAACTAAGTCATATCAATTTAACATAGGTACTAACATTTTAAACCCATGATTCTACTTAATTTGGGTCCAATTAAACAATCCCCAAGTCAATTTCACAAATTGACTTGCTTTGGGTGAAAACTCCCAATTTGGTCAAAATCCCCAAATTACTTGCAAAATTACCAATTACTTAGCCTAGATCAAAATTAGTCAATCTTAGGGTATTCATTGTGTGAACCCACTGAATTCAATCATCAAACAACTCTAATCATGTCCAATTAGACCTACATTGCATAATTTTCCAGATTTTATATCAAGAGCATCAAAAGCCCCAAATCAGGAAATTTTCATACATATGCCCTATTGCCAATTTTACACTAGGGCACCATGTTCAACCATGAATTTTACTGATCTTGCAACATGGAATCATCCACAATGGCCACTAGATCAACATAG
This sequence comes from Paratinospora sagittata, assembly GCA_035771175.1. Lineage (NCBI taxonomy): Eukaryota > Viridiplantae > Streptophyta > Magnoliopsida > Ranunculales > Menispermaceae > Paratinospora > Paratinospora sagittata. The sequence continues at coordinate 25,354,243 of CM069595.1, forward strand.
TTGGCATGCAAACATTTTGAAAAAGTCTAAGGCCATAAACTAAGTTTAGGTCATTTGAACTAAACCTTCCAATTTCTTGCTAGAAATTGGGGCTTTCACCATTAGTGTACTCCTTACACTCTCTAATCACACATATGTGATATGCAAGACTCAACTCCAACTTTGGTCTTCCACCCATCCAAGGTTCATCACAATGCATGCATCAAAATGAAACCCTCATGCTCAAAATAAAACTATCATGCAACTAATAGGGAGATTCAAGGAAGAAATGGAGGAAAAATACAAACCTTAGGTGTTCTTGAGCAAGAAATCACCAAACCCTAACTTTCCCCTCCTTTTCTCCTCTCCAGCACCTTTCCTTCTTTTCTGGCTGAGAAATGAGCAAATGAGCCTAAAATCCCGTCTTGGTTGCTTAAATAGATAAGCTTAGGCCCACAACTAAAAGTTGCCAAAATTATCAAAAACCCAGATTTCCTGTTACAATACTTTCACTTAGATAGTCCATTGCTTACAAAATACGCACGAGTTTAACATCTTGACCGTTAAAACGTTGAATGAGTAAGTTATAAACATTATGGTAAACTTTAGGCTCAATCCAACGGTGGGATTGTGACATCTAACTGTTTGATCAAAACTGCGCAAGAAAATCCCAGAATCCGTGAAACAGTGTTTTGGGCGTTATAACTCAAATTAGGTAACTCCAATTAAGATCTTGACCGTTCATAATGAAGATCTATCATATAAGAATGAGCTGACAAAATTTCAGCCCAATCAGACAACGGATCTAGGAGATCACACCATTGATGTAAGTTGTGACAGAAATAGAAAGCTCCACTGGATCCAAAACACCGTTTTTGAAATGTTTTGACGTCGAACGGGTCTCCGATGGTTCCGAAATTTCATGCGTACCCTTTATGACCTAAAATCATGCAAAGACACTCGAACTTACGTACTTCGAGCATCAAAATACATATACACATACGTATACAAATACGTATACGGGTACACTATGGGTCAAAATGACGTCACCTAAAGGCACGGGTGCTACACAAATTGTGAACAAAACAGTCAATCAAGTCCTTATCATTCCTTCTAGTTGACTAAACTTATTTGTTTGATATACATTTGGGTTCATGGTCAACTATGTTTCTTAATTTGAATTTGTCATGAAAGATTCAAAGTGTGTAATAGCTTTAGACAAATTCAACTTTAGTTTATAGAAATGACTAAGATTTCATAAGATAGAAATTTTAAGTCAAGATAATCCTTCCATATTACTTTCCTTCAAATAGGAATGACTGCACATGGATACTGAAAACACATATCAATTACACTCATTCATCCTAAAAGGATAATTGTCATGACCATATAAGTTTCTATGATTGTTTAAGATCATAAGAGAGACACATCAATCATAAAACAAAACTTATAATGAAACATGACATTCTATATGCAAGCCCAAAGATATTCTTAGAATAAAATTTTTGTACTAGAGCATGCAAACAAGCACAATCATGACAATGAAATAAAAATGACAAGAGCAAGTTATGATTTGTCAAAATGCATTTTGAACATGCTTCCTTCTAATAATAAGCATTCATCCAAGCATAGAAGACAACAAAGCATGCATGGTCTTATAAGCATGATGATACAATTTAAATAAGTACGTCACACATCAATGCTTATTCATGAAAGCTAGCATGTTCATTTTTCAAGTATATGACTAAAATCTATTTTGGAAAGAGTGATGATCATTTTAGTCATTTATCTTCAAATCATTTCTAAAGGAATAAATACAAGTAGATGAAAACTTTTAGCATATGGTATTCATTCAAGCAGAGCATGTGAAATCTAAGCCTTTTAAAGTTTATTATAGAGTGGCTTATGTGAATTGATTATCCTTGTAAGTGCACTAAGACTTCTAAATAGATATGGTTGAAGAATCATAAGTTTTACTCTTAAACAATGATTTCTAAAGACTAATGTGTTTGTTTCTAATTCAAGGTCTCTAAGAAAGCCATCTTTATTTTTCATTGATTGATCCCATAAGTTTTTAATTAAGCTAAAATGAAGGATCAATTTAATTTTCCTTACAAACCCCTTTTCTATGATCAAAGATCAATAATAAGCATAGGAAACAAAAGTAAGGTTTCCTTGGTTGGGTTGGAGAAGTGACCTTTAAGGTTTTCTCATGATTTCTAAGAATCAGTATTCTTAGACTAAGCTCGATCATTTCCAAGGAAGTGAGTGAGGTGACTGTTTGATTAACATTTGATGTAGAGGCCACAATCACTAGGCATGTATCTTGTACTATTCAAAAGAGATAAATTATTTTGATCATAAAATACAAGAGATATGGACTCTAAGGAATAGTTCTTAATTCTAGTCCATTTGTTAAGATCATGAGTATACAAACATATATACGAGCAATTCAATCATTTTAAATCTAAGCAAGATCAAATCAATTAATATGATTATGCTCGAATTTCTTAAGGTATTAAATGAGTGAAAATATTTATGAACACACAAATCATTTAATACAAGCACAAATGCATAAAGTATGCTTTGAGTAAGTGAGCAAAAGAATATACAATATAAGCATGCTCACAAAGATGAATGGAAGTAATAGATATGAAATTTGAATCATACTTCTAGGTTGCATATCTAGTATGCGTTTGACTCTTTGACATTGAACTATATGATTAAGTATCAAAAACATGTTCAATGTGATCAGCCACATTTAGACAATCTTAGGCAATATATCAAAATCATCTATCAAGCTTAAATACTTCCACATATCATAAATAATATAAATAAGCGCATAACATAGAAGTCGCCTAAAGTGATTTCTAAGGTTCCTATGACGTGTTTTGAGATTAAAGTATCTACCTTATGATTTGCCCAATTGATTCTCTAATTTGGAGGTCTTTTCTAAGTTTGGGATTCCAATTTCATTTATAGTTTTTATGGGTATGAATGGTCTGTTTGAAACAATTTTTCCACATCGCAAATGATATCTCGACTCTAGAACCCAAAACCTACAAAACACCTCATACTAGGCTGTTGGAACGCGTTCTCCCCACTAAGGAATGCGTTCTTTCAGAGGAGGGAAGGCTTTTTCCGCTTGTTTTCTTCTAGATTTCATGCTTTTTGTCATTTTCGAGTGTTGATACTTTATGGATGGTGTTTATCTTTAAAAATGTGGTTTTCTAGGGTTCTTAACACCTCACTTTAAGATTCATTTGGGTCCAAAAAGCCATATTTCCCTAAGGAATTTAAGTCATAATTGGTCACTTTTACTAAGGCACATAGTAGGGGTGTCACACCTTTGGTGGAATGCACTCCTTTGTTTGGAAGATTTTCCAACTTGACAGATGCATGGAATTAAAACTTTTTGGCCTAGAATGCGTTCCATAGTTCCGGGGCCTATGAAATACGCGTGATTTTCTTCATTTTGAACCTTTTCAACTTTTTCCAAAAGGAGCGAATACTTGGGGATGTTTGGAGGTGATTCAGAGGGATTCGAAAGTGTTTTCTAAGGAAGGTTGAGGCTCCCAAGCATCAATACAAGCGGATTTGAGGTATAAATCCTAACATATCTTGGTTAAATTACTCTTGATTTGGATTTCTTGTTCCCCAAGCTATGATGTTCAAGATTTATGCATGATTCTAGCATGGGTTTCTTGGAGAATAAATGATAGTTTTGAATTGATTTGAATGTGTTTATCATGATTTTAGACAAATATATGGGGTTAGATGTGTTTATATGAAATTTGATACTTTGGTTTATCATGTTAGTGTTGGCCCAGATAAGTGTCCAAGAGGGGGATGAATTGGATAGATTCGCAGGTTATACCTTTCACAAAATAAATAGCAAAATTTAAAGTGCAGCGGAAATAAAATAAAGATACACAAAGTATTTAGAGTAGTTCGGCCTCGCCTACGTCCACTACCTAATCTCCCAAATTAGGATTTTTCAAACTCCACTAATGAATCAAACCGAGACCGTTACACGGGTGAGGATCAAACTGTTACAAATTTTCAACTTCATGAGTGTGAGAAAACCGTTACACTTCTCAACTTCAAGGGTGTGAGAAAACCGTTGCACTTGAGCTTAACTAGTTCACACTTAATGACTCCTCATCACTTTACAAATCAAATTATAATTCAATGAATTTGATTCTCTTGCCAAGAATCAATTAACAATACTTACAACGCAAATTTGAACTTTCACCGGAAGATATGTTCAGCAAGAAGAGTTAATATTGAGCACAGCTGAAAGAAGGTGAAGTTCTTCTTCCTTTGCTTCCTTTTGGATTTGATTGAAAGATGTAAATAAATAGCACTTAAATCCAAGGAATAATTTTAGAATTACAAAAGATGAAAGATCAATTTACAGTATATTTTGCAAGATAATCGACTAAGTTTCAAAGAGTATAAAATTAATATTTTCTTGTCTATCTCTGGTTCAAGCAACGCCAAAGTGTTGCTTAAATAAATGAGCAATAGGGTTTCAATCTCCCAAAAACCCTAGCACTTTCCTTTGAAATTCGAAATCAACGGATATAATTTTTCATGAAAATGGAAAGAACACAACCGTTGAAAAATTCTGTCAAAATGTATTTACATGAGAATAACAACTATTCAGAACTGTCGCGACACGCTCTAGAAAATAGTTTCTTCTGACACAACTAGGTTAGTGTCTTGCAGCTCAAGGAGGGTGCTACTGCATTGAAACCCAGAAGGTTCAATCAGCATGCGACCATTCTGCATTAAAGTGAGCGTCTTGTAGTCTGTCGAACCAAGAGAGAGTTTGATCTTAGTTAGAACAAGGAGAGCGCTACTGCACCATGAGCATCCTGTGGACTTGCCTAGAAAATTTTAGCTATTTCATGAGCGTCCTAATCTTGTAGGAGAATCCTGCAGTACTGGCCTAATGATTAAGTGAATTGGCCACTTCTCGAGTGTCCTGCTCAATCTGAGAATTTTCAAATACTTGAATTTCTATAAAATCCGTCAAATCAAATCGACTTAAAATCATTTTGAATCAAATCAAACACTTCAAAGGCATTCAAAACACTTGACCATTATTTGGAAATAGTCAATTCGAACAATTAAACTCACTTTGAAGAGAATTTCAAATAAAATAAAAACTTGAAAAAACTTAAGGAACTTTTGAAAACATTCAAAGAATGGATTGGGATTTGTTGAACATTCCTAAGGTGAAGTTCTACAGTCCTAAAGACAATTTAAGCATTCACAAAAATGAAGATCTTGACATCCATTGCCTTGAAGATTGTCTATTTGCTCAATTGAGAGTTCCCTACTACCTTTGACTTGAGCTCCAGCTTGACTGAATATAATTATTTGCATTTAAGCTTATGAATTCACATCAAATGTTAAATTGATGTAGAATGTGGTTTGTAATTATCAAAATATCTTAACCATCTTAACCACAGAAGTAATTTATATAACAGTTAGAGATTTCTTGTTCTTCAAGAAATCACGGAGATTACACTTAGTTCACGTAAGTCTTGCTCACTTTGGTTCATCATTTTGGAGATTTGATTGCTCTAGTTAAAATAGTGATGAATGGACCTTGAACCAAGACTAGATGGGTGTTTGAGTTGAAACTCTCGTATTTGTGTTGTTGATCATCAACAAGGGTTGTTGGAAGAAAACCCATGAAGTGTTAATTGAGAAATAAAGGCTAGGGAACCCATGAATGAAGGTTTAAATGTCTTTGACATGTTGGGATTGGTGTAGAGACCATTGATAAATAATAATGAAATATGATTTCTAGTTGGATGAGTATAAATGTATAAGGTGATCTAAAACTAGTTTTTATGCATGTTAGGAAGGGAGGAACCGGTGGTGATTCAAGGTTCCTAAACTTAGCGTACACCTGGATTGGATTTGGTATCGGTATCACAGTGAGTAGAATTTCGCTCACCCCATCATATATATATATATATATCACCATAGATAGAAATGTTGTTTCGGCATCATGAATCATGTTTATGAACTTGTTTGCATGTTATGGGTATTTATATGTCTTGGAAATGTCATGCTATGTACATGAGAATGTTAAATATGCATTTGCACGTGTTTTCTTAGATGTTGCTCTTGTAGTTGGATAATGGGATAGATTACCGTAGTTGAAGTATGAGTGCGCTCAACCGGAGTGGAACTACAAGAAGGCTCCCAAGGTGTGGCCAACTATGAAGACGAGTTATCCGACATTCATGTAACATGGGCTTGATGGAAGGATGCACAAGTAGAGATGATGATGCAACTCTCACAAGGATAAAACGTACAACTCTGTGTTATATGACTAGTTTTCAAAAGGCAAACATAAATGTAGATGCAATACAAATATCTTGATATATGCCATTACGTTCACTGTACACTTCTTTATACTGGGACCATGCATATCGTGTTGTTTTATGAATTGCATTGTTTAAGTGTATTAATGAATATATGATGGTCGATATGTGATATCCAAATCTCATTGGGCTTTAAGCTCACCTCCTCTCACTTATGTTACAGTTTGCAGTACCCTAGATAAGCACAAAGGCGTCGCACTTTCATTCTCCCTGAGGATATGTAATCCCCTGAAAAATCTAAAAACAAAACTACTTTCCAATTTTGAAATTATTCCTACAATCTCGCCTGAAATCTCGCACTGCAACTTTGCTCCCGCGGTGACTCTTAACCCCAATCGATGAAACACAATTGTCTCGAAACCCAACCGCACAAAAACCCAGTCGCCTATCTCTTCTCTCTCTGCTCTGGTTGCTCTCGTCCGTCGTCGGAAACCCCAAACCCCTGAAACCCAAATCGCGCCTCTTCGGAAACCCAAACCTCTCTCTTTCTGTGCTCGTCGGAAACCCAAACCTCTCTCTCTCTGCTTCGGTTCGTCGGAAACCCCAAACCTCTCCCTGCTCTGGTTTGTCGTCGAAAACCCCAAACCCCTGAAACCCAATCGCGCCTCGTCGGAAACCCAAACCTCTCTCTCTCTCCTCTGGCTGCTCTCGTTCGTCGTCAAAAACCGCCAAACTCCTCTCTCTCCGCTGCAACTCGCCGTGGCTTTCTACTCTCTCCTCTGTCTCTCTGAATCTCGCCTCCCTCTTCTCTCTTGCTTGAAACCTACATCAAAGATTCGACCGAGAAATCGCGCTTGTTCCGCGCGATCGAGACCGTCCCTTGCGTCGCGAAGAAAGTCGATTGGGCGCTCCGGTGGATCGACAGATCGAAAAAGTTCACGGAGCGGATCATAGCCTTCGCTTGTGTCGAAGGGATCTTCTTCTCCGGAAGCTTCTGCGCGGTCTTCTGGTTGAAGAAGCGAGGGTTAATTTCGGGATTGACGTTCTCGAACGAGTCAATTTCGTGAGACGAGGGTTTGCATTGCGATTTCACATGTTTGATCTACGAGTTACTGAGTCAGAAATTGAGTCAGGAACGAGTTAGGGGGATCGTCCGTGACGCGGTGGAGATTGAGAGAGAGTTCGTGTGTGAGGCGTTGCCGTGTGCGTTGTTGGGGAAGATAATGCAGATATGCGGCTTCTTGCAGGA